>JARHVA010003436.1:905000-1465000 GCA_037957365.1 Torreya grandis
ATAAAATATTAGTAATATTTTATACACTGTTAGCACTCCAAATCCTTCTCAAATCTTTGAAATCCACTTTTCCAACCAATCGCCCTAGCTGGAAAATATCATGAAAACATGAACTCCATTTGACCTTCAAATAACCCTCCAAGTGGTTCACCTAGCTCCCTAGGCAAGCCGCCACCCTTTGGAAAGGTATTCCGCAACATGGACAATCTTCCAAGATGATTCGCTCCTCTTCAACACCTGTAAAATTTACCAAAACTTGTTTTCAAAAGAAGTATGCAATATTTCCTTAATGAGGTGGTGTCTAAAAACACCTTTGAATGATCCACTTGCATGAAATCATGCAATTTGAAGCTCACTTACAACCCTTGAGTAGAGTTGCACAAGTAGAAGGGATGGAGGTTTTCGTCCCCAAACTTGACACTTCTTGCAGGTTTTCATCCTCAAGAGGTGGAAACCAAGCTCGACATACTTGAACCAATTTTCCAAAATCAATATTCAACCTGCCCTTTTTCGAGAGAGCCTCTCTTTCTTTTTATAATCTTCAGGGTTACTTTTCTTTTTAATAAAAAGATATATACAAGCTTCCTTATAAAAGTACTTTTTAGAATGGCCTTTAAAAAGGCCCCAAATGTGGATAATAAAGTACTTTATCAAAATAACCTTGAAGCTTACTAATGTTCCCCATTTTTGTCTTTAAATCCTTAGCCCTATGGAACGCTCAGGCTAAGGGTCTCATCCAAGGACTTAGCTCTAAAAGGGGGACATTACAGTTCTCCTTACCGACAATTGCTTGTCCTCAAGTAATTGTGTAGAAGCCAAGGAGCTGTCCCTATTTCCTTCGTAGTGCATCTTTTTATTGAAATAATTTCTCATCGCAATGAATCTGCAATTTGTGTTCCTTGATTGCCAAACACATTCCTGGTGGGCTGCCCCCATAGATTTGAGACGTGAAATTCATTTTTCAACCTTCATACTCCACAAAGATATGCCATGCTTGCTTGCTGTGGGTATAGTACTTCAAAGTGTATGACATGCCTTCAAAGACAATGTTCACCAATCTGAAATTAATAATGAAAACCTCTTTATACCACATACCTTGAGAGATTGGAGTGCTTATGCACAGCCTATCTTGTGTGAGTCTTCTACCACTCCTTTCAAGCATAAGGAAGGTGTAGCCTTGATCAATGAAAAGCCTATGCCACTCCTCAATATGAAATTGTATCTTATTTATTGCCTTATGCTGAAAGTATGTTCTTCCACATGCATTTCCAGATTGTACCCTTGGCTGTATTTTTCCCAAAATTTCAGATTTGTGGCCTTGTATATGCTGCTGTAGTTGATCATAAAAATCAGAATTCATCATGTGGACATTTCTTGAATGTATCTTGGCAACGATTTCCCCCAAAGTGGGCTGGAAAAGGACCATAAATTGCCAATTTTTCCCTTCCATATGTGGCTGAACCTTCCTTTTTAACTCAGAAAATAAGGAACAAAAATTTTCAGACTTCTTACCACTTTTTTCTGTTCTTTCTTTTGGCTGCCATGTGGAGAAAAAATAGGTGGTGATGCCTCCAATGTCCCATAGGTAAATCCCTCCATGTTCGTCCTTCTTTTGCAAGGGATGAGATTCCCTTTTTGTGCCATTGGGGTCCTTTGTACAGCCGCTAAACATTCTTTGTCTTCCAAAATTAATGGGATGTCCTCTTTTTCCCCATGCCTCACTATTTCCCTTTGTGCAAGAGGGAATAGGGTGCTGCCCTAAGCATGTTGCAGGTTACCATTAGCATTCCATTTCTTTCCCATCTCCTTCAAATAAATTATGAGAGTAATGGCAATTTTCAATGCTTACCATTTGTTTGAGAGAAGGCTCAAGATTTGGATGAAGGGGCTGCGTTTCATGTCTAGGGGCAGCCTTCTCTTTTACTCTCTTCATGCTTATGATACATCCTCCTATCAATTTGTTGGCCTTGGAGGTGGGGGTCTCTCCATCACTTAGACCATGCAGAACAACCTCTTTACCTGCTATTTTGAATTTGAGCCCCATAATTTGGTAATTTTATGTGTATTCCCCAAGTGAATGCAAACATTAAATACCAAGGACGATATTGGTCTCCCCTATGCCCACCACATAAAAATCATCCTCAACCACGTGTTTTTCCAAAGTGAAGCTAAGCTTTGGAATCTTGGTTTTGCAAGGGATGGTGAATCCATCTGCTACAGTAACTCTGAAACCCTTGAACTCTACTGATTGTAATTCACAAGATCTTACCAATCCCCTATCAATGAAATTGTGAGTTGCCCCAATATCAATAAGTACAATAATAGTTGTCCCTTTCAAAGAGCCCTTAACTCTGAAGGGATAGTATTTAGGAGCCCCAGAAAGTGATGCCAAAGTGCCACTCAATTCTTCTTTCCCTTCTATTTCCAAATTATGTTCCTCATAGTTGGTTGTCCCAACTTATTCCTCCTCATTTTCCTCATCAGATAGAACCTCAATGTAGTGAACTTGTCCTTTGCCACGGCAATTGTGGCCTTTTTCCCAAGGGTCCTTGCATGCGAAGCAAAGACCTTTCCTCCTTAGCTCATTCCTTATATCAAATCTAGTTCATGGTAGCTCCTTCTACTGCCCCAAACCTGGTGGGTTTGGTCTAACCAAAAGGCCCACATGTTGGCCTCAGGAGGCCTTGAAAAGCTACCCTTGGGTTGCCCCAAACTGCCACCTCTCTGCTGCCCAGTAGGTGGGAAAAATGTACTCTTTGGCTGTCCCAAAGGCGGAAATCTGTCTCTCGGAGTAGAAGACTCCAAATCCTAGGCCTTCTAAATGGACTCCCTTAATGTAGGTGGATCAAAAGCCTTAACCAATCCCCTTAGGGAGTCAATCAAGCCCTCTATGAATAGTACCACCAATCTCCTATCTGAAATATCAGTCACCATGACTGAAAATCATTGAAACTCTGTGACGTAATCATCCACTGAAGTCCTCTACCTCAATTGAGCTAAATCACGAAAGTGAAGCTCAAGATCCACTCTATCGAATCTCTCAATCAATTGCCTATTGAACTTCTCATAGGAGTGTATGTGTTGATGTCCTTGTGTGATCAAGCCATGTACCACCAATCGTGGGTTGCTCCCTCTAAATGTAAAGTGGCGAACTGGATGGCCTCTCTCTCTGCCATCAGTCGAAGTGAAAAGAAGGTAACCACCTTTTGAATCCAAGCCCTAGCTGAACTCCTTTGTGACCCATCAAAAGTAGAAAGAGATAACTTCCCCAATGGATGTTGGAGATCTCCCTAGTTGCCTCTTTGCCTCCGACCAATCCTAGGTGCAACCTATCCTCGTTTCCAAGCTGAAAACTTGGAAAATGTCATAGCCCCCCTAATTGTCTCAAACAATCTAACATACTCATCCATATCTCTCTCTAACTCCTCATGTGGGTTGAACAACCCCTCCCTTGCTGGTGTGGGCTCCTCCCTTTGAACAAATGTAGGTTGTGTGGGCCTACGTGTGGATGCCCCATTCCCCGAAGGGGGTGTATGTGCATTTGGCCTACTCCCCGAGGCACTGCTATCTCCATTGAGTGGCTTCAAGCCACCCATCTCACAGAGGGAACGAAGAAACCCCTTCATCGCAGTTGTCATCCTCCCCTGAGTTTGAGAATACTTCTCAAATCTCTTCTCAACCACCCTGTCTCTTCTCTCACCCTTTGTCTCCTGGCGCTCCATGTCACTCATAGCTTGGTCCTTCTCAAGTGAACCCACTGGTGGAAGCCTTGCTTCCCTCCTGCTACTCCTCAAATAATACTTAACCTCTTTGTTGCCACTCATGTATCAAACCCTCACCCACAGAATAGCCAAGATATGGCTTTGATACCACTGTAATGTCCCCAAATTGGGACAATGATCATAAAAGAGGGTTTCCCAACAAAACCCTTAATCAACTCCAATCACAATGAATTCTGAAAATTAAAATCAGCGAACCCTAGCTGACATATATATGCTCAAACACCATATGTATAACAAACCCTAGGGGCCAATATTTGCACAATTAATTTCAAAGCATATGAAGGATGTAATCACTGAATTTTGCACCTCAAACCCTCGAATAAGTCATGCATAAACCCTCAAATTATTGCTATGATAAATACCTTTGTATGTGTGAGAAAGGATGCATGTACCTTGGTAAATACCTTGCCAAAAAAAAACTGATTTTTCTCCTGAAAGTTCAGCGGTATTTTCTTTGCAAGATCAGCCCTCAAACCCTTGCAAAAACTCATCAAAAATATGATAAAATATAGAAATATTTCAGATTGAAATATTTCTAAGTTTAGCCCTTTCAAAACCTCCAAAAACCCTTCACAACAATTCATCCAAGTGCAGAAAATTACCAAGTTAAATAATTCAGATTTTTCCTTTGAATTCACCCTCAAAGATGTCAATGGACCTTAGAAAATTATGCTAAAAATACCCAAATAATTCTAATATTATTTATGTACCTTTTAGGGCCTAATAACACCTTATAAAACTCAAAAAACACTCATCTAGTGAATCGCCCCCGTCATAAAATAATAGTAGAATTTCTATGATGAAACCCTAGTAATTTTCTTTCCAAATTCCTTCCAAACCCTATGATAATTTGTCACAAAAATTCAAAAAATAGAGTGTCACAATACCTTGCTGAATGGAGTCTAAAAACCCTCCGATGTTTTCACTTCTCCACAACTAATTCATCCTACTCTGAAAAATAGGGGATAAATTCCATAATGTTCAACTTACCAAAAATCCTTCCAAATAACCTCCCAATGTCTCATAGGCCAAGTCGCCCAATCAAAAAGGATAGTATAAAATATTAGTAATATTTTATACACTATTAGCACTTCAAATCTTCGATATCCACTCTTCCAACCAGTCGCCCTAGCTGGAAAATATCATGAAAACACAAACAACTCCCTTTGACCTTCAAAGACCCCTCCAAGTGGTTTGCCTAGCTCCCTAGGCAAGTCGCCATCCTTTGGAAAGGTATTCTGCAACACGGACAATCTTCCAAGATGATTCACTCTTCAAAACCTATAAAATTTACCAAACCTTGTTTTCGATAGAAGTATGCAATATTTCCTTAATGAGGTGGTGTCTAAAAACACCTTTGAATGATCCACTTGCATGAAAACATGCAATTTGAAGCTTGCTTACAACCCTTGAGTAGAGTTGCACCAATAGAAGGGATGGAAGTTTTCATCCCCAAACCTATGACATTTCTTGAAGGTTTTCGTCCTCAAGAGGTGGAAACCAAGCTTGATATACTTGATCCAATTTTCCGAAATCAATATTCAACATGCCCTTTATCGAGTGAGTCTCTCTTTCTTTTTATAATCTTCTTCCAATTGTAGCGCCCAAAAATAGAGAGGAAGGGTTACTTTTCTTTTTAATAAAAAGATATACACAAGCTTCCTTATAAAGTACTTTTTAGAATGGCCCTTAAAAAGACCCCAAATTTGGATAGTAAAGTACTTTATCAAAATAACGTTGAAGCTTACTAATGTTCCCCCTTTCTGTCTTTAAATCCTTAGCCCTAGGGAACACTCAGGCTAAGGGTCTTATCCAAGGACTTAACTCAATAAGGGGGAAATTACATGTTGTCAATAAAGCAGTTGAGTTTGTGTCCACTCAAGTTTGTGGGTCTAGGAGTACACAATTCACACTCCACTCATTGTCTAAAGGCATTGCATTTTCCACTTGTCCCTTCTTCGAACTCTTGCGGCAATTGAGACTTGGTCATTGCTCCACGCTTGCTCACTAACTATCTAGACACTACTTGTCACCATCGCGTCGCTTTGTGATCAGCGTTGGATCCGACTAGGATTCTTTGGGTCCACGTGGCTCATTCTTGTGCCTTCACAGTGCCCATTCTTGGTTGCTAGTGTCTTCGCTTAGTGCCATGCAACGTATTTTCGCTTGTCACACTCTCATGAGTGCAAGGAGAAGCTCTCGTAGTGGTTGAGACTTGTGAGGCAACGAAGCAATCACAACATGCCACGTGCCACGATTTCGCAGTCTTGCGACTTTGCAATGAATGAATGAATGAAGGATTTTAATAACATCCACGAGACCGCAGCAGCCTATGGGACCCATCAGTCGTGCACATCCCCTTCAAAACGGGACCTCAGCCACAAAACGTTCCCTAAGTTGCCTGAACTTCCTTGAGATCTTCCCTTCTGCTGTGAAGTTTGATCACGAGGTTCGCCGTATTACCCAGCCTTGTCGCTTCAAACAGGGTGTCCAGGTTGGCAATTTTCAAAGTTTCACCATAACTGTATCGGATGTCTTTGTATGCCTCGCAAGGGTCCAGGCCTTGCGAAAATGTGAGGTAGTCGCATCCCGACATGTGTTGCAATTCTGCTACTTCGCAACTCCATGAAGGTAAAGAGATTTTGCACCGAGTCCAAGACTATGAGGTTGTGAAAGTATGGCATGTTTACTACCCTAAAAGGTACAAGGGTAAATTTGACAGTCTAAAACTTAGTTAAGTTGACGACCAAGGCAAAGACAAAGTCAAAGGAATAAGGCAAAGCTTAAGGTTGACGACCTAAGGCGATAAGAAGAGAAGGCTTGCCAAATTGCAAGGAAAGAGCTTAGCATAGAAACGACTAAATCTAAATCGAGGGACTAAGGCTTTGTTAATGCCGAGTGTTTGAGGCATTTCGACAAGCAAAGACTTGCCGACCTCAAGCAATGTTGCAGAGAAAGACTAAACCAAGTCTCAGTTGTTAATCGTCGTTGCCCTCTTTGCCTAGAGTAAGGCATGATTTCTAATGAGTTCAATATAAATATAAATAGAATCAAGATGCATGACTGGTTTAGTAAAGATTAGCTAGTATGGTGATAATAAGCAGTCTAAATCAGTCTTGCTTTGAAGCCACAATTTCTCAATAAAAGCATTATGACTTAATCACATGCATGATCAAACGGTCAATAAGTCCTTTCAATTCTTGAAATGACTAGCCTCTTCATATTAGACCAAAAATTGTTGAGGCACTAATTATACAACTGCAGGTTCTTAGGAGGACACAAAGGTAACACTCCATTAACAAACAACATCTAGTTCAAGGATCCCTTCATTGTAAAGCATGACTTCATATTCTAATCAAAATGGCCTGCTTATAAGCATGATTAAACAAACAATACAACTTATTTGATCTTATAAAAGGACAAATCCTTTAATGAACTGAGAGCTATTAAGGTACATTAATATGCAATAGTATATTCCTAAAAGAGAAAAGGGCAACCTTCAACAAAAGGCCTATCATTCAAGCTGATTAACAACCCCAGTCTCATTTCTTGTGGTCATCAGCTCTGATATCAATGAAGCTTTCTTTGAAGCCCCTTGCTGTAGTTGTACCTTCATCTACAATAGTCACAAAATTAAAAATCAGCCTTCAAAACCCAATCGTAAGATATATTGTCCAACGCTGATAGTAAGTACCTTGTTGTTGGGTATTTGTCATTAAACTTGGATTTTATGATATATGTATAAGGGTTTACTGTTGTACATGTTGTGGTTGGTCAATTGTAACAACCCTAGTATTTGGTATGAACTTATTTCAATGAAATAAAGATTAAAATTTGGGTTTTCAGTATTAAGTGTTGCATGTGATAGTCTAGTATTTGCATTTGAATCTAAAAATCAGAATTCAAAAATTTACCAAAAAGAGTTTACAGAAAAATCTGAAATTGTTGTTTTTTGTCCAAAAAGGGACATTACAATGGTATCAGAGTTTTGATCTTGGCAGCTTGTTTTTTATGGTAGAAACTCAGAGAGGTCGTCTTATGGATTTGATAAAATGAAGGCAAGATAGAATGGACAAGCATTTGAAACAATATCAGAATAACATTCAAGAAGAATGGCAACAACATCTCAATATTGATTATGAGGCACACTGTGAAAAATACTATAATCTAAGCCTGAAAGTACACGCTGACGTGACCCTCTGAGATTTTTGTGAGTTAAAAAGGAGGCATAAGCCGAGAAGAAGGGGAACAAGGATAACTCAAGATCATTTTAGCAAGCTTCCCACATATGATGAAAAGTCTAACTTTACCTTTAGAGAATTCTTGAAGATGCTCGAAGAAGGTAGAAGTAGAAAATTAAAAAAGGAAGATCCGCTGGGAACAAAACCTCAAAAGATTGTTAAGAAGGAGATAAAGGAGCAAGAACCCAAGAATGCATACCTGAAGGAAGAAGAAAGTGAACAGACCAATGAGCAACAGAAAGAATCCACCATGCAAGTTGAAGGTGAATAGTCCTCAATAGAAAAAGGTATGACTTCTGATAAACAAAATGTTTGTATTAATGAAGTCAAGAAGTAGACATTACACATTGAATGTAAAATGTCCATGATTGAAAGGAATCTTCTGAAGAGTGAGCCACTACCATATAAGATTGAATTTCAAAATAATCATGTTGATAGGCATGCAATTAAAGAAAATGTTTCAGTGAATTCTAATGCTGAAATAAATCTCTCAAAAGCTCCTACTTCAGCCAAAGAGGGTAAGCACTCTTAAAATTTCAGCTCAAGATATGGAAATGATAGGAATGCTTCTGGAATTGTGCATCCTCTCTCGGAGCCACTTTCTTACAATGAAATTGATGGCAGTTATTACAGTGAATGCGAACTTATTTTCCCTTCAAATCTTGTATCCAAAATTTTTTACCCTTTGTATTTGAAAAGTCCATGGGGCATGATATGGTTTCGCCCATTGAAGCTTCAAGATGTTTTAGACTTGAAATCAAGGTATCCTGAAGCAAAGCTATTAGTTGGCAATACTGAAATTGGTATAGAAACTTGGTTCAAAAGCATGTCTTATAAAGTTATCATTGCTGAGGTGCATTGGTTACAATGACTGAACTTCTAGAGTGTGGCATAATGTGATGAGCATGAGACTTCAGTATGCTTATCATTTGTGGAGCAGCTTAGATGGTTTGTTGGATGTCAAATACGAAATGTTGCTTCTGTTGGTGGAAATATCTGCACAGCCAGCCCAATATCTGATTTAAATCCTCTTTGGATGGCAGCAGGGGCACAGTTTAACATAATTGACACCAAAGGAAATGTGCGCACTGCCTATGCTAGGGATTTTTTCAAAGGCTACCATAAAGTTGATTTGAGAAGTGAAGTATTATTGTCAATTTTATTACCATATACAAGACCAGGTGAATATGTCAAGGAGTTTAAGCAAGCACAACGTAGAGATGATGACATTGCACTTGTAAAAGCAGCTATGAGGGTTCTCCTTGAGCAGAATGGTCATGCTGGGTTTGTTGTTGATGCATGCATTGTCCATGGTGGGGTTGCTCCGAGTGCATTATCGGCATAGAGGATTGAAGCATTTCTCAAGGGGAAACAATGGACGTCTCAAACATTGCAGGGTGCATTGCAAGTATTGCAAGAGGATATTATTATTGCAGAGAATGCACCTAGAAGAATGGTTCAGTTCCATCGATCATTAACAAGTTTCTTTTTCCAAAGTTTCCTTTTGATATCTTATAACATTTAGTAGAAAACACAAGTTTTGTAGGGTTTCTCATATTCTTACAAGTCTATTGTGGATCGATACAAAAGGCCATCCTCTTATGGAGTTCAAAGTTATGAAAGTCCCTAGAAGGGAACATTAGTTGGTCTTCCTGTCATGCATCTTGCAGCAAAGCTTTAGATCACTGGTAAAGTAGAATATGTTGATGATGTACCAATGCCACTAACTGGTTTACATGTTGCATTGGTATTGAGCCAGAAGCCACACACAATAATTCATTTTATTGATGACTCAACTGCCAAATTGGTTCCTGGTTTTGAAGAGTCTTTCACTGTTGGAAATATTGTCATTGATGTCAAAGGTCTAACATTATTGGTGACAAAGGCCTCATAGCATTTAATGTCTTAAAGTGTATTTAATGTTCATATTTTGGCTAAAGTGTGTTATTATTTATTAAATATTAACGAATATATTTTTGGTTTTATAAAGTCAAAAGGTCCATAAAGAAGTCAAAGAGTCATGAGATAAAGACAAAAGAGGAAAAGGACGCATTTTCCAATGAAGGGTCACGTTGAGGAATTCAAAGAGTCACCAAGTGAAGACAAAAGAGGGAAGGGTGCATTTTTCCATGAAGAGTCACCTTGATGAATTTGAAGAGTCACCAAATAAAGACAAAAGGGGAAAGGACGCATTTGTTCATGAAGGATCACTATGTGACTTTTCAAATGAAAGGATTCGAAGGGTCATGCAAGTTTGACATCATTTTCCATGTGGACTAAAGGATCACAAAGGGTGAATGCCAAAGGTCGTTTGGAAAGCTTAAAAAGAGGCCTGGGAAGCCATTTGTAATATGCAAGAGTGTGCATGGTTTGTAATTGTTCTATGTAAGAAAAGAGGAGAGAATAGAAAGAGATATTGTAAAGTTCTATCATTTGTTGAAAAAACAACATTGATAGATAGTTGTGTTTTATACACAAAAGTGGTTGGTGCTCCTGAGTGTTGGTGCTCCTGAGTGTTGGTGCTCAACAAAGAGGTTGGTGCTCCTGCGAGTTGGCGCTTGCGAACTTTGTAATTTGAGTTGGTGCTCATTCATATACTTGAGATTGTTTTTCGTGGTTTTTTCCACATTGGGTTTTTACGTAAAAATCTGGACTCTCTCTTGTATGGTGCATGTTATTATTTCAGTTTTATTGCATATCTTGAATGTATGATTAAATGGTTAAAAAAAAGAAATTAGATTAAGTAAAATATTTAAAAGATATATGATATATTGATTCACCCCCCCTCTCAGTATATTCCGTGCTTAACATTTCACAACAAAGAATTTACCTAGTGGGAATGATATTGGCCCTGTCATAAATGGTGAGGAGTTGTTTGCATTAGAATATGTGACCTATGTGGGTCAAGTAATTGGTATCGTAGTTGTTGATATGCATGAAAATGCAAAGACTGCATCTCAAAAAGTACAGGTTGAGTATGAGAAATTGCCAGCTGTATTATGTATAAAGGATGCTCTTCAAGTTGGTAGTTTTCACCTCAACACTGAGAAGTTCCTTCAAAAGGGTGATGTCGATGAGTGTTTTAATTCTGGAGCATGTCAAAAAGTAATAGAAGTACAAATTGGAGGTCAAGAGCATTTTTACTTGGAGCCAAACACATTGATATGGACAGTTGATGCTTCATATCATAGATTGCATAACCAGTGGGTACTTGCTAGAAAAACCTTGAAACAAATTACCATTGTTTGAACTTGCCATATTTTTTTATCACTGGTTTTTGCTTGCAGGGGAGTACTCTCCATGTACTCGTGAGTAATCATGAGTACCTAACGAGTACTTGCCTGCAAGCCTAGATGCGCCCATATGCGTTCAAATGCTTCCATCACGCTTCCAGGCTGGCAAAATACTGAAAAACACTGCTAAAATGCTGAAAATACAAGAATTGTCTTATAAATTGAAACACACCCCCTCATTGCATTCACACAAGATTTGGAGCTTTTAAGAGCGAACTAGAAAGAATTTAAAATTCAACAAACATATTTTCAAATTAATACATTTTAAAAAAAATCCTATCATGTAAATGAATGTTAATTTAATTATAAACATGTTTGATAAATATTCATGCATTTTGTTCAATTTCGTGGAATGCTATTTACAATTTATGCATAATTTTTTATATTTTTTGTTTTAAAATGTTGTTTTTAATAGTTATAGTTTCTATAATTATAATTTATTTATTGTAGAGAATCATTTCAATATTTTGTCCTAGGGTTTCATCAAGATGTTTAAAATTAAATTTACAACTTTACAATGTAAGGTTATATTTTTAAATGTCGTATTTTAATGTGTTAAACATTTTTATTTTTTAATGTTGTTTTGAACATGTTTGCAAGTTATCTATTAGCAAAGCATCGGGGTCAGATTCAGTCAATGGTGGGCAAATGGTTTCCCCTAATGCTCGCAGTGTTACTTGAAAGTATGTCGTGCAGGTTGAATCATCCTAGACAATTTCAATTTGTCCATTTTGCTCAAAGATGTCAAGAAGCATCAATTGCCTGAAATACCACATTTTATGCATTCTTTGTCGTAATGTCACGCCTTGTCCCAAATTCATAGAAGAGGCAAAACGAGAGATGATTGCAAAGCTTGCATTGCTAGATGAAAATAAATTAAAGAGGACAAGGATGCAAACAACCTTGAAACGGCCATTGCTCCCACATCAACAAAGGAAGAAAAGACAACTATGACAAAATTATGGGCTTTACTCATAGTCCACGCAAGCGCCATGGCACATCTTAATTGAGTTTGAACCAGATACCCTTATTTTTGTGCCTAAAAACACCCTTGGGGCACAACCTTTGTTGCAAGGTACCTAATGGAACAAGGAGACGCATGTAGAAACAAATAAAACATGTGCAAATTTTTTATACTTCAACAACTTTGCCTTCAATGTGGCGAGGAGCCCATATTGAAAATATTTGGTGACAGCATTTACAGTTACAGGGAAAAGGTACAAGGCACCATTTCCAAGAGACTTAAGTGGGAGGTTGCTCTAGAATGCAATTGAAGATGCAAAGTCGGTTATGGAAGATCAAAAGAGGTTGTTGCGTAAGTTCAGATGCACCATTCTTTCTGATGGAAGGATGGATGAAAAGAACTGCACCCTCATCAATTTTTTGGCATCTTCAAATGCTGAGTTGATTTTTTTGAAGTCCATTGATGCATCTAACAAGATAAAAAATACATAAACTTTGAGTTTGATGCTTGAGTAGGTTGTTTTAGAGGCGGGCATCGAGAATGTTGTCCAAGTTATCACAGACAATGCAACAACATATGTGGTGGCTGGAAGACTTCTCAAGGAGAGACATCTATTAGTCTTTTGGACCCCTTGCGCGGCCCATTGCCTTGACTTTATTTTGGGGGACAGATAAACTTGATTGGGTGCGACTAATTGTAAAAGAAGCTAGATAAATCACAAAATATATATACAATCACCTTTGGATTTTCAACTTAATGAAAGACCACACTAAGGGAAAAGAGCTTGTTCAAGTAGGTGTCACCATGTTTGCAATGAACTTTCTTACATTGCAAAGTATTTGCAGTTTGTTGACTCCTTTGAAGTAGATGTTTGTGTGTCAAGCATGGATGGACTCATCCTATTCCAAGAAAGTTGATGGAGTCTAGGGTGGGAAGATAGTTTTCAGTGAAACCTTCAAAAAAAGAGCTACAGAGATCAAGGTAACTTGAAATTTCAATTTCAATTTGTTTCTTATTTTCAATTTTTTAAATTTAAAATGTTTATTTTATTTATAAGTTTGAAACTCTAATTTGTTTGTAACTTTGTAGGTGTCGGAGCTTTTGGTGAGGGTTTTGCGATTGGTAGATGGGGAGCAAAACTCAATGGATTATATTTATGAGGCATGGATAAAGCCAAAGAGGTCGTCCAAAACTATTATAGGGGGGATCGTGCTAGATTTGATCCCATTTGGGAGTTGATTGATCAGAGGTAGAACAATCAACTCTACCAACCCATCCATGCAATGGGGTACTACCTTAACCCCAAGTTTTTTTACTCTGATGACTTCACAGATGCTAGTGGGGAGGTTATGGAGGGGCTCTCAACATGCATTGAGAGTATGACCCCTGACATTGAGGTGAGGGACTTCATTATTTCAGAGTTGTATAACTACAAGAAGGTTAGGGGAGGCTATTTTCTTTAGCACTAGCTATCTGAGGGAGATCCACGTAGTCACCAATAATAGAAAATGAAGTCTTTACTTGTACCTTACCAGTTAGAAATTTACAATTATTAATTACTTACAAAGTTTTGAATATCTTGTTTGCAGGTTCATGGTGAGAAGATTGGGGTGTGAATACCCCACATATTCAGACGCTAACCCTCTGCATTGTATCTCAACCCTGTAGTGCTTCTGCATGTGAATGCAACTGGAGTTTGCTTGACGCCATTCACACAAAGAAGTGCAACAAGTTGAGTCAACAACAGCCCAATGACCTAGTTTTTGTGCAATACAACCTTTGGCTTCGCACAAAAAAGTTGGAGAACACAACACATGAGTATATCAATATAGATGAGATCAATCCCTATAGTGATTGGACTGCACAGGAGAAGGCCCCCATTTTCATAGAGGACAAGATTGTTGATTTTGAGAGGCAAGCTATGAAGGGTGCAGCTGCAGCATAAGGAGGAGAGATTGGATTGGAAGACATTCTTGTAGATGAGGCAGAGGTAGACCCAGAGGTGGAGCCACGGGTGCAGGTGCAACATTCTAGGCAGAGTGAGGAGGGGCAGTCAAGTGGGAGGACTAGACATTCTCAGTTTCCCTTAGTTTTTCAGAGAGATGGGAAGAGAAAATTATAGATTCTTGTAATTTGTATTTGTAGATTCTTATTGTATTCGTATGTTTATACAATTTTGTACTTTATTTGTATTCAAATCTAATAGAAAACATTTTCTTAACATTTTACAAACTCGTATGATACATTATGGCATTATGCAACTGTAATTTCTATAAAATTTATGTTTTTTTGATAAATTTAAGTATTCTATGCCTTTGTTGGTTATTCCTGGTTATTCAACCACCCCTGTCGAATACTCTCTGATTATTCAAAATTTCCCCTTGGCAATTACTCATCGGTTACAAATATATATACTATAGTTCACATGATTTCTTCTAAGCAAGCTCTACAAAAACATCATGTTGATTTTCAAATTTTTCAGAATAAGTGTATCATGTTGTTTAGACATTTGCTCTAAGGATTGCGGAAGGACATAGAAAATCAAATCTGGAATTGTAAATCCTCAAGGATGAATTGGGATCCAAGTATTACAGAGATGGTTAGTTGGGGAGAGTAGAGCAGTTGAGCTTGTAATTGTTTGATGACAAGCAATTTTGGGAAAGGTGGACTGTCATGTCCCCTTTTCGAAATATTTAATTATGCAAATAATTAATAATAATATTTTAAGTCGTCTTAAGTTACTTTATTTCATAACATGGAAAAGGGATGTTTATTATTATTATGTGAACCAAAAAATAAATAATAATTTAAATTGTCCCCGGTCATTTTTATTTTATAACATAAAAATGACACTTATGTATTATTATTAAAGAGGGCAAAAAAGTAATTAAGTGGATGAAAAATAATATTATATAAAAAGTATTTTAAAATACTTTTAAGTTAAATTTAGAAAAGTGAAGTTATAAAAAGAGGAGTTGGACTCAAAAGAGTTATTATTCATCTTTAAAATGAAATCCCGATTTCCAAGTTGGAACTTTTGTGTTTAACTTTTCCATCAGAGGACGAAAACCCTCTGGTGTACAGGGGTAGAGGACGAAAACCCTCTTACTTATTGAGGTGATTCCATCTAGGAATCACAATTGTACAAATAAGTCAGGGTATTTCTAGATTTCAATTGGGCTGAAGTTTGTTATCAATTTCAAGTTTTGTGTGAGGGTTTGATTTATTGTATCCTCTCCACTACTATGTTGCACCTTGCAATTACATTGGTTGTTCTATAGATTGTCGTACCACTCATGGCAGAGGTATTTATTGGAGTTTGTGGCTATTGGACGTTGTCGTAGTCTTTAGTGATTGTTATATGTCAGTTTGAGGTTGTTGTTTCATCGCCCAACCAACTGGGTTACCTTGCTGCCAGCTATCATCAGCTTTGATATCAACGCAATTTTCTTCAAAGTCCCTTGCTGCTACGGTACCTTCATCTACAACAGTCACAACATTAAAAATTAGCCTTCAAAACCCAATTGTAAGCTATATTGTCTAGCGTTGATAGTAATTACCTCGTTGTTAGGAATTATAGTGTTCACTTGTTAGGAATTATAGTGTTAGTAATTATATTATCTACGATAATATAATATTAATTTTTGAGGTTGTTGTAAACAACCCACGTAAATAACTTGAGTATAAAACGTGTTGTTATAGCAACTCGTGTATTGTCAGTGAGTAATTAAAAGAGCTATATAAAGTTTCCTTGCTTATAGGAGATGCTTTCCTATATATTTGTAAAGTCTGATTAAATTCAATATTCAAAATAATATAGCGTGTTTAATATTATTCCCTATGTGTATTCATCTCAATTATTATTTGCATTTGTTGAATTTGTATTCGTTTCCAACTGTCCGGTTCATGAAATACCCATGGAATTGGGTATTCCCCAAAGAGGAAGATGGGAACAACGATGGACTTTCCTCCATTTTAGGATTGATTTGGGGTCAGCCCAGGGCACGGCTGCGGGTATTTGACTTCACAGTGGAGTCTACATGAATAGTCTCCAAGAGATGTGCCACCATCGAAGATTCAATATGAGATTCTTGCATATAGCTCTAATTGTCAAAGGTTATTATTGAAGTTCATATATTGTGTTCCTCTGTTTCTAAACAAAAGGGGGAAAGGGTAGTTCAGTTTTTGAAACAAACACAATAAGAGAGGGGAGAGTAAGGCAAAAAAGAGAGCCTCCAAATTCAGGCTGAAATCAATGCATCAACCATTTAACTAAGTGCCCTTGCCACAGTTATACCACTGTAGACTAAGTTTCATTAAAAATTATACCTCCAAGAACACATAGTGGAAAGAGTCTGAGGAAACAGGGGAGCATGCTTCAAATATCAACCCTCACTAAATATAAGTACTAGGAGTTTATAACAAACTACACATAAACACCCAATGGTAACTTGTAGATTAACACACAAATTAACAATACTTGAAAAGATAAACAAGAGAGTTCACAAAGTGATTATAATAGACAAGCACATCATAACCATAGCATACATTTAATAACAAGGTATTAATCCAATCTATCTAGCATTGACAAGCATTCAAAATGGAGATGAAAGATATTTGAAACGCAGAACAAACCCTTTGCAGATAACTAGAATTTTATTCATTAAAAAAAAGCAAGTGTTGTTACAACAATCGATCATGGCCAACTCTATAGTTCGAAGAGATGAAGGAAAAAGCAGGGGAAATCCTAGCTATAATCCGACAGCACTTTCGACCAAATTTTAGTCAACCCCTATATTACAATACAACTTTGCCTTATATAGTTAAGGATGGGATTCACCTCCAAATAGCGTGAGATTCCCATCCTTGGCCATGATGGCCACTCATGATAGTTACCACCGTAATTCAAAATTTAAAGCAAGCACAATCCCCTCAAAGCCACAAAAAGATCTGAGGGACCATCTAGTTGATACGTAGAGGCATCTATGAAGATCCGGCTCCCAACTACTTTGATCTTGCATCCCTTGCTTCCAATGCGGCTGCCACAAGGTTGAATTTCTTGTCCAACTTAGCAAGGTTCATCGGGGGTTCCCTGAATATCACCTCGGCTTGAGTCACCATCCTCCGGTACACCTGGAAGGGAGCTTCCATTGACACCTGGACCCTAGACACTTGGTTGATGCTTGTCGTGGACTGGGCCCCTCCCTTGTTTGCTTTGGCGACCTTCTCCCTCATGACCTAGTCAAAGTGACCCAAGTGGACTCCGAATTCTCCCCTGTCTAGCAAGGTGCCATTCGGATGGAATAACACAGAGATATTGACCTCTTTAAAGTGGGTCAATATCTTTTTCCTACTCTCTTCCAAGGGTCCCGTTATAGTCCGAGCCACAGCCAACCATTCCTCCATAGCCGCCTTCATGTTACCGGCATATATTTGATACAACCCCGTGTTTGAGGTGGGCATTAGTTTTAATTCTAGAAACATACCTTTGTTCATCACCACCAACAACTTCCTACACTTCCTGTCAATCTCCGCAATCCTCTCCATGTAAGTTTGAGTCCATTGGATAAGCACATTGGTCTCTGCCATAGTCTCCTCCACCTTCCCTAAAACTGAGAAGAGTAGTAAAAAGGCATCCTTGACTTGCCCAATCATCCCGGTGGGGAAAGAGCTCTTCACCTAGGCTTCTAGCGTTCAATCCTGGCTTTGAATGTGCTCGAGGAGCTTCTCTGACATATTGTGAGTAGCCCAGAGAACAAAGAGTGGATCCTCAGTTGTCCTTTCCTCCCCAGTGGAAGTCCTCACCTTGGTGATGGAGAACAAATCCTGTTGGGTTTGCCATAACACTGGGTTCCCTTCATAGATGAACTTCTGCATTAGACCTGATCTGAAGCGCCAACACCCAAAACCTGAGGGTTTTTGTCCCCAAATCTTTTCCACTGGAGGGTTTTCATCTTCTAATGCTCCACATGAGGGTTTTCGTCATCTAATATTGAAAGCTAAAGCAGGGTGCTCAAACTCACAAATAAGTTGGAAAGGTTGATTGATAAAAGATGCTCTCCAAAGGAAGCCAATGCCCCTTTTATAATTTTACTTTCACATTTTACCGAGGCGACACCCATAAAGCAACGTTCCACTTCTATTTTGTTGTTGACTTGCTTTGTTAAAAATATATAACCTTTTTAATAAAATAACATAAGTTACCCTTTTATAACATAATTTATTTTTGGCCATCTTAAGTTAAATTATTAATTTATTTCCCTTGGATTACCCCTTTAGCCTTTGGTAAATGGAGAATAAGCTAAAAGTCTTCTAACTTATTCAATTCAAAAAAGGAGACATGACAATCCACCCTTCTTAAAATTGCTTGCCCTCAAGTAATTGCAAGCTCAACTGCTCGATCTCTCCTCAAATGGTTCTCTGTAATTCCTGGATCCCAATTCATCCTTTTGCAACCCATGTTTTGAATAAACTTTGCTTCATTAGGTTGTTTGACTGAGAACTAGCATGAATTGTTCCTCTTGCACTTTTAAAACATGCAGTGTTTGCTGCATGTTACCCATAAAGGCTCCTTCTGATATTGCACTCTCATTATCTACATTAGGTGCCTTTGTTTACAGTTATTGGTTGCCTTAGAGAATCTGGAACTGAACTTTAAATCAGCACTCATGAAGTTAGAATGACTGCCAAATTCATCTAATTACACTTGGAATTTACTTCTAGTATTGGGTCTTAGCAGTTCTATAGAGCTTGAAGTCTTTATTTTTCTATTATGGTAACAAATCACTGCTGCAAACTTACTTACAGCCATATCAGCTATCCCTTTTTCTAGACTTGAATTCCATTTTCCTTGAGAATTTGACAATACCTGTATAATTTTTGCATAAGCAATCACACTCATAGGAACTCTTTTCTTTTGTTTTTCTTGGAAAATCTCCAAAGAAGTAATGGGCTGTCCAGCCTTAGCATAAACTTCCATGAGATATACAAAATGATGAGAAGTTAGTTTATCTCCAATGTCAAAGCTTTTTCCAATTTTCACATTCATTGGCATCTTTCTCATATGCATTGCCACACTATTTTTGAGCATGTTTCAACTTAGTTTTTTGGCATACTAAAGCTTTGAAATGCTACGATACACCATCCCAAGAACTATGTTGTAGAATGTAACCAGTCACTGGATTTGTGAACTCAATACCTACCTCTACTAAAATACTCTTTTTAAGTGCATGCTTATTGGTAGAATCATTTTGAAAGTCAATCTAATATTTTTCTTGGATTGGAACATTCCTTTCATTATCTGAATTGACATCATTTGAAATCTCAGTAAAATGTCTCTCATCCATAGATTTTAGCTTCTCACTTAAACCCATGATGTAGGAATCATTGCATACCTAGTGTCCACTCCAAGTGCGAAGTTTGTATTATTGAATGCTGAATTGATTATGAATCATGATGCATGGAATTGTGAAGCCATTTTGTAGTATCCCAACCTTTGTGGATTCTCCTTTACACAACCAAGGGTAGCCAATCTGTATGTAGCTTGGGTTGTAATCAAAGTGTTTACCTTCCTTTGCTGCATTAGAAATTGTTGAGATATCCTCAACACCTTCATGCAAACAATGGGCTGCCCACGTTCTATGAAAAGCTCTCTCCAAGGTAAGGTTAAGTTGTTGAATCCTCTTGGTACATGGAATGGTGAAGCCATCAACGACAATCACATTAAAGCTTTTATCATTTTCGTACCTCAAAAAGTCACCCAAATCCCATATGCAAAAAAAAATTGAGCTTGAATCAAAGAATCTATATGCCCTATGCTTTTCCAATATAAATTCATATTTGCATATGGACTTTTCTTCCAAGTTTGTATAGTGCTGTAATGAATGATCTCACAAGGAGCTACGACGTTCCCATGAATGTGATTATCATCTTCTGGAGATTCTCCTCTGTGTATCTTGGAAATGTGAACATGCTTGGAACTTGATTCCAAACATGTGATGTGTTGATGTTTTATGTCCTCCCGCAATCCTGGGAGCAATTGTCTAAACACCACAATACACTTATTCTAAATTTTTTGAATATCAACGAGATTTACCTTGCTCATGTCTAGAAATATCTTCGGGATCCCAATATTAAGATGCGTAGGCAACTTTGTGACTTATCTTCTTGACATTTGACTACAATTATCGGATCATGATGATGCAAACACTACTTGTTACACATACAACTCATTATATATGGAGAATATCATGCCAGTGTTGAATGGTATATTAGCAACTAAGTCAAAACCAATATAAGAAGAGAAAACTACTACTACCCTATCTAGCATACCATGGACCTTGTATAGAAGACAACCATTTGCCAACTTATCACCAATCTCCATGTCAAATATTATGACATATTCATTTGCAAGTATGACTTTTGTTCAGGCAATTGCACTCTCTATCCAAACATCAAATTTGAGTCCAACCAAGATGGTATTGGTATGAATCTGCTTACCTTGTAATTGAGTTGTTGCATTGTCACTTACCTTGAGAGCACTATCGGATGTGAGGTGACATGCCTTTGAACCTCACATTTGACTTGTGAGTCTTAGGATCTCTTCATTATAATTATTCTGAGCATATCCTGTAATCCATGATACCTCCTCTTTACAATTAAATAACTTGAATGCTTCATTTAATTCCTCAAAAAGGCATACACATGTATTTGTAGACCAATTAGAAATCTGATTTCCAGTTAGTCTTTCTAACACAATTTTATTTGGTCCTTTGGGATAAGGATGGAGTAGAGGATCAATCAACCAAACTTGCAAAAAAACAATTGATTGTTCGAGCATATACCTTTTGGTGGTTCCCATGCATGAACCATACCTTGTTACTAAATGTTTTGTTGTTGCAGCCGCTGATCTCTGGCTTGTAGCTGAGATATTTGACCCTTGTGCTTCAACTACTGAATCCTATTGTCATACATAATATTTTCCTTATGCTCATCTGAGGTCAATTCCGATTTTTTTCTTATCCATTTGTATGGGATAATGAAATTACCAACAACAATGATATTGAAATAAGAAATTCTATCCTTTATAGATCTCAAATATCAGCTAGATTCCATATCATTATGCAAAATGCATTTTGAGCCAAAGAATATATCTTCATTCTTTTACCCTTCTTATAATGATGACAAAACTGAAATAGATCTGTGCTATCATTCCCATATCTTGAACTGAAATTATAAGAGTGCTTACCCTCTTTGGCTGAAGTAGGAGATTTTGAGAGATTGTTCTGAAATTTTGAAATTCAGTCTTGTATGGTAGTGGCTCACTCTTTGGAAGATTGTTGGGTCAGTCATGGATTGGCACATCTATTTCCATCTTCTGCTCTTTGCATTCAGTTTATGATGCCTTTTCCTCCTTGACTTCATTGACATGAATGTAATCATTAGAAGTCAATAAAACATCCTCCACTATCAAAGGATCTTTACCCTCACCCTACATGTTGGATTCTTGTCTATCTCAACTCTCTTATGTATTCATATAGACCTCTTTTATTCGGATATCTCACTTCAAGTAACTCCAGGTACTGATTAAAGGAAACTCGAGATTTAAAACTATTAGGCATAACTTGATATTGGTCAAGGATTCGGGTGGCGTCAAGTTTGTATCTTTTCTTGACCTTTTTTATTTTAATCAATACCTCTTGAAAAGGATCAATATTTTCTTCCCTTGTAAGAACTTTGCTTGAAGAAACATGGGTCGATTAATTGTTGAAGGACTCCTTTTGCTAGCCTTGTTCTGATTTATATTTTGCAAGGCTTGTATCATCTCTTTCATGGATTCTTTCACTATCCTTTGGATGGTCCTTGTCAAATCTCTTTGACTTTGATTGATGGCTTCATGCAAAGAATTCATTTGTTCTCTAGGTATTTTTTTTCTATCTCCCATGATTTTTTCGTCTAATTCATAGGCTGGCAAGATCACAGTTCTGATACCACTATAATATCCCTTTTTCTGAAAAATTTAGAACAATCTGGGTTTTACAGCAAACCCTTATATTGAAAATATTTAATTCTATTTTTTATATTAAAACCCTTGCAGATGAAATTACAGAATTCTAGAAATTTTTCAATTTTTCACAAATTCTGATTTTTGCAACAAACCTTAAAATTGAAAATATAAAACTCTAATTTTTTTTTATAAACAACTCAAAATAGAGATTTTATTGGAACAATGACAAAGTTCAATTGCAACAAATGCAGAAATTATTTGACACAACTGAACATGAAAGTGGAGAATTTAATCTGCAAACAAATCCTAATAGTGACATCATCGCCCACAATGATGACATCAGCGCTAGACATATGATGCCATCCCTAGAAATGCTTCTAGAAGTGTGATGCCAGCCCTAATATTGATACTCTAGTGTAAATCTAGAACTTCCACACTGCCCTGATTATTTGATTTAACTAATTTCTGATATAGACTAGATCTAAAGTGCAAATGTAGTCCCTCGATGGAACCAACTGAGGGTTTTCATCCTCCAACACTGAAAGTTGAAGCGGAATGTTCAAACTCACAAATAAGTTGGGAAGGTTGATTGATGAAAGATGCTCTCCAAAGGAACCCAACTCCCCTTTTATAATATTATTTTCACATTTTGCCGAGGCAACACCCATAAAGCAACGTTCCACTTATATTTTGTTGTTGACTTGCTTTATTAAAAATATATAACCTTTTTAATAAAATAACACAAGTTGCCCTTTTATAACATAAAATTACTTTTGGCCAACTCAAGTTAAATTATTAATTTATTTCCCTTTCATTACCCCTATAGCTTTCGGGAAATGGAGAATAGGCTAAGGGTCTTCTAATTTATTCAATTCGAAAAGGGGGACATGACATCTATCTTATTCTACAACGTTCAACTAGTTTGCACAACTCTCAACACATCCAGGACTTCGTCTAGTCCTCCACCTGCATTTATTGCAATGGCTAAACCTCTACCAACCACTCTTCTTGGAGGCATTTTGACTCTTTGGTCACTCAAACCCTACTGCTGCAATATCACATATCACAATCCTACATAGGCGGCCTCTCCACACTCTTCGCAAGAAAAGTAACCTTGCTCTGATACCAGTTGGTGTAGTTAGTATGGGATGGGGTTTCCAATGAGAGAAATCCCTTACCTTGTAGCTAAACAATCACACCCACAGACACACAAATTTGATGCACAAAGCTTCTATATATGTTGATTGCAACAAACATAAAATACAATAGTCTACTACAAGCTACAGGCTTTCTTCTACTACAAGTTGCAAATGCAAGCTTCTCCTAACTATTAAAATGGAGTCTACTCAGACCTCCTTGCATTACTCCCCTATCCTTTGTTGGAATGTTGGATGAAGAAGATGACCTCATTGCTCTCTCTATCTTCAACATTTACCCAACAACCTCCAACCTCTCCTCTCCCCTCATGCCTTGCTCAACATGCTTGTTTTATAGGATTTCCAAATAGATAAGTTCCACTTCAAATTCATGCAAATTCCTTCAAGTTTCCATGTGTCCTAAGAAGGTTGTGTGCCTTTCACTCAAGTCAAGATGCATGACTTGTGTCCTTTTCTTCACCTCCAAAGATTTGGGGGTCAATGGTTAACACCACAGTCACCCTCTATGCAAATGTCCCCATCCACACATCGGTGCACCAAGTAATTCATGCAACCATTTGATTCTCCCCTTGCTTGCTCTTTCCTTTTCCTTTCTTTTCGTTTGTGTGCATGCCAATCGCCATGATCTCTCTGCAATCAACCCTACACACACTTGCAAGTTCCACTCTATGCATCCCTCAAATAGTGATGTTTGCACACCAATTTATCAATTTATCTTTGCGCAAAACTTGCCTTAGCTCTTAGCTCCAAAATCTCACCGAATTGCAACGACCACTCCAACTTCCTACGTAGTCCTCCTATTAGAGAACCTGCACGATCCATGCATTGTGTGCATCGTGTTGGAACTTTATTGAAAACACGAAATTAGATCTTTTTGGTGATGCAAGATTACCTTAAGCCAGGGATGCTCTTGCATCACAATATATGCATATAGTATTTTTAATCTTCAAATCTGTTACTATGACTTAAATTATTTCATTTTGATGTGTTCATATCGTTTGGGGTGATGTCCATGACACCTAATTTTTACTGACAAAATTGCAAGCAATAATCAATTATATTCATGCTTGTATTGCAATAGCTAATGATTGTAGAATTTCATAAAATGAGTAACCAGGAACATAGTCTCCCCAGAGTCTATGTATTGAATGGTTAAAATCTCAAATTTGGTGACTGTAAAGGGATTAGTTGAAATTCTTGTACATTTGTTGAAACAAATGCCTATAGGATTCAATAAAATGAGTAACCACAAACATGGTCTCCCTACACTCGATGCACTAAATGGTTGAAATTTGAAATTTGGTGATTGTAAAGGGACTAGTTGAAATTATTGTACATTTGTTAAGATTCATCTCACTTCATTGAGAATATTTGAAATCTGAGGAATAAATCCTTGTAAATCATTAAAAAAAATGTTATAGAAAATGAGAGCATATAATTTTTTTTGTAGCTTGTCTACATCCACAAGAGGCATTACTAAAAAAAACAGCTTGGGACACATGCACACCCAAAAAGTGAATGATTGCTATTGCAATCCCTAAAAATGGAGGAAACACATCTTCAAAGAGATAGTCGTATTAATATGAAAACTGAATACATAATGATAGGGAAGAACCCTAATTTATAATAACATGGGGATATGAAACCTTAAAGTGATATACTATGTGGGCCCTATATTACATTATCAGCCTCCTTTTACATAACAAAAAATAGAACTCCTACCGACTAAGATTACTACTTACATTACAAAATATGAGCTTTACAATAAAATAGCTTATTAAACATTCTAACACAAACTATGCTGCGTTAGGTACACAACATGCCCCTCCCCCTTAGGAAGCTTTGTCCCCAAAGCTAGAAGACTACACCACAAAGACACATATAGAAAATACTAACAACAGACCGAAAGTAAAATAGATGTATAACCTACAATATTTTTCGTAAATATGCCATATAATAGCTTTAAAAACAAGGAAAGATGACAACCAATCTGAAATTCCCCTTAAATCACTAGATTTTTGTAACATTCCCTTGCAAAATATTGTTGCTTAGAAACAGATGAAATTTGATGTAGAGATCAACCAGGAAATAATAAGCTGCATGATGGTGTTGTAATCATTACCCTTTGAACAAAAATTGAATCATTACCCTTCAAACAAAAGTTGAACCAACACCAATAACATCTTTTCTGCAACAATGTTACTACTATAGTGGTCAGGATTTGAACCCAAACCTCCCAAGTGGCTTACTTTTTTTGTTTTACTCTTCCAGCGAAGTGACATACAGGGATTCCATCTTTGCTATTTGGGAACTCAGAAATAGGACAAAAAGTGGTTCATCTATGCACCTTGCCTGTTTTCTTGCATTGTTTCTTTCCATGACAAAATTCCTTCCAATATTGGCCATGGCTCTTGATGCCTATGTTAAACATTGGGTTTAGACTTCATTCTCTTCCCCATTCACAGCTCCTATCTCCTCCCCAATTTCAACTACTACCTGCATCATTTTTTGTTCCCTCCTTTTTACAGTTTGCCGCTTCATTTCATTTTCCACATTCTTTTCTTTTTTATCATATTTTTATTCTAACCCAAAACGTGGTGGGATGTTTTTTGGGTTCCCTTTATCCTTCTCTATATATGAGTATGGAAGGTCTTTTTCAGCCTCTTCTTCTTATGTTGATGATGATGATGACTCCTTTTAACTTCCTTTAGACCAAATTAGTCCATAGGACCCCCAAAAAGTGTATAGACAATGTGATTTGCTTAAATCTTCTTTGCAAAGTGTGAATTTGTAGTTGTCTTTATTTACACCAACCTCGAAAGTGTGAATTTAGTTCTAAAACCTCATCACATACCACTTATGGTAGTTCATCATCTTCATGGGGATCATCCCATATAAACCGTGGTGTTTCATCAACTAAATAGGTCTCTTCACCCCATACCACTTATAGTGATTCTTGTTCTTTAAGCCTATGGAGTGGAGATTCTTGTTTCATACCAATAAACATTTTACGCAAAGTATACAAAATTACCCTTCCCCAATGAAGTTATGGGTTCTTTTATTGCCTGATCCTTCGGGATTTTTTTCCTGGGGGCCACAAGCTTTGACATTAATGAAATAAAAATTGTTTGCAAAGTTTTAGGGCTTGAGGGTTTACTAGTGTGTTTTTTATATAAGAAAGATGGCTATTTTGAGTAGATATTTCCTAATTTGGATGCGGTTAGGGCTAGAATGCAACTGAAAAATAAGCCTATAGTTGAAGATAGTGTTGATAATATCCAAAAGGGAAGTACCAAGGAAGTTGTGAATAAAACAAAGCTTGAGATCCCCGATTGTGCTAATCTTGATTTTCTTCTATTGCAAGAGGCCTAATTGATAGGGTTTAAACCTGATTGGATGCTTAAATTCATTGGAAAATTTGCAGTGAGGTTATCAGATTTAACAATAATCATGATAAAAGCAGAGGTGCTTTTGCCAACCTAATGGGTAAATCTTAGTCTGGTGCTATTATTGACTCTGGTGTTCCCCTATAATAGATTGGTGTGCGTGATTCTTAAGAATCAAGGGTTTGAGTTTGGTTTTTTATCTTTATATGCTTCAAATGACTATCAAGAGAGTTTTTCTCTATGGGATTGAATGGAAACTTGTCTTTTAAAAGTCCCTTGTGTTGTTGGAGGGGATTTTGATATGGTGGAAGATAAGCAAGATATGATTGGCAGCTCTATTTTGTCTGGAAAGGTAATGAACATTTTTTTGGTGTAAGATAAAAAGACATTTGGGTCTAATTGATCCCATATGGAAAACGAAGCAAGATGGCAAGGGAATATCTAAGAACATATTTTTTCTAGGCTTCACATATTCATTGTTAACAAAGCGCATTTTGTTGTTCATTCAAAGCTACAAAAAGAATGCAGTGCAAGTATTGTCAAATACCCTGTCTGACCAGCATCATAGTGAGGTTTCCTTGCACCTACTTCTCCCTTTGTCAAAGATCTCAAATTGAAAGGTTTAAACTAAATGTTTCCCACCCAAAAGGCCCAGATTGTCTAGTAGGAATTGAGGCCGTGTGGAAGCTTACAAAAGCCACTGTTGAGCTTCAATCTAACATACAGTGTTGGCAGAACTCTATGACAACTGCTGTAGATTTTCTTAGAATTTATGGCAGAAGTAAAGCTTGCTATAGAAAGAGGATGTATAGAATAGCCTAGGAAATGTTGATTAGGGTTGAAGCTGCCCTACAGGCTCAGCCTGATGAGTGTAACCTTTTAGTAGAGCTCATCAAACTTATCTAGCCAAGGGAGCAAGTATCAGGTCCCAAGCCATTTGGATAAAATAAGCGGATAGGTGCCTAAATCATTTTTCTAAGGATCTTCAAAGCTAAACACTCAAAAGAAAGATTGAAAGCATTGATATTGGGGGATCACTTTTGTCCAATCTATAAGATATTAGAAAGGCCTTTTATGGTTTCTATAAGGATATTTATTAGAATTTTGCCAGGTATTGACAAAGAAGCAAAAAGACCTCTACAAACAATGCTCCATAATCACAAGATTTCAAAAACATATTGCATTGATGTAGAATAACATTAATGCTTCTATTATACGAATCTCCTCTTATGGAGTACTTACACAAATTATACATGCTAAAATGAGGAAGAGAGACAGTCTTTTATAGGAAAGGCCTGACCTCGTGTATGAAAATGGTTAGCCTACCTTATTGAATGAAGGTGGTTGGCCAAAATCCATGTGGTCAAAAGACTCGTGTAATATTATATGGAGGTGGGTGGCCAACTTATTCCATGTACAAGATGACTACACGTGGGATAATTTTCTTATTTCTAAAACAGAAATAAGCTAACCTAATTACTGCCTAAGTAAGCTTAATAATATGGTGTCACATTTGATTACACCAACACCCCCATAAATGCAACTTAGAGAGTGTGTACAAAAATGAGGCTAAACCTCTTAAATAGATCCCAGAAACTAGGACTGATGAGTTATCCATGTACAATGAAAGCCAAGAACTGCTCAAGAAAAATAAGATATGCCACAAGGATATCTCCAAACAGCAGTGCAACAACATGAGTGCCTAAAGGTGTTGAGATGTGTTGCAAAGATAACCTAAGAAAGTGGTAAACAACACCCCAAGAAAGAACAAAAACACCCCCATTAATACTGAATCGGGTGGAGTGGAGGAAAATTATTGAAAAAGACAGCAAAAGGTGAAGGGACCAATCACATGGTTCCTGGAATACACCAATGAAGAATGTTGTCATGGAGGACATAGAATCATGAGATATGCCACAAGGATTTTGTTCCTAGTGGTATTATACCTATCACATGGATCCCAAAATAACATCAAAGTAGACGAATAGTCATTGAGGCTACCAGGCATTGCTCCACACTCAATTGGAGATGATCAATCTATCAAAGAAGCTATCACGAAGATGAGATTTATTTCAAGGGTGCATTGATAGGCACTACGATTGGTACATAAGTGGAGTGGGTGAATAATGCATGAAGATCATCTCTGTAGAAACCACACAAAGAATGCTATAAATGTGGCCACAACCATTTTGAAATCCATTTGAGTTGAACGTGAATGCTTGATGAAGACACTTGCATGTGTACAACCAGTGCATGCAATGAAGCATGAAGACTCAAGACTGGGTGATTTGGAGCCATGTTGCTCGATATCTTCGCGAATATTGGAGAGAACAAATACAGATGCTAAGCTCATATGAAATGGTCCCTGAAATGAAGCATGTTCACGACAGCGAATGCCATGATGAACAGTGCAACAAACTTGCTAGATGAGCAACACAATGCCCTATACGTGCTTACCAATGCCTCCGTTTGAGTACCCCATGGTGTGGAGAAAACAGAAACTCATGCCATTAGTGTGTTGCTCGAATGATGCAAGCACATATACAATGTCAAAAGAAGTGTGTGCCACAAAATTGGCAACCACATGTTCATCAGAATCTAAAGTTGACTCATGGTCTGGAGGAAGATCAAATTCCAAGAGAGCATCCAAGAGATGTATGCCAGAGTCGGAAATGAGGACTAAAGATGGACTTGGTTCAGTAGGTTCGAAGTCCACATGATCATTCTATTGTCGTAAGAGTGAAATAGTGTTTTGCAAAGTGTGTATAAGCAAATCCTTCTCTACAAGTTGTGAAAGGAAGAGCTCATTTGTGGTTTTGAGATCCCTATTTTCCTCTACAAACTTTACATCTTTTAGAAGTGAGGAAACTTTAGAGAAGAACATGTCACTCTCATCTTGCAGAATATTATTTGCTTGCGTGAGTGATTGGAAGGCCTGGCATGATGCCATTACAAGAAAATAAAAAAGTACAAGGTTCTTAGAAAGGGGCCTTGAAGGAGGAACAAACTGTAAGAGCACCAAAGAAACTAGCAAGGTGGGAAGAAGGGACCTTGTAAGGAGGCACACACCACAAGAGTGCCAAAGAAACAAGAAAGGATCGAAGAAAGGGGGCTTGAAAGATGGTGCGAATAAGGGGCCTTGAAGGAGACTAGGCATGAACAAGTGTGTCAAATACAAGGGTTGACCCCCAAAAAAATATTTGGCACTTTATTTTAGTGCAATTAAAAACTAGTGCCCTGCCTGCCCCCGCCTCCCTCCCCCCAACTATTCATAATTGTGCACTGTACAATAGAGTTGCCCCAAATCACAAATTTAACTGGATATGGGAAATAGAAAAATATTTTTTTTTAAGAACATGAGTGGATTCTAATGCCAAATCTGAAAATTTTGTGGAAAAACTAGTGTACAGAAAAATCATTTTTAAATTTAAAACCATGGTTTACAAGATATGGATCATAAAAAATAGTCCCTGAAGGGGCCTAGAATGCTTGAGAACTGAAAAAGTTGATTCCATATAATATGGGGTGCTAAGAACTGAAAATCTGAATTCTGCAAGAAAAAAATTGCACTTTCAAAATAATGGCACTGAGATTTGATGCATGGATTGCAAGATATTAATTTCAAATATTTGCACCTGCAAGGAGCATCGGAGTGTGACAATTAAAAATATATTTTTTTGGAAGGCGTGACCTTATGCCATGCCAGACCACCCTTTGGTCCTCAAGTGGCCAAAAATGCCTTGGTGTGCTAAAAATATGCCTCGAAGATGGCAAGATAGTCCCCACAGAAATAATTGCAATGAGGCAAAAAGGCCCCCCTACGTTACCGGATACTGCAAGTGAGGGTCCTGGATATGCTAGGAAACGCAGATATGGTACGATCCACGTCCAATCCGTGGGGGATACGGTCGGATACGTCCATGGCCAAAAATGCCTTGGTGTGCTAAAAATATGCCTCGAAGATGCCAAGATAGTCCCCACAAAAATAATTGCAATGAGGCAAAAAGGCCCCCCAAGTTACCGGATACTGCAGGTGAGGGTCTTGAATACACTGGGAAATGCGGATATGGTACGATCTGCATCCAATATGTGGGGGATATGGCCAAGGCACATCTTGCCCCCTGTGGATACAGTCGGATACGTCCATGGACATATCCGACCGTATCCGCAGGGGGCAAGACGTGCCCTGGCCGTATCCCCCGCAGATCGGACGAATAAAAAAATATTTTGATTTTTTTTCACTTTATATAAAAAAGTCAAATGCAAACGCATTAGTCAAACCCTAAATGCGTTCGCTGCATTTTGAAACTTATTTTATCATCCCCTGCAATTTATTTTATGCTTGTGACTGCTGCACGACTACCCGCGACTCCCATGGACATATCCGACCGTATCCGCAGGGGGCAAGACGTGCCCTGGCCATATCCCCCGCGGATCGGACGAATAACAAAATATTTTAATTTTTTTCACTTTATATAAAAAAATTCAAATGCAAATGCATTAGTCAAACCCTAAATGCGTTCGCTGCATTTTGGAACTTATTTTATCATCCCCTGCAATTTATTTTATGCTTGTGACTGCTGCGCGACTACCCGCGACTCCCATGACTGTCCCTGTGTCTGTGTGCCTGCGTCCCTACATGTCTCACATGACTGCATGATTGTTGTCGTTGTATTGTTGCGTTCCCTGTGTCTCGCTGTCTGCATGCCTCGCGATCTGCGGGTTTGGTTTTTTAACTTTCATCTTTTTTTTCCTAAACTCTAACTCTACAGTTTAGGGTTTTATAAATTATAAATTAAATTTATATTATATAGTTTAGTTTTTTAAATTTATTTCTTTTAACTTTTTAAATTGAAATTTTAATAAATATTAAATAATGTTAAAATTTAATAAAATATAATGTTAACATAATACAGAGTTGGACTATATAGACTTATAGCTTGTATAATTGTATTTAATATTTATAAATATATAGTTTATAAATTATGTTAAAATATGTTTGTTTTTAAATTTTAGATATATATTAAGTATTAAATTTTAATTTTAAATTATTAATTAGTTTAAAATTTATATTTATAATTAAATTTTAATAGCAATTTTTTGTGTTACCAAGAGCTATAAGCCTATAGGGATTTGTCAAAAATTAGAATGTCTCAGGTTGCAAGTGCTAGTTCAGTGGGGCAAGGGATAACTCCCAAATATGATTCACAAACACCCCTTTGAAAATATGTGACAATATTAGAACAGATGTGTGGTGGAGGGTGTTTTCATTGGCTTTGCTGAGAGTGTAACAGTAAATTCAAGAGCTCGTATAGTCGAGTGAAAGCTCATTTATGTGCAATTTCTAGCACTGGAATCAGAGTTTGTGGTGGGCCAAGCATAGGTGGAAAGCCTAGGAAGGGCTTGCAACAAGCAAAGATCCTTGCATACATCAAAAAGCAAGAAGATGCAGATGCCGTTGTGGGGCAAAGATCAAAACATCCTTTGAGAAAGAAAGGATCACCCCCTGTTGATCCATCTCGTGTTAATGTGGTGACCACATCACACCCCTTTCTTGCTGCACCCATTGCGGCCGAAGAGGAAGAAGATTCACCTCTTGGTCGCAAGAGAATAAAAGATGCAGGCCCATGGGAGAGGGCATTCCAAAATGACTCTTGAGAGATAGTGGAGAAGAGCATCGCACGTTGTATTTATGCATGTGGGTTGTCATTTAGTACTGTTAGATCACCATACTGGCAGGAAATGGTGAGATCTATCAATGTTGCCCCTAAAGGGTTTGTCACCCCAGGGTATAAAAAGGTACGCACCACCTTATTGACAAAAGAAAGAAAACACATTGAAGATGCATTGAAACCCATCAGGGATTCATGGATCGAAACAGGGTTGTCCATTTCTGATGGATGGAAAGATACGACAAATAGGCCATTAATTAATGTGATTGCAGTGAGCCCTAAAGGGGCAATGTTTTTGAAGGCCGTTGATTGCGAGGGGTAAGTGAAAGATGCACAATTCATTGCTAACATCCTAATAGAGTCTATTGAGGCAGTGGGGCCTCAAAACGTTGTCCAAGTTGTAACGGACAATGCTAAAAATTGCAGAGTTGCGGGCATGTTAGTTGAGGCAAGGTACGGGCATATATTTTGGACACCTTGTGCTGTTCATTCCCTCAATCTTATGTTGCAAAAGTTGGAGACAAAAATTGATTGGATCAAACAAGTCTATGAGGAGGCGAATGAGATCCAAATGTTCATAACCAACCATCACATGTCCCAAGCCATCTTTAGGACTTTCTCAAAATTACAATTGTTGAAGGTAACTCTTAATTTAATTTTATAAGTTTGTAATTTGTAGTGTTTTTTGTTTTTAAACAATTTTAAGTTTATTAATTATTTGTTTTAATTTTGTATAATTGTATTAGGTTGGTGAGACTCGATTTGCCTCACACACCATCGTCTTGAGACGACTTGTTAAGGTGTGTGAAGCATTGAGTAGCATGGTCATCAACAACCTTTGGGGTGTATGGAGGCAGGCAAATAGTGAGAGGGCCACAAAGGTGAAAGGGTGGATTCTTGATGATGCGTGGTGGGAACGTGTGGAGTATTTGTTGAGTTTTATTAAGCCCATTGTCAGCATGTTGAGATATGTGGACATGGATCATCCATGTTTGGGTGAGATTTATGATGGAATTGACTCAATGATTGAGAACATTAAATCCATCATAAATGCCAAAGAGCAAGATCCCACATAGAGGTTCTTCAAGGAAGTGCAGTCGCATCTCATTGAAAGGTGGAACAAAATGACCACCCCATTATATCTTCTTGCTTTTGCTTTGACACCCAAATACTACAGTACAGATATTCTTTCTTTGCCCAAGAGGGTCGCACCATATAGAGATGTTGAGGTTGTCGAGGGATATAAGGCAGCATTCTCTAGAATCTTTCTCGATCCAGAGGTAGAAGACCAAGTCAGAGAAGAGTTTGTGCATTTCATATCCTCGGTGGGTCATTCCCTTGGCGCTGTCCATGACAAGTACAAGATGGACGTTCACTTTTGGTGGTACCTCCATGGGCAAGCATCCACCCACCTTCAACCACTTGCAATAAAAGTTCTATCACAAGTAAGATTTTAATTTTTTTCCTCTACCCTTTTGACCTTTTCGATGTTTTGTTTTAAGTTTTAAGTTTTAGTCTTTTAATTTTTTATAAATTTTAATTCATTTTGTGGCTTCAATAGGTTGCAAGCTCCTCTTCAGCTGAGCGGAGTTGGAGCAGCTATGGCTTTATCCACCCAGTTAAACGCAACAAGTTGGCTGCAAAAAAAGCGAAAGATTTAGTTTATGTCCCTTCCAACTTACGTCTTCTCTCACATAAACAACCTCAATACAAGGAAGGGCCAACAAAGTTGTGGGATGTGAATCCAGAGACTGCTGATTTAGATGCATCCCTTACATATCTTTCTATATTTGACATGGAGCTAGACAGTGCTTCACATGACTTGCATAGTGGAGCTAGTGGGAGTGGCACTGCTACTGCTTGTGGTTCTAATGAACCACATGATGATGAAGACATTGCAAGTGAAGAAGAATATATTATATAGTGAACAATGAGAATGCTAATTTGTCTCTGTTTTTGTCCATACATTGTAACATTTGCACCATGTACCTATTATAATTTATAAAACTAATATAAGTTCGACTATTGAATATTATGATAGTTGGCATTGAATTATGAGTATATATTTTGTGGTTATATAGCTTATTTGAAGTTATAACTTATTTTGTTTCCTCTATGCATATTATGTGGTTAATTTTACTTATATGGCTATATTTTTATATTTTTAATTTTTTATATATATTTTTGTACAGCCGTATCCAAACCACCTAAAACAAAACCGACGTATCCCCGTATCTGATACTCGTACCCATATCCGTATCGGCAACTTAGAGGCCCCCCCAAGTTGTGTGCAAGTTCTTTAAAAACTCCTTTATAAAAAAATTCCCTCCGTCCTTAAAAAAATGTGCCCCCCTCCAAAAATATGTTGAATCTCAAAACGAAGGCCTTTAGTGCAAAAGTGGCCTTGGAGGGTTTTGAACCCTTGACCACTTTTAGTGGAATATTTTTAGCCTTGAAAGGTTTTCGACCCTTGACCACTTGTAGGTATGGGTTGGCAATTTCGATAGGTGGGAACAAGGTTGGTGGCGGCCAAGGATGGTGGTTGGGTGGTTAGTCAAAAGACCCAATGGTTGGCATGGTGACTTGGGTAGGTGAGGTCGGGTCAAGGGCTAACAAAGCATTATACAAAAGCTTCAAATTTTTAAAAAAAAAATTTAAAAATAAAAAATATTTATAAAAAACAAAAAACAATGAACTTAAAAAAAAATCTTTCAATTTTTTTATTTTTAATGTTTAAAAAAAATATTGATAAAAAGTAAAAACAATGAACTTAAAAAAAAAAACCTTAGTTTTTTTGGGGGGTATAAAATATTAAAGACTATAAAATCCCCCATTGTTTTTTTTTTTTTCAAACAAACCCACTTGAAAAATATTCTTGCAATGTTTGTGAAACACCCCAAAAAATGAACAAATCCCCCTGAGTATTTTAAAATGTCCCTTAAAACATTTGCAAAAAATGCTCAAATTTGCGAAAAATACCCCTTGCAAATTGGGTTAGACAAGACCCATGAAAATCCCCAAAAAAACATTTGAAATTTCTCAAATTTTCAACAAACCATAGGAAAAAAGAGCACAAAACCTCAAGATGCATGAGTTCTTCATGACAGGGTCTCCAAAGACGATGGAGCTTGCAACATAGGTGACTTTGATACCATATTAGAATTTATCCAACGACTGAAGAAGAAGCCACAAGATCTCTACAAACTATGGTCCATACTCAAAACATACTAAGATCATAGTGTATTGATGCAGAATAACAATAATGTTTCTATTATACTAATCTCCTCTCATGGAGATCTTACACAAATTTTACATGCTAAAATGAGGAAGAAAGGCAGTCTTTTATAGGAAAGTCTCGCCCTCATAAATGAAGATGTTTAGCCTACATTTTCGAATGCAGGGGGTTAGCCAAAACCCATGTGGTCAAACGACCCATGTGGAATATGATGTGGAGGTGGGTGGCCAACTTATCCCATGTGCAAGATGACTACAAGTGGGATAATTTTCATATTCCTAAAATAAAAAAATATACTAACCTTGTTACCACATAAGGTTATTAATATGGTATAAAAATTGATTCCACCAACGCTATTTCTACCTATGATCGCCTGGACAACATTGGTGTCCATTGCAAACAAATTTTTGAGGGTGATCCCCAAAATCTTCAACTTGATCAGGCTTTAAATCTGGATGATCAGATAATTATAGATGAAATTAAGTCACTTGGTTAAGATTGTCTTCCTGCAGAGTTTATTGAAATGACAATGAGGACTATAGGAATTAATAAGAAATTTTTGAGGATGGTGCTGATTTTGTTTAAGGATGCCATTGCTCAAGCTGACATAAATAGTGAATTATCTAAGCCTTTTGCTTTACAAAGATCTATCAGGGAAGGGTGTCCTTTGGCCCCTTGTGTGTTCTTGCTGTTCAGGACATTCATTTTCTTTTGAGAGATGTTTCCCTTGGGCCCCCTATAAGAGGCATTGCTTTACCAAATTCTGAGCAACTTATTGAAGTTCATTTTCTTGATGATACATCTCTTTTTCTAAATATTAAGAAACTAAATATTGAGACTATGGATGCAAGGCTAGATATTTATTGTAAATCCTGAAGTCCTAAGATATGTATCTCCAATTCTTTAGATATTGGGGTGGATTGAGGATCCTTCTAAGTGGCTTATAACGTAAGGGGTGGTTCTAGGGGTGCGGGGGCGGAGGGCACAAAAAAATAATATACCTTGGTATTTCATTTGTAATAGAACCTTCCTTCAAGCAAATGTGGGACGAGGTCATTGAAAGAGCTACTAAGAAACTATCCAAGGGGCATGGGAATTGTCTCCCTTCAACATGAAGATTGGGAGTGTCTCAAAAGGTATCATCGTCATATAATCTTTACGACTCTTCTTGCTGGTTTGGGAATTATCAGATTGATTTTTTGTAGAAGATTTTCTGGGACTTATTTTGGTCTGATGGAAGGGGGAAAAAATGGCATGTGGTTAAATGGATAGATTGTATCAAAGCTAATAAATATGGAGGTCTTGGTTTGAAAAATCTTACACTTTAGGGCACTTCCTCACCTGTCAAATGGATTATAAGAGCTTTCAATGGAGACCCAACTTGACAAGTCCCTGTTAAACACAATATAATCTCAGGTTTCTCAAGAACAAACCAGAATTGAAGGACCTGTCTATGACTGATCTAATGTTCGGGTCTTCTAGTCTCAAGACAATGGGATACTTTATTTTCAAGTCAATCTGGAACGCATGGGATTCAGTCAAACACCTTGCTGTATCTCTGAGAATATTTACATGGGGAAACACCAGATGTCAAGCTTTTAGATCCATTTGGTGGCTGCACAAGAGGTTTCTCTTCCAATACTTGGACCTGCAAAAGCGTCAAGACTTTGGTGATATATATTTTATGTTGGTAGGTGGATAAATTGGGGAGAGATGAAAACCAGATACAAGCTTTTGATAATGATAAAAGAGCTTACACTATGTTTATGAAAGCCCTAAAACTTTCCAACTTTGGCTTTCACCTTGATTGAGATGCTGAGATTTGGGAGTATGTTACGAGTTAATGGTCCTTGGTTCTTTGAAATGACTTCAAACTCCGCTAAAATAAATTGTGCAACCTCCTAACATCTACAATAGATTAAATAAGGCCTATTTTACATGGTTTCTCTTATGATAGAGAATAGATGTGGGTGAAACTCTCAAGACTTTGGGTATAAATGCTAGTAATAACTTTGTATGTGGAATGCCTGAAACAATTAAGCATCTCTTTTTTGACTGTATGTTTGCTAGAAATACATGGAAAAGAATGATTCATGGGTGGACTGTTATTGTTCATAGAAATATCTCATAGAAAGACATTTGGTGGAGATATATAGCAAATGTTAAGTTGAATCAATTTTTGAGAAAATTGTTACTTCTATTGAGGTGATGTTGTTCATTTTGAAAATCATAATGAGGTCTTTGAAGGGGATCACCTACTGAATTCACCAGTGAAGTCATGTTTTGGAATGTCGTCTTGAAGGTCACCATATAGATGGAAAACCCTTATAGCAAGCCTAAAATGTTGCTGGAAATAGTGGTTATCAAGAATGGTTCCAAATATAGCAGCATTAAAAAAAGATCCAGAACCTCCTAATGTTCTGCCTCCTTCTACAATAGACAATCTTCCTCTTGGTGAATAGTTTGACAATGGTGGTTGGGTCAAGTCACATAATGAGTTTTGGAATCCAAGAAAAGTAAGGAGCATTGAGAGTGATGGAATCCATCACTCTGAACAAAACATCCAGAATATTAGACAAGAAGAGGATACGAAAAGTGTGAAGTTACAGTATGAACATAATCAGCATGAGGAGATGGTTCTAATGGCAGGTAATGACTTTGTGAATCTTCAAGTTGTCTCAGAGAAGATGCAGAGAATGGACATGGAACTAATGAGAGTGTGGGACATGGCAGTAGAACTGAGGGAGGATTCGATTGGATTTGAAAACAGGGCACAGATGCAGGGTCCTCTTCAAGCACCATCTATAATGGTCATCCAATATCTAATTGGAATACATGATACTACTCAACTGATGGTTTTACCTTGCAGTAGATCTTAAGGAACCTCTGAAGGAATTTCAAATGGAAGATCAAGTTCAAGGGAAATTGATTTAATGCCAGTTGTTGAAATCAACCAGAGTAATGTGGATGCTATCCATTGGGAATCTAGGAACCTGCCCCATAGTATTATTACTCTTGAGAAGGATTAAGGGCTTGTAAGAGCTCATGACAGAATCAGATCCATGTTTGAACCTCTGCTATATAGATCTGGAAAGGATAAAGGAAAGGCTAAGTGAAGGTGTAAAGTTACCTCATTAATCTGTTGTTATGTGTGAATGTGCAGTCTGTTTATTGAAATAACATATTGCTCAATGAAGTAAAGGAGGTCATTTTTATGCTACTAGCTCTGGGTTTGATGAAAGGAGAGTTATGAAAAAGTTTGATCAGTTTAATATTAAGGTGACTTTGGAAGTGGAAGCTACAGGCAGTGTAAACAACATAGCTGAAGATGTTTTAGGCAATGCTCCTCCTTCCGATGGGTGTGAAGTTGTTGATCATACTGCTGCTGATGAAGAGATGGTGGATGCTGATTAGATATCTCTGATTTATGTGTTGATGCTGATTAGTCTCATTTCAATTGCTTTTAGATGATGCCCATGCGTAGCCTCTTTACTTGATACTTTTATTTCATTTTGATGATGAAATTTTATCAGCAGGGTATTCCTTAGAGGTTTTAACCACTTTTTAGACGAGGATTTGGAGTTCGTTGTTATTTGGTTAAAACTATTACTAAAATTTTGTGGGGTCTTCTTATAATGACTTATATGGAGATAAAGTTATATTGCAATGTTAAAAATAGTATGCAAAATTTATTCTTGAGGGTTTCCTCTACCTCTACCCTAGTCACATATTGATATTAGCTCTTTTGGATCATGGACATTTTGGGAATCTTCCCTTTGGCTGAAACTATACCCAAGAAAGACCTTCCGTTTTTAAATCTGTTAAAATAAAGATTTTTATTATTGAAATATGATTTCTGAAACTTAGGGCACATAATGGAAATTTCTGGTAGAAAAGAAAACTTGGAAAATCTATTTAAGATGTATTATGACTCCAGAATATGCGATATACTAACTCAAAAAAGTAGAAAATCACTTCCCGATCTATAGTAACATTAGATTTGCAAGATACCTTCTTTTAAACATTCATTTGGCCTCACGAACATCACACATTCCAGAAATAAGCAAAACTGGACCTGGTTGTGGTGAGATGAAAAATAAGGTGCAGATTGAAGCCAAATTGTCTAGAAAGCAGCTAAGACAGTAAACAATTTCAACCTTTTGAACCCAATATACGCACAATCAGCAGCTTCGATACTACCTATAGCGTGTCTGCATCCACAGGAGATGCAACTACAAAAACATATAATAACTGGGGCACCTGCAGATCCAAATTGGATGATGAAAGTTTGTAAAATCAGCTAAGCCACTACCCTTTTTCACTAGTAAAAAAGACTAAGAATGTAAGAATGTAACTTGAAACACCCTCAAACTCTCATAACGTGACTATTTTCAGTCAAGAATGAAGTATACAAGCTGAACAGGAGTCTATAAGAGGTTGTAGATGGTATTGAGGTGATCTAGACACCTTGGAGTCAAACACAACTGAGCATGTTCCTGAGGAAACAGAGAAAAACAAGGTACAATTTTGTCAGTGATTAAATTGCCAGTTGTGACAAGGTGGCAGTTGTTTTTGTGACAGTGGTGGTTGTGTTTCTGACTATGGCGGTTGTGTTTGCAACAGTGGCAGTTTCATTTGTAACAGTGGCAGTTTCATTTGTAACAGTGGCGGATGCATTTGTGACAGTGGTTTCACAATTGTTATGGCAAATTTCCCCTATCATAAGTGCTGGTTTAGCCCAAGTGAATAGAACTGGCAGAGTAACAGTTGTAGATGGTGTCTCCTCTAGTCCATTGGCTTTCGGGCTTCTCATTTCGAGCTCAGCTTGATGTAATTGTATAAATACACCCTTCATTTCAATTCAATTCTTCTTGGTTGAGTGTCATAGGGAGTTGAGTGTGCATTTAAAGCAATCTGCAGAACAATTTTAAGTGCTGGAATATTGTTGTTGTTGATTAGCGTCCTAGAAGGCCTTGAAAGAAGGCATTAAGCTTTTCAATTGGCAAGAGGATATCATGGCAAGAGAAGACAGGCCTTACTTTTCTAGAGTTTTTCCCACATTGGGTTGTTTTTTTTTGGTTTTGTTCAATTCGTGCATACAACTATCTACATTTATTTCCAGTATTTAAACAACTCATTTATAAGCACAAGTTGATTGTTTTCTTGAGCAAATAAAAAAGGAACAAGTAAATCAACTAAATATGTTGGAAAGATAAAGATTCATATCGGTGACTTAGTTAGGGAATATCCTATACTAATTACAGATCATGTGCACACCCAAAAAATGAAGGATTTTCACTACAAACCCTAAAAATAGAAGAAATGCTTCTCCAAATAGATAATTATATCTATATGGAAAGCAGGCAAATACATAATAATAGGGAAGAACCCTAGTGTGGGTATAAAACCCTAAACATTCCTCATCTACTGTGTGTCCCATATCACATCAGCAGCCTCCTTTTGCATAACAAACTTTAGAACTATTAAGGACATAAGATCACTACTTACATTACAAAATATGGACTTTATAATAAAATAGCTCATTAAACATTAGATCACAAAATATGTTGTTTAGGTATACACCAAATTTCCTCTCTGTATTTGTTGAACATAATGGCAAATTTTATTCATAATTTTATCACTGAATATCAACACAAATGAGAATCAGATGACTTTAACCACTAACAGCCTAGAAGTACTAGTTCTTGCGTGGAATTATTTGTTGATAAGAGCATGTTATTTGATGTTGATTTAGGGTGTTAAAAGTGGAGCCCATAACTAAAGCAATTATCTAAAAATATAAGGGAACTTTACATTAAAAAATCCCTAATATTAAACAAGAATTTTAGTTCGGATATATGTATGATTTCATGAATCACATTTTGAAAATATAAAAATTACTACATTAAATACTAAAAATGGTTTTTGATATGATTGTTCATATTATCAAAATATAAACAACACTTTTGGATAAAATTCTAACACCATATTTATTACAGTTTTTCAATACTCAGTCTTTTTCTTATTATATACATTCTTTCTTGTACTGGTCCTGGCAGATTTCTTGTGGACCTCTATATGTCTATTTTTGTTTTTCATTTTTAATTGTATAGTGTCTTTTTTGGAAATGAGATTCCTATCCAATAGATTTGTTAAGTGAAATGACTACAAAGTGTTTTCTGTTTCCAGTTTTGTGTTTGAAGGAATAGATGAAGGATCTTTAAATGGAGCTTTGGAACGTGCATTTCAATATTACAACGAAAGTAAGTTGAGATATAAGAAGATTCTTCATTTATGCTTTTCAAAAAAAAAATTAAGGAAGCATGAAATGTCAAGAAAATATGTACAACAAATACATAAAATTACTCGTATTTTGCAGAGCCAGAGATGTGGACAGAGCTTGTTTCTAAGATTATGCAGATAGACAATAGTTGGAATAAATCAGCTGGGGAATACATTGAGTTATATAACTCAGTAAGAGCAAGATAATTCTATGCGTCATAAATTGTGCATTGGTGTTTTATGTCAACTAAATATTTTAATAGAAAATTCTATCTGTCAAAGGATAATTTTAGAATTACACATTGTTTACATATTGAAAGCAGGTATATGTTTGATCTTTTAGAGCATCTTATACCATAACCTTTGAAAAGTAGGCCATGAAAGTAAGTGACAAAGCATTAATGCCCTCGTATTCTGTAAAATTATTGTGTTTGCTTCTTAAACTCTTAATGAGTGGGATTTGTCTGAGTGTGTTTTTTCTGGGTATGTCAGTGCCCCAAGTTTCATTCTCATGTAATTATTAGTACATAGGACCCATTAACTTGTAGATGGAATAGTTGTTTATCATGCTTTTCAACACCTTATTTCATATGATCTAAGTCTCCTTCATCCATACATAGAAATTGTTTTAAGACACAAAATGCATGCATTCGCAATATTTAAGCGTGATGAAGAAACATTGCTTTCGATGCCAATAGTAGTAGGTTGTTTTAAGCAACTATGAGTTGATTGAGGGAACTTGCAGAAAAGGCTCACCAGGAAAAAATCTTTGAAATGCATCCATATGTAACTCTAGCTGCTTGAAGGACTTAAATGCCACCCAAAGAAGGTTCTTCCTAGATGAATGGATCATTCCAATCAAGCGACAAATTTTTATTTTAGTGATTAAAAGAAATGGCGATCCTTTGTTATGAGAATCTTATAATGGCAGTGATGTGCATACAACATAAATGGTTTTGGGAAAGGAGCTTGTGTGTAATTTCAAGACATGATAAATAAGGGGAGTTCTTTCATCCACATAAAAAATTAGTTTGTTGAATTCCTGGTGTATGGAAAGTAGCCAAGTTTGACATGTTGAAGGGGTGTTGAAAAATGTGCGATGAGATTTTTTTAGGTAAAAGGAGCTTTAATTATATTTCAAGCAAAGACAATAAGAAAAAATCATCCACAAGGAATGCATATGCTCCAGAGAGATGAGTTAAAATAGATCTTCTTCAAACAGCAGGACAAAGTATACCTTTCTTAGCTTTTGTATAATCTTTGTTTGTTTCCCTGCTTTGACTAGTTCTCCGCCATGTTTTTGCCAGGCTGCCAGTCTTGGCTTCATTTCTTTATTTATCGAAGGTTCACAATCTGGTTTTCTTTATATAGATGGAGTATTTTTGGGAGCTGAGCTAAGGCTTTGTAGACATTATTTGTCTTCCTTGCTTGCTCAGATTTCTTTTCTTCCTCATCCTTCTGAGGTGAGCCTTCCTCCTAAGCCCCTACAACATGTGTAAATGGATCATTTTATTATCCAATGCATCTAGTATTTCAGAGGAAGAGATTCATCTTCCTTCTTTCTCATTGTCTAATTCTTTTAGAGCTTGGAATGTGTTCACTTTAGAAGATAGAATAATTTTCCTTTTTTGATGGGATTTTCATCACTTTTCTACGAATTGTCTTTCATTGCTGATTTTCATGAAGGTTAATAAGGAAATCTGAAGGCTCTCAACTTTGATCCTTTTTCACAATTTCTGTTCTTGGCTCAGGATAGGGCACAAATGGGAAAGGTGTTTGTTAAAAAAACAGCATCTGCAATTGAAAGGAACATTTTCTTAATCCAAGTCTTCCCTGTAACTATAAATCCCTATGCACCGGATAAATTAAGAGGACAATGGTTTCTACAAATGATTTTTAAAGTTTAAGACATATCCTGCCACTGTAGATATTATTATAACTTGAGGCAGTAAGTCACGAGAGCAATTACTTGACTGCCAAAATTCTAATGGCAAAAACAGCAGCCTTACTTCTGTGCAGATTGGAGCAGATGGAGATATAGGACACTCTTCTAAATGGTTGAAGCTAATCCTCCATAGCTTGATGAATAGCTTTGGAGCCTCCTTCAGACACAATATATATCCTACAAAATAAATTAGAAAATAGATGGACACCCTGAATTGTTGTTTTATTGGGGCCAGTGTTGTAGGTATTTGGTACACTAGCACTTGTTTGTGGGTGTTTTTTATGATTTTCTGCAAAGTTTAGAATTCAATAAAAATCTTCGTTGCCAACCCAACCCAATTGAATTGAAATGAAATGATGTTATTAGTGTCCACAAGACTAAAATTGTCTATGAGCCTGCAAAGCCAAAGTTGTATTTTTGTGTAAGGGTTAAGCGCACAAAGAATGAATCACATGTAGCAAGATCAAATCTGCTGCGCTGCATCATCCTCTTGGGGGCAGACCTTTTGTTACTAATTTTTATTAGAAACTCCCCTACTTTCGATGCCTCACCTCTTCAAAGAGTGCAGGCATATAGTGAACCCTCACAGTGTCGATGTACATGGCCCAGATGTCACTATATGCAGAGCAATCCATGATGAAGTACCATTCTACGTCTACCACCCCCGAAGTGCATAACAAACATAATATCTTCTCCCAATATTATTTGGGTGTCATCCAATGTCTAGTCTAAAATTTGAGTTGATGTGAAATAGATCTCACTTGGGCCATAAGCATCTTGTCCATCTATTTCATCTCTGCCCCTACATAAGCTTTTTGTTGGTGCTCATGTGGAGTTGAATTCACCGAGGAAATGTTGTTGTTTCCTTCAAAGTTTATTGTCCACGTGGCTAGCTGAAACTTTTCTCTTACATATTCTTTGATATCTTGATTACTATTTTGACATCCTTATAAACTAATGCTCCATCTATACATCCACTTTTTGTTTCATCCAAGTGCCATTTTCTCATCTTCAGCTCTTCACCTTCTATCAATCTAGGTCTTTTATTACTCTCTGTTCCGGTTTTTTTTTTTTTCAAGTATCTTAGTAGGAACATCATAGTTGTTTCCTCTAAAAGAAATGTGCATGTTTCTACCAATAGAATTTCATAGGGCACTGAAGCTTTGGTTCAAAAGTTGCTTGTGATCAAACATTTTTGGATTATGAGGTACCAGTGGCCTAAACCTCACACCCATAGAGAAATAATTGTGTAACATCTAACCCAAACAAGACCCTAATGGTCTTCCAATCCCACAATTCTACATTCCCACATTTGTTTGTAGCACATAAGAGAAATTTTCCATCCCTTTGTATTGTTTTCATTGTACACGAGCTTGTTATGAAAATTAAAACCAAGATATTTGTATTCTAACACTACTTCTAGTGGGTTTCCCTCAAAAATAAAATTTACTTGCTATTGTTTTCTTTGCAGAGAGAAGATCAAAACCACAGTTTTGTTCATGTTCACTTGCATCCCTACTTTTTAACAAAAGAGTTCAAGGGACTTCAAGTTTTCTGTCAAGTTGCAGGTTGTTTTTGCAATCAAGATGAAATTATTAACTAAATAATTATTGCCAAAGTGGACGTCTCTGCCTCCTGATTATGATACTGATAAAACAGCTTTAAAATTTGAGGATATATGAATGTAACAATTGAGCTTTACAGCATTTGTACAACTCCATTTATGTGTCATTTTTGGAAGAGAAAAATGGTTATTTAAATAATGGAAGAGTTGAACAATACATTTTAGGTAAACTTAGTAAAGTGGATAGAGCAATTAATGATACAATAAAGATGTGGTCCAACGAAGAGGACCATAGCTCCATGCTGGTTCTATAAAGTTGTAAATAAAAAATAAGTGCAAAATAGAAATTTAAACTTAAAATGGGGAGCCATGAATTTTTTGGATGGATAGTTTGAGTCTCTGCTAGAGAGGGGGAGCTAAAAGTTTGCGACCACCAGCCAAACATGTAAGGAAATATTTTTTTGAGACAACACCATCTAAGTGGGTATAATGTTTGTAATAACTCATGTTTGTTTTATATATATTTTTGAGACAACACCATCTAAGTGGGTATAATGTTTGTAATAACTCATGTTTGTAGTTTGAGTCTCTGCTAGAGAGGGGGAGCTAAAAGTTTGCGACCACCAGCCAAACATGTAAGGAAATATTTTTTTGAGACAACACCATCTAAGTGGGTATAATGTTTGTAATAACTCATGTTTGTTTTATATATAATATTTTTGAGACAACACCATCTAAGTGGGTATAATGTTTGTAATAACTCATGTTTGTTTTATATACAACACCATCTAAGTGGGTATAATGTTTGTAATAACTCATGTTTGTTTTATATATATATATATATATATATATATATATATATATATAAAACAAACATGAGTTATTACAAACATTATACCCACTTAGATGGTGTTGTATATAAAACAAACATGAGTTATTACAAACATTATACCCACTTAGATGGTGTTGTATATATATATATATATATATATATATATATATATATATATATATATACAACACCATCTAAGTGGGTATAATGTTTGTAATATATATATATATATATATATAAAACAAACATGAGTTATTACAAACATTATACCCACTTAGATGGTGTTGTCTCAAAAATATTATATATAAAACAAACATGAGTTATTACAAACATTATACCCACTTAGATGGTGTTGTCTCAAAAAAATATTTCCTTACATGTTTGGCTGGTGGTCGCAAACTTTTAGCTCCCCCTCTCTAGCAGAGACTCAAACTATCCATCCAAAAAATTCATGGTATATATATATATATAACAAACATGAGTTATTACAAACATTATACCCACTTAGATGGTGTTGTCTCAAAAATATATATAAAACAAACATGAGTTATTACAAACATTATACCCAATTAGATGGTGTTGTCTCAAAAAAATATTTCCTTACATGTTTGGTTGGTGGTCGCAAACTTTTAGCTCCCCCTCTCTAGCAGAGACTCAAACTATCCATCCAAAAAATTCATGGTATATATATATATATATATAACAAACATGAGTTATTACAAACATTATACCCACTTAGATGGTGTTGTCTCAAAAAAATATCTTACATGTTTGGCTGGTGGTCGCAAAGTTTTAGCTCCCCCTCTCTAGCAGAGACTCAAACTATCCATCCAAAAAATTCATGGTATATATATAAAACAAATATGAGTTATTACAAACATTATACCCACTTAGATGGTGTTGTCTCAAAAAAATATTAAATTTAAAATGGGGAGCCATGAATTTTTTGGATGGATAGTTTGAGTCTCTGCTAGAGAGGGGGAGCTAAAAGTTTGTGACCACCAGCCAAACATGTAAGGAAATATTTTTTTAAGACAACACCATCTAAGTGGGTATAATGTTTGTAATAACTCATGTTTGTTTTATATATATAGGTTGATTTGGATGCAAATTGTTTAAAAAGTACATAGTAACATAAATGAGTTGTGTGTTTATAATAACAACTATTTAATCAATTAGAAAAGCACCCCTTGTTAAATTGAATAATGTGTATATTTAAAATGACAATTCTTCAAATTGCATAATATTATGAAAAATATGTAGATACTTTATATATATATATATATATATATATATATATATATATATATATATATATATGTGCCCATTTTGTCTAACCCACACCAATAATTTGGCATTACAAGGGTACTTGATATATGTATTTTTTTAAGCTAACTCTCAAGCCTTGAGACCCTTTTCTCATAATTGTAAATGTTTTTCTCACATAATTATGTATATAGACATTATACTTTGGAAAACATACAATGGGGAATAAATCGTTGAAGAGCCTTTAACCCAATAGAAGATTCCCAGATTGAGTGTATATGGAGTGGACTTTGAAAGTATACTTCAATTTAATTGAGTTACTCATGTGTGGTGCATGTATTACATTGCTTTCTCTATAAAATGGGATGATAACATAATTGCTACAAGTAACATTATCTATGAGTCTATTATGTGGTACACACCTCATTAAATTAATATATTTGTATGTCCATACAACTCTCAAGCATATTATTTTTTTATTCTTCATAACTTAAGGATGCCATTAACAAAATTTTCAACAAGAAGGAATAAATCTAGGTTTTGTCAGATCATTGTTGGGTTGACATCAAGTGATATGCCCCTTGACCCTCCATATATGATATAGAGGAGTGGTTGAGTGAAAGCAAGTCGAGGGTCCGTATTGAAGGTTGATGCACATTTTGATTTCTATCATTTAAGTAGTGATGTATCATGCAACATGCATTGAGGTCCATTAGACCTTGAGCCTTCGAAGGTCTTTGGCAACGTTAGGCATTTTTATGAAAGATTGCTCATTTATGTTGTCTTTCAAGAGATGTCGAAAACAACAATAAAACAAAGTCATAGAAAGAAAATGTTACATCTTAGTCTAACACAACCATTTCTCTCAATCCATAATCCAAATATTACATTCATTTTTTGTTTGGAGGATTTAATCATAAGAAATTCAATCTATATATATAACCATGAAATGGACTTATATAGGACATTTGAGAAAACGAGGATAGTCTAGAAGGAACTCAAGGGTTCTTAAACTTCTCACTTTCATTTTTCTTTAAATTGGAGGTTCGGCTATCATGGTAATAAATTTTGGAGGTTGTTTTTGAATATTTATGTTATAGTTGACAAGCAATTTTCTACTTATGATAATTTTATAATGTTTTTAAATGTGTACAAAACATATTCAAGTGCCCTTGGAGGTGATCCATCTCCTTATCTTAGTGAATCGTTGGGGCAATACACCATGAACTAATGTTATTCTTCCAACTTTTCCACCAAGGGATTATATTCCACAGGGTGAACAAAAGGAGCAACAATAGAAAAGCATCATCATAATTGCTCTCATAGATGGTCCTACAACCGTGTTTGTTGGTCATTGTCGCTTTGTTGGCACTTGAATCGATTAGTGCAACAACAAAATTAGGCTCCATCGTTAGGCCATGACAAGTTCTCGTGTATGGCATTAGCCATCTTCCCTTAGAGAGGGCCTTCTAGATGGTCAATAAGTCGATGTCCCCAAGGACAAGTAGATTGTTAATGAAGAAAAAAATGCAAACATTTTGTAGGAAAAATTGTTAAAGATTTTTGGATAAAACTATGTTAGATTTTTTTAATTCAACGTTTTGGCTCACACTCCATGAACCATCATCAAGATGAAAGAATAAAATGATCAAATTGCAAAATTAGGTATTCCATTACTGAACTCTATTGCCATATCTTTAAGTGGAATACCTAAGTCTGCAATTTGATCATTTTATTCTTTCATCCTAATGATGATTCATGGAGTGATATGAAACGTTGAACTAAAAAAATTTGACACAGTTTTATCCAGAAATCCTTAACAATTTATCTCGTGGACTGTGGAAATACTCTCTCTTTGATTTGTTAGGAATAAGTCCCTGAGGGTGATGACCTTGATGTTGGATGGGGCTCCAAATTGAATGACTAATAATCACATATCTTTGGGTTTCTTACTCTTGTAGCATAATGTTTTGTTCCTTTTATCATATATGGATAACATATCAGTCAATCATATGGATTGCTCGTTATTTTTTATTTTTATTTTGTTCCCACTTAATCATGTAACTTGGTTTACTAGACTTTGAGGGCATGATTCCTTTCCATTGTAATATCCACTCTTTTAATTCATTATGATATTATTTGACATTGATTCATGGTTGTTTTATTGTTGGTGCCATTAAAACACTTACTGTTGGTTCTTGTTTTTGCTATTAGTGGATTGGGACTCTTATTGATTGGTATTTGATTACGTTGATGTTGGATTTTGAAATAATCTATTATAGCATTTATTATGCTCTTGAATGAATATTTTCATATTTACGATGTGATCATTATTAAGGGTTTTACATGTATATTATTAATGCAATTTTGACATTTATTATTTGTTACATTTACATGCACACAATAGATGCTTTTGATGGCTTTCTTAGTTGTGTGTGTGCAAGTACAATATAAATACAAACCCTAGTAGGGGTGGCATTGAATGCGTAAATAGTCCTTTTCATGAGAGCACCTTATAGCAATGACTTTTCAAACATCTAAACTTTTTCCACAATTCCCTGAGCTTGTGTTTGATTTGGTTTTTGAGTTTCTTTTTTGACTTTGTTATATTCACTTGTTATGGACTTGGTTTGTGTGCTTATTGATTTGTCACTCTATTGCATGATTATTGTTTGGTTGTGTTTATCATTGTGCTTGATTGGTCACACTTTGCACTTAGCCTATGGAGTAGTTGTAGTACTTTGTTACTTCATTTGGTTTGTTGTTTGTCTTCGTTGTGTTGTCTCATAGCTCTTATTGCATGTTCTTTTGATTGTTAGCTCATTGATTAAGAGTGACATAGTCTTTGACTATCACATCAATCAATGTGTCGATTATGGGGTTGCATTGATGTGTTGTGTTGTTTGCTAAGCTTTTAAGTTTCATCATAATCTTATATCAATTGAAAGGTTTATTGTTTTGGATGTCACTTTGGTTGTGTTTTATATTTGAGACCAATTTGGGCTATTTCTTGAATAATGGTTTATTTTATTTAGGTATATGGCGTATATAAATTGTGACTCGTCTTTTTTTTATTGTATAATTGAGTTGTAAGGGTTTTTATTATTATGTTTTGTGGCAGTGATTTTTGTTTAAGTTATTCATTCATTTTTATTTATTTTTGAACACCCCACTTAGTGTAAGGTCTAACATTCCTTAAATGCATAAGGCATACAAAAGCAATAAAGAGGTGAGAAGACAATAAAAAAAAATTATCTTGGGTTAATTGAGCCTTAACCCATTAAGTTTATGTTTCCATTATTCGACTTGAAAAAGAATCATCTACAATAATGGACGCATAAACTTAAAATTGTTAGGAAATGGAAAATATGTTGAAGAACCCGTGATTATGGATAGATCTACTTGTAAATATATATATTGTGATTGTTTTACTTGCTTGACAAATGTTGTAAATGTGAAATAACCTTCATCAATGATTGGACAACTTGTGTGTGTATATATATATATATATATATATATATATATATATATAAACTATAAACTATAAACTTGTTAAGAAATATTAATGTTTTATTGTATTAATGTATGGGTTATTGTTGTGTGTAAGTTGAGTTGTTATAACAACTCAATGAGAATAGGAGATAAGTGAGAAATTTTAAGGTATAGTTGAAAGATTTAAGAGAGTTTGGATATTCATGATAAAATGTGTCTCTTTAAATGTAGGAGTTCATCAATCTATAAAAATGTATTTCCATTTAATGAATAATATGATGAAAGTTTGTTGTGTTAATTAAACACAAATTTCAATAGTTGGTATTAGGGCGGAGAAAAATTCCAATGAGAGTCTTGAGATTTTTTTCAAATATGCGAGTCTGTAAATTATCAGGGCAGATTCTTAGTTTTTAAGGTAACTATGAAGTGGTTTAAAGCTTGCTTTGAAGAAATTAAGGTTCTCGTTGTGTATATGAAGTGTAAGATTGTTATCATATTTGATTGCATTCATGGGGGTTCGTGTCAATACAACATTCATTGGTGAATGTGAATGTGAATGTGAATGTGAATGATGAGTGTGGGATTAAACATGATCCATCCTCTAACAGAGCATATTCTCAACTATCCGCCACCGCCATCTCGAAACCATATGCAGGCGACTGTGGTTCAAACGACAGGCTACAAACATTTCATCTCTGCATGTGGATCCGCTTCTCATTGTTATTGTTATGCGACTCCCTAATTTTTCTTTATCGTCTTTTCTCAATATGTGAATGTCATTTGAAAATTAAATCTACGTTTTTACTTTTTAAACATTCTAATCGTTTAAAAAAGTTTATGGGTATTAAAAAAAATGTATTAGTGTGTCATAAAATGTATTTGAATTTTCTTTTTTTTGCTTTTTTTTTTTTTTGGGTTAAGTCAATTAATTTATGTCATTTTAATGTTATAGGATTAGGATTTTGCGTCTATTTAATTTAATGTTAGTTTTGTTATATTGGTAGGTGTTCCTACAATGGTATTTGGGAGATAATTTTGTGTAGTAGCGTGGATGTGTTAACATTTAATTATTTTAAAATTGACATAATAAAAAATTCTATAACCACTTTTATTTTATTTATTTATTTATTTGGAACCCAAAAAATAAACAAAAATGTAGAGCAAAGCTAGAGAAATAAAATTAAAAAAGAGTAAAAAAAAATGGGTTATAAATAAAATATAATTTTTTTACATTTAATATTTTAAAGATTACTTCTTTTTTTATTTTTGTTGTACAACTTCCTCTTTGTTTTTAATGTGAAATTAATTTCACTTTATAAATTACATTATATTACAACATCATAATTAAAAAATAAATAATCATATTACCACATCATATTTATTAATAATCATAAAAATGAAATTGTAAAAATAAATTATCTTAAAAATATTACAACATAAATAGATAATACACAGATAATCATAATTTATTTATGGATAATATATAAATTTTATTGTATTATATTTTAAAATAATTAGATGACCATAACAAATTTATAGATAATATATAGATCTGTAGAGATAAATTATCATAAAAAAATATTACAATATCATAATAAATATTTATTATACAAAAAATTATAATTAATTTATAAGTAGTATAAAAAAAATTATTGTATTATATTTATAAATAATCATAATTCATATATAAATAATATATAAAAATTACCACATCATAAAAATATATTACAATATCATAATAAATAAATATTTATTATACAAATAATTATAATTAATTTATAAGTAATATAAAAAAATTATTGTATTATATTTATAAATAATTATAATTCATATATAAATAATATATAAAATTTACCACATCATATTTATAAATAATCATATCATAACAATGAATTGTAAAAAGCGATTATCATAAAAGAATTATTACATCATAAAAAATATTATCACATGATAATAAATAAATAACCATAACTTTATGGGTAATATATAGATTTTATCACGTCATATTTATAAATAATCATTTAAAGATAATTTTTTTTTTTTTTTACCACAATATATTTATAAACAATCATAACAATAAAATTGTGAAAATGGTTAATTTATAGATAATAAACAATGAAACTTTAAAAATAAATTATCATAAAGAAATATTACCACGTCATAATAAATAAATAGATAATATACACATAATAATAGCTAATTTATTAATAATATATAGATTTTACTATATTTTACATATAAATAATTATAACAATGAAATTGTACAAATAAATTATCATAAAAATTATTACCACATCATAATAAATAAATAATAGATCATAATTAATTTATAGGTAATATATATATATTTTAATGCATCATATTTATAAATAATCATAACAATAAAACTATAAAAATAATTAATTTATAGGTAATATATATGGATTTTACCACATCATATTTATAAATTAATATATCATAACAATGAATTATAAAAATAAATTATCATAAAAAAATATTACCACATCATAAATAATAAACAGATAATCATAATTAATTTATAGATAGTATATAGATTTTACCGCATCTTATTTATAATTAATCATAATAATAAAAATTAAAAAATGAATTATCATAAAAAAATATCACCACATGATAATAAATAAATAATATATAGAGGATGCCATGTCCCTGAAAGTGTCTCATCAGCAATTCAAAATGAATGTACATCAAGATAGGATAGTGATTGAGCAGCCACATGCATGAACCACTCTCATCAAGAGATGGATTTCAAATGTTATGATCCATCATTATGCAAACGTGATCAAAATTTATTGCACAAGGTGGGAGGAAGTGTGCCTTTCAAATCTTTTTTTAACCGTTAACACAAAGCTATTCCAGAACTTGTTAAACTTCAATCTCAGCTTGATAGGCACAGTGGAAATGGGGTTGGTAGGGATCGATTGGAACCAACCTCCTACTCCAAAGTCCAAGGCATAAAGAAAGTATGGAAGAAGCTCCGTCATGGTGGGTTGAATGAATTTATGTTGAGGATAACTGAACATGACACGGGTGTAGCGAGAGATTTTGTTGCTTGATGGATTAAGAGGGTAGTGGAGATGAGAGGAGTATAAATCTCGATCATGGAAGAGTTAATTGGAGAAGCTACAGGTATGTTGTGTGATGGGGCGAAGGCGTATAAAGACCAATAAAAAAAGTAGGAGTTGCTTCAAAGGTTCTTTTGCACCAATGAATTCGTCAAGATAGACAAAAAAGGCTTCCCCCGCACTGACCTCCCATGCCAATGGCCCGAAGTATGCCTGCAAGTTGTGAAATATTTGACATTTAAAGGTAAGCACACATTAATTTTCTCTCGTCATTTTTTGTTGTTAAATCACTTTTAGGGGTGTAAAATTAACCTCCCCTTTTATCTTCTCAAGTATTTAGAGAGCATTGCTCTCACCCATCAAATTAATGATGTTAAACCCTATCCTACACCAAGGCCTCATCCTAATTCTAGTTAAGCATGGTGAAACCCTGTGGGACAGGGAGGTTCCTCTCGAGGGGTCCTCTACTAAGGAAGACTCCCCTTAGGAAGACCCTACCTCAGGATTATATCATCCATCTACCACTACCCCTTAAGCTAGCCCTTTTACCCAAAGCTTCTGCTGAAGACCCTCCTCTGAAATTGATTGTCCCTAAACCCAAACCAATCCTACTAGATGAGGCTACCTCTAGAGAGGTGGTCGGGAAAGAAAAATCTCTCCTAATAGAGATCAAACACAATAAAGAGTAGTTGAAAATTTTCAATAGTAAGCTCCACGAGGTCAGGATGAATTCGATGGAACTTATACAAGAATGGAATGCCCTGAATAGACAAGTGGACAAACAATCCAATCCTTTACCCATTCTACCAAGATGGACAGGACCCCTGTGAAACAACAAATGATGGTGGCAAAGACCTCCCTCTTAAGATCTCAAGCATTACTCCCATCAAGAGGACCCCGGTGCATGAACCAGTGCATAAAAGACCACAAATGATCCTACCCAAGGATGACACTGAAGGCCCTGAAAAAAGGGTAAAGGCTAGAATTTCAAAGAGCAAACATGGTGGGCCACAGAAGAAGACCAAGGACAAGAAGAAACCAATGAAGGCCCCCCCTCCTAAACTTTTTTTTTTTTTTTGTTTGTTGTTTTGCCTTCATCTATTTTTTGCTAGTTTTTGTTGTTTTAACCCGTAGGGCTTGCTCTTCTATTTCATACTTTTTAACTATGGTTCTTGGTCCTTGTAAAACCAAGACTTTTACTCTATCAAATAAAAAAATTAATTAATGTATAATTAATATATATATTTTACCACATCATATTTATAATAGATAATCATAATTAATGTATAGGTAGTATATAGATTTTACCACAACATATTTATAAATAATCATAACAATGAAATTTTAAAAATAAATTATCATAAAAAATATCAACACATGATAATAAATAAATATATAAATAATTATAACTAATTTATAGGTAATATGTATATATTATCATGTTATATTTATAATACAACAATAAATTTATAAATAACCATAACAATGAAATTTTAAAAATAAATTATCATAAAAAATATCACCACATGATAATAAATAAATAATATATAGATAATCATAACTAATTTACAGATAATGTATAGATTTTACCACATCATATTTCTAAATAACCATAACATTAAAATTGTAGAAATAAATTATCATAAAAAATATAATCACATCATGATAAATAATATACAAATAATCATAATGAATTTATAGGTAATATATAGATTTTAATACATACAACATAATAAATAAATATCATGTTGTTCTCCATTTCTCATTTTAAAATTGTATTAAACATTTATATTAAGTGTTTTTTATGAACAATAAATATTTACCTTTACTGTATGCGTGACAAGTGATACTAACATACACATCTTTGATAAATCTATGTAAAATACATTGATAGATATCATTCTCGAGGCACTCACAATTCAATACGATATAGGTGCCTCGATAATGATATCTATCAATGTATTTTACATAGATTTATCTAAGATATGTATGCTATTTTAGGTATATTATTTGTATGTCATCATTGGCAATGTTATAAAGTCAAAACTAAAAAATTATTTGTAAAAGATATATTATTGGGGGAACCTAATATCCTTCTGTCAAATGTGTAAGTTTTGTAAAGGGGTTTATTATCCAAAATGACATGTAAATGAGTTTCATGATCAATCTACTAAGTAAGTAAGCCAACACAATGGAGGTCGAAGGTAACAGAGGTAGGAGGTCAAATAACGACATCTCATCAGCAACTAACAACAGAGTTGCACTATGCAATAGTTGCACAATGTATGTTTGTGCCAAACTAGCTAAAACCAAGTGTAGTATCCAATGAAAGTGGAGATTGCCTATGTCGTTCATGATCAAGTGACAACGATCAATGACAGAGGCCACAAATGAAGACTATTTTACTTTTCATGTTTTTTTATGGTGTGCTACAAATTTAGTATTGTAATTAGAATAATTCCCTATTGTGATAGCATTTTTGAAAGACTCGTATTTTAAGGAGTTCACTTTTTGAGGACATGAAGAGATTTTGAGGTAAACTTAATATGGATTGCTACCCAGATGTTTTAGGAGTTTTGAGAATTTAGGGGTTTGGAGAAAGCTGTCTAGGAACTTGAGAATGACATTTTTACAAGAGTTATGAGACAACTTGATGGAGTTGTACCTGGTTCAAAGACTATTTTAAGAGAGAAGACTTTAAAGAATGTGTGATCCTTTTCTCCCGTGTTCCCACTAAAGGGGTAATGTAAGGAAATATTGGTGTTTCATTATATTAATTTATGGGTTATTATTGTGTGTAAGTTAAATTGTGATAACAACTTAATAAGAATATGAGAGAAGTGAGAGATTTTAGGGTGTAGTTGAGTGATTTAGGAGATAGGTTAGATATTCCTGATTATGTTTGATTCCTTATATGTAGGAGATCATCAATCTATAAAAATGTATTCCCATTCAATGAATAATATAAATAAAGTTTATTATGTGTTAATGAGACCAAATTTCAATTGAGCTTTGTGTGGACAAGGATTGAGCTTTGTTGATAAGATATTTAACATTAGCGCCTTGAATGTTTTGGTCTATGGTGATATGCTTAGTTTTTGAGATTGGAAAAAGTCTCTTCAGCCTGTCAGCTAAATATATGCTAAGATAGTGGATTCATCTCTTGGTTTATTCTCGTTATTGATCATAATACTTTTATGTGTTTTCAATATATAACCCATTATTTATTGTATGTTCATAAAATCCTTGATAGAAACGGTGGACTCTTTGTCTTGTTTTAAGAATTTAGATTTGACTTGATAGATGTTTGTTATTGGGTTTGTTTGTTAGTCATAACTATAAATATTTTATTTAGTTAGTGGATCTTAGTTAATAAAGCAGCTTTGGCCTTATTCCTGATTGAAGTATTCATGGTTTCTTGAGATTGTTGAATGATTTTTTGGATTGTGTTTGGTTATTGAGGTTGTTTCTCCCTCCTTGTTGAATTGTCTATGTTGTCCTATAAAATGGAACTTTACTAAATACTACGGCCAATTTGAGCCTAGATTATGAATTTTTTGTCTAAATATGGCATCTACTATTTATTCTAAAGTTGTAACTATTATTCTTATCTATACATTAAATCTGCAATCTTATTTTGAATCTTGTATCAAGTCATGCAAACATCGATTATGCCTCTAAGGTTTTATGTATTAATGGATATGCATATAAGATGTTATAATTGTTTGTTTCTTAGGATATGTCTATCTCGTTTGATTTGCTTATAAGTATGCTTTGAGATGTATTATGTCACATATTAACAACATGTGTATCTCAAGTGTTTGTACAAATGACTTGTACTTAAACTCATGAAGAAAACTATGAATGACTCGCAGACCTATATGTATTCATTATAATTGCTAGTGGATGGCAACGCTACACGAGAGACTCGTGAAAAAACAAGTGTGCCTTGTGTATGGTTTTTAGGGACAAACATCTAAAAATATTTTGTAACACAAATATGAGTGACTCGTGTCTTTATTACAAGTGACTTGTAATCTTACTTATCTATGATAGATCTAAAAATTGAGATAGAAAAACTTATTATTTATCCATGTGGCATGACTACTGAGTCATTTTTTTTTTACTTGTATGATTGCATATTTTGATGAGCTTAGTTTTCTTGGGGAATTTGGGGTAAATTAAGGACTTGCATGGTTGAGATTTAGATCTATGACTTGGCATTGACTGTGGGATGAAATTATTAAGCCCATAGTTGATGAATGTGGTGGAATGGGGTCACCTATGGATGGGCACATCCAACCCATTTCTTATCATGGCTTGTGGCAAACAAAATATTATTGACTAGCATGAGAAGTTTATTCTCTAATTGTAGTTTTTGATCCTTAGTTTGTGTGATTTAAATACTTTAGAGTTTGAATTCTTAGTGATGTAATTATAGTATTAAATGGAGCATATAAATTCTATTGTAAACTTGTAATTATTTCATAAGTAATTAATATATTGATTAACCTAGAAATGTGTATAATGATGAAGTATTGATTTATAATACTGCATAAATTTCATGCGATGATAAAAACTAAGTTGAAGTTACTTACCTTCATTTGGAATGTGTGTGTGCATGTGCACGTGCACGTGCACGGCACACACGTGCACGTGCACGTGTGTGCATGTGTGCACGCGCACATGTGACCTTGTTATGAGAATTTCCAAAAAGTATCTAGGTTTGAATTTTGTTTCTTAAAGATGATTAGAGTTGTAAAGGTGATATGTTGGCATTGCATTACTTTTTCCCTGTATTAATGTTTGATAAATAAATGAAAGGGATAACTATAAATGATTCGATCTAATGAGATATCAATGAACACTTTTTTCTTATTGCAAATATCCAGACATAGATATCTTGAGTAAATATGTTTATGAAACATTCAAGATAATTTTATTTGTAATTAGAAATGCAGATATCAGAGGGATGTAATTAAATTCAAGTTTTATAGACTTAATGGATTGTGTTTAAATAATGAAAAAGGGACTTGATATTGTCTTAAGTGATTCAATAAACAAATAAAATAATTTAGTATAAAAGATTGAAGTTAGTGTTTGATTTCAAATAATTGATCCTTCTTTCACATTCACAGATATATTTTGTTATCATAAGATCTTGATGCAATCAAATAAGCTAAGGTAAAGAAATAGCTTGCTTCGTCATTCATTATAATGCTAAATAAATAAATGGGGACTTTTGATGAGTTCTTGAGGAAGGAATAATGGATCCAAAAGCTTAAGACTTCCAATCTATCTAAGTCTAAATGCCTTATGTTAAGGATAAGAACAAAATAAACTCTTTTGCAATATATTTAACTCGTTATATGAATCTCAAAGACTTATAACTTATCTACCAAATCTAACATTGATTTTAGATATTATACAAGTCTAAGGTTTAACCTTGGTAATAGTCTCATTGAGAAAACTATGTTGATCTTGAGGTTCACCCCTTTGGGCATCAACTTCTTGAAATAAAAATCACCCTATGATGAAGTTACTAATATTATAGTAGTATTGTATTGGAGCTTTGTGGATATATATATATATATATATATATATATATATATATATATATATATGTTCAATTTTTGGGCATGTTACACTTCATACGAAAGCTCAAGTTTTCTAAAACACTCAGGGAACTCTAGGGAAATTTTATGTTTATGATTTTATCCACCATTTATTACATAATGGTGAGGACAAGATTAGGATAAAGAGGATTAGGTTGGGGTAGAAAAGGAGGTCATAGGCCTGAGCTAAATAATCATAAAATTCAAAAAAACCCCATCACTGCCTCTCAATCAATATGTAAGGAGTGTTAGGAGTCATGGAAACTATATAGGCTCACTTAGAGTTCTAAAGGGCTCGGAGTTATAACCTTGGTGAAAATAATGGTCAAAAATAAAATCAAAACTAGAAATTGAACAAGGAGGGGAAAGTAATGAAAATGATCCTAAAAATCAAGGCAACCCACCTAAGTAAAGGTTTAATATAGTTCTTTTCATATGTGAGCTCAAGAAATAATGACCACCCTAGGCTATTAACAAGGATGTCATGACATAGTGGAAGCATGACTTGTTAATCTCAAGAATTACTTTGGGATTTAAGAAATGAGTTCCAATGAAAAATATTGAATATGAATATTATATCTTGATCAAGAAGCTTCCTTTTGGTGAGAACACCAAAATGCCTACAAAGGGTGTATAATTGAAATGATCACTTGGGAAATGTTTGAAGAATAGTTCTGGGAAAAATATTTGTCTACAACCCATCTAGAATGAAAAAGGGTTGAGTTTTAGTTGTTAAAACAAGGAAATCCTTCCATTGATGAGTATAAAGCCATGTTTATAAGTCTTGTGTGTTATGTTGATCACATTTGTGATGAAGAAACAAAGGTAACTAAGAATATTTCTAGGAAAAATATTTGTCTACAACACATCTAGAAAGAAAAAGAGTTGAGTTTTAGTTGTTACAACAAGGAAATCCTTCCATTGATTAGTATAAACCAAGTTTATAAGTCTTATGTGTTATGTTGATTACATATGTGATGAAGAAACAAAGGTAACTAATTTCAAACTAAGCATTTCGTGAGGTCATCGTGCATGACATAAATATGACCAAATTGGTTGATTAGGCCATAATTGTAGTTTATTTATACAAGGCAAAAGAGAAGTAAAAATATCACCTCAAAGCAAGACACAAATTTAAAATTAGAGTATCTCTACAAAAGAATTTAAGAAAACTGATTTAAAAAAATCTAAGGCTATAAATTTTGTTGTAAATTTTTAGAGTAAACAAGTAAATTTAAAATGTTTAATTTCCACAAAAATCCTAATAAATTCATCACTCCAACTACTAGAGTTATTAAAATATTGATACAACAAAGAGGACTTGTTGAGGCTTTCTAGAAATGTTGTAAGGACTACTATAAACATAATTGTTCGGAACAGAAAAAGAACCAAAGATGTAAACATTAAATCTACACAACTTTGGACAATTGTCTGGTAGAACAACAATTTACTCTAATTTTACAAAGAGGTAAAAAAAAATGTAATGAAATTTATGTTTTAGTAAATTCATGTGTTTCTGATACTTTATATTTCCTTCAATAGTAAAACAATGTCAACTTCAAATTAGAAAAATGAAAAAGAAATGGAAGGTAGAGCTAGGTATTTGTAAGTGTTTCCCAATTTCTTAATTCTTCAATCAAGCTTAATTATACTTAGGTGTATTTTAAATTAATATAAACCTACACCCATTACCCTTAGGATCATACAACATAATTATTGGAATGGATTGGCTCCATTCCCACAAATAAATAATGTATTGCTTTAACAAAAAGATTAAGTGTCTTAATTTAAAGTTCAACTTTGTAAATTCATAAAGTAGTAAAGAAAGGATTTCAATTCTTTTCCCTACAATTAAAAGAGTTATCCAAGGAAAAAAATCAAGTAATCATGACCATCCCCTTCTTTGGAAATATAGAGATATGTTCCTTGATGAGGTGTTTAGATCGTTCTCAATATGAGAATCATTTTTTTCATTGATTTAGTACTTGGGTTAGCACATAGTCAAAATCACCATATTGGATGAATACATCAACCTATATGTGTTAAAATTATAATTTCAAAATTTCTAAGTAAATGTCTAGTTTAACCAAGTATATCTTTATGGATAGCACTAGTCATCTTCATTGAAAAGAAAGATGGCATTTTACAATTGAGTATTAATTATCAGATGCTGAAAAATACAATAATAAAAAAATTCACCTATTGCCTAGGTAAATTATCTATACCATCAAATGAAGAAAGCATCAATGTTTTCTAAGATAGATCTACATTCTGGGTACCATAAGTTATGAATTAAAGATGAATATATTCATAAGATGACATTCAAGACTCAATATGGACATTATGAGTTCACTGCCATGCCATTACAATTAAATAATGAACCTATTGCATTTATGAATCTATTGAAGAATATTTTCAGAGATTACTTGGATCATTTTGTCTTAATTTTTCTTGATGATGTTATGAGATATTCACACAATGATCAAGAGCACGAATATCACTTACTATTATTTTTGTAAAAACTATGGAAAAATATATTGTACTAAAAAAATTCCAAATGTCGTTTTATTTCAAGACAATATATAATATCTTGGCCACATAATATCTAAGGACTAATAGTAGATCTATAAAATATCAAGGTTTTTATGGAATTGTCAACAACTAAAAATATTCATGAAGTAAGAAGCTTCATTAAACTTGTAGGTTATTACATCATGTCTGGTATTGGTTTTTGTGTTTTTTGTTGTTAGGATTGAGACTTTTATTCATTGGTATTTGATATTCTAGTTAGAACATTTAGAAATTAAAAATTCCTTTGGAAATATTTTGTTACAACCTTTATTATGCTCTTGAATGAATGTTGTCAAAATTATGATGTGATCATTATTAAGAGTTTTACATATATATTAATAATGCAATTTTGGAATTTATTATTGGTTAAATTTATATACCACTTGGTAAAGGTTACTGATGGATTTTTGGGTTATAAGTGTGTGTGCAAGTACACAATGAGTGAAACTCATGGTATGCGTTGGTGTTTCATGAATATAATCTCCACTTCTTGAGAGCACTCGTCAATGATGCCCTTTCACATATTCAAATTTCTTCCATGGGATTGAGCTTGGGTTTGATTTGAGTTGTTGAGTTACTTTTTTTGTTTTGTTTTATTTTATTGTTATCAATTTGGTTTATGTGCCTATTGACTTGCCAATATATTGTATAATTATTATTTGGTTTTTTTCTATTGTCATCATTTTTTTGTGCTTGGAACTTGGTTTGCATATTAGTAGTAGTAATTTGTTATTTTATCTAGCTTGTTGTTTAAATTTGTTGTATTGTCGCATAATTTCTAGGGCATGTTATTTTAATCATTGGCTTATCTAACTATCACATTAATCGATATGTCGATTATTGGGTAACAATGTTGTGTTTCATTGGTTGCTAAGATTTTAATTTTATTCATAATCTTATATTGAAAGGTTTTTCATTTTGGATGTCTCTTTAGTTGCATTTTGTGTTTAATACCACTTTGGGTAATGGCTCGAATAATAGTTGTTTCCCTTAAGGTATATGGTATAGATATCTTGGGACACACCTTTGTTATTGAATAATTTAATTATAAAGATGGTTGTCATTATATTCTATGGAAGTTATTAGAATTGATACCCACTTTGAGGTCACAACATCTAGGAGAGAATTTGTGGTTTAAGTTATTGATTCCTTATTTGTTTTAACACCCCACTTAGTGTAGGGTCTAACAAGCCTTAAATGTATAAGGAATATCAAGACAATAATAAGGTAAGAAGAAATTAAAAGTTTTACCTTGGGTTAATTAAAACATAACCCACATGAGTTAGGGTTTTGAAGGTAGTTAAGGAAAAATTAAGTAGTGTTTTATTTTGTATTCTTTCATAATGATAAGGAGTGGGAGACAAAAATAAGGGTGAAGCCATGGTCAACTAGATATGGGTGTGGATTTTACATGGAAATTTAGAGGATATGTTAGCCTTGAATGCCATGATTGGGTTTTATTCTTAAAACTAGGATTTACAAGGTATTTTCAGTGGGAGTTATTTGTGAAAAGATTACAAGGAACATTTGAAACTCTTGCATGTCATTTTCATGGCATGGTGGCATTTGGTTTTGAGTTACAACCTTAAAGGAGTGCTAGTTTATTTATTTACACTCTTTCTATGGTATAAAATTTATATAAAAGATAGAAAAATATGGGAGAGAGGGGAAGACAACTATGAATATAGAATAATATGGTGAAAGAAGGGTTGATAGATTGGTTGGATCAAGTAGAAGAGAATATATGAACCTTTGTGCAAGATTAAATCATGTGGAAGGCTATATAAGTAAATACACCTTATTTTATTTCATTTTATAGGAGGAAACATAAACATTAACATTTAATGGGGTTTGTTTATTGATGTTCTTGAGATATAACTTGAGAAAAAATCATATAGAGTAACGAAACTATGGACTCTAAATTATTATTAAAAATACAAGAGCATGGTCATGAATAGGTTTTGTCATTTGCGTACGCTGTAATTATTTTAGTTGCTTGTTAGTTGTTATTTTAATTTTTTAAATTTGTTTTATTTTCTTACTGTGAATTTCAAGTAGGGGTGGTGTTGCATGAGTATAATCTCTGCTTCATGAGAGCATCCTCAATGATGCCATTTCACATACTCAGACCTCTTCCATGAATTTGAGCTTGGGTTTGATTTGAATTCTTGAATTACCTTTTTACTTTGTTTTATTTTCTTGGTATCAACTTGGTTTGTGGGCTTATTGACTTGACACCCTATTGTATAATTGTTATTTTATTTTTTTCATTGTGATCAATTTATTGCACTTGGCACTTGGTCTATAGATTAGTTGCAATAATTTTTATCGGGCTTATTGTTTGACTTCATTTTATTATCACAAGGGCATGTTATTCTAATCATTGGATTATCTAACTATGACTTTAATAGATATGTCAATTATTGGGTCACATTGTTGTGTTACATTACTTTCCATGATTTTAATTTTATTCATAATCTTGTATTGAAAGGTTTATCATTTTGGATGCCTCTTTGGTTGCATTTTATGTTTGATGCCATTTTGGGTAATGGCTTGAAAAATAAATTTTTTTCCTTAAGGAATGTGATGTAGATACCTTGGGGCATACCTTTGTTATTGCATAGTTGAATTATGAAGGTTTTTGTTAGTATGATTTATGGAAGTTATTAGAGTTAATACCCACTTTGGGGTCACAACATCTATGAGATAAATTTTGGTTTGAGTTATTGATTTCCTATTTATTTTAACACCCCACCTAGTGTAAGGTCTAACATGCCTTAAATGGATAAGGAATATGACGAGAGTAATAAGGTAAGATGAAATTATTATTTTTAACTTGGGTTAATTAAAACATAACAAACTCAAGTTAGGGTTTTGAAGGTAGTTAAGTAAAAATTAAGTAGTTTTTTCTTTTTCATTCTTTTGCAATGATAAGGAGTGGGAGAATAGAAAAGGGTGAAATCATAGTGAACTACATATGGGTGTGGATTTTACATGGATATTTAGAGGATATGTTGGCCTTGAATGCCATGATTAGGTTTTTTATTCAAGATAGGATTTACTTGGTGTTTTCAATGGGAGTGAAAACATTATGGGGAAATTTTGAAACTTATTCATGGTGTTTTTTGTGGCATGGTGGCATTTAGTGTTAAGCTACAACCTTAAAGGATGGTAAGTGCAAAAAATTGGGAGATAATTATGTGGACATTTTTGGGTAACACATATGAGTTATTGTATAACACGTATGTGTAATCTAAATAATGCATACACGTAATGGAAAAACACTCATGTTAGTAAAATTTAGGCTTGGTAATTACCAAGCCACAATGCGTACATGTTATAAACTACAAGAAACAAGTACACATTATAAACTATAAGAAACATATACGCATTTCTTATAGAAGACATAAACATAAAAAACACAACCAAGACCCCAACTAATTTCATTTTTATTTATCTTGTCATATTGTCTCTGCCCTACTATGATCATGCTTTGCTACTAGGAGGAGAAAACACACTTCCATTGCTTGTTACCTCAATGAATCAATAACGCCACTACATAGGGGAACAAGCAAAATTAAAACTTGTTAACACCAAATTTTAGCAATCATTTTTTATTTGCATTATTTTATTTTTAAAATAATTTTTTTTTATTTGAACAAATCATTCAAGTGTAATATAACATTTTCCTAACCCTCCTAACTCTCCTAACCTTCTTACAATTCCACAAGATGCCCTAAGTAGTCAAGAGGATTTGGCTACACACATAGCCGAGAATAAAATACAAATTGAAGAGACAATTAGGAGAATGAGGGACCCCTATTCTACTAACACTCACCTTACATATTTAGCTAATACCATATAATTAGTACTAGGCCAAGTTGACTTGATAACAAGTCAAATTGATAGATGGGCATCATCTAGGGATAGATGTAGAGATTACTATGATAAAACTTTATCAGCACGTGACATGAAGGGAAAACAAATAATAAAAAACTAATATTTTAACTTATTCATTGATCCATCAACCATTGCATCTTTTCCATTATCAATAAAATTGTTCCCAATCCACTGATGCTAGCATAATTTAATAAGAATTAACATTTGAGACCGATGGTGGATAGTGTTTCATTACCCACCTTGTAATAACGATGAGTTTCTATTGTATTTTTTAAGAAAACTCTATTTCAAGTTTATTCTCAATGATATTCCAAATTATTTTGACTAGTCAAAGTTTTAAGGCTGAGGGGAAGGCTTTGTGCAGGATAGACCAGGTGCACATCATGTACCTAATTAGATTTCAAGAGTCCCTACCCAAAATCCACTTCACCCTAAGATCCTCTCTATAAATAAAGGGTCATTGAGATTAAAATTTTACATGCGTTTGGTGTGCTTACTAACACACTCATTCAACATATGAGTAAGCTTTTTGAGATTGATGCTGGAGAGGGTGGACATGGGGATTCTCCACCTAGTGTGCCTACTCAATCACACCCTTGTAGATCATGTGTTGCTATATGAATAATACCTTCATATGATAATGGTTGTGCTTTTGAGGGCCTATATGTTATAGTTTTGAGCAATGAGTTTTTATCACATACATTTGGTGTGCAGACATCGACTACACATATGCAGGTATCTTATATATTTATCATGCTAAATTTTATTTATATTTGTATTTAAAAGGTAAAATTTAATTTGCATATAAATTCAATAATATATATGTAATTTTTTATGTTGTAGGTGGAAACGGTACCATCATATTCATAGCTAGTTTGTGGGTCATCTACTACTACACTTGTTGAGTTAGTCAATGTTTACATATACAAAGTTAATTTTTCATTAATATTATACTTCATGTAGAGTTATTTATTTATATAGATAAAAGCTCAAATAAAAATCATATATTATTTGTTTATTTGGTGACCACAATGGAGACTCCTCCATGTTTATGAACTATAACAAACACAAGCATATTTTCTACAATATCATCTTCAAATCCACTCACTGAGGTATGTTAACTTGTAATTTTAAATATAGTTTTTTAATAATTTTACTCTATACTTGGGAAAATATAACTTACGTGAATGTATTATGTATGCAGGTTTGTTTGATGACATCTAATAGTCCTGTTCAGATGATCAACATGGCACATTCTCATATTTTTCACCTTTCACACCCTTGTACATGCACCTTGACAAGTGCATGTTTAATTAATTTTTGTACTAGTTTAAAATTAATTTTTGAACTTGGTTGCATGTCTAGTATATAAATTTTATAATAATATTTGTATATGAACTGGTCCAACTACATGTGAACTATGATCGTATAAGGACTCACAATCAGACCTTGGACAAATCCATGGCATCTAAGGGATCTCCATCTACGAGCAAAGAATCCTAGGGAGAGTCTTATTTGAGGAAGGCATGAAGAGGTAGGATTTTTTATGAGTAGGATGTCTTAGGGAGAGTCTTATGTCAATGTATGAATTTTTGGCATTATATGCCTATATGGCATTCAACCGACATTCTATTATGTTCTTAAATGATGTACTTTTTTGGATTCCTATATGGCAATGTGCATATTTTTGCCATTGTATGCCTATATGGTACTCACCCAACATTATATTATGTTATTATTTTGTATGGCTTTATAGATTTTATGGATATATATGTATGTATGTATGTTCACATTTTTGTGGTGATCATCTTTCTACGTACAATTTGGCTCACATTATTATTTCAAAAATAAATTTGATGGTTGTGTGGACATATTTTAATATGATATTTTTAATATTTCCTTTGTGTAATTATCAAAACCAACTTAAAATCTTTCAATATATGTTGTAATTAAAACTATATGGGATAAAATAGTATAATGTTTGATATAGAGTCATATATTAGTGTTAAGTGTCTCTCGTGATTAGATGACACCATTTGATTATTTTATCTGCGAACCTTAATAGGAATGGGGTACTATGCTTGTCTACTTGTGGACAGTCTTGTCATCCTTATTATCTTAGTTTTAGAAATCTCATGACATTTCACCATTCTAATGTGGATACCCTTTCTACATTAGTTTGATATCATTTGGCACTTATTATTCATGTTTTGTATTCATTAAACTTACTAATATGATTGAGACCTTGAAATATTTTTGTGGTTGTAGCTCTTCTATTTTGTTTCCTCAACTTTGTTGTCTCCTTCTCCACTACATTGAGCTTGGCTATTTATTCTCTTCTCATCATATTCCAACATGAGAATTTTAAAAATGATACAACCTCTTTGATGAAATGGGCTACTCTAACTTATGCTTCTCAAATAAATTAGATAGTTGTTCCATATTCACCCTTGAAGAGAAAAAATCCTCATTTCCTTCTCATGCAAACAAGGTCAATCCCATTATTTATTCTTTCAATAAATGTAACACCAAAATAAATTTGAGGTGATTCTTAAATATACATGTCAAATAACATCTTAGTATTTCAAGTATTCTATTTATGACACCAATAATGACTTTTTACATTTACCCACTTGCAATGGTGATGGGGACTCCTCTATGGGTTATTTCTCCTTGATGGATTCTTCCTTGGTATCTCTCCTTCTTAATTTTATCTCTTGAATTGTAGATGTTGGAACTACTTCTTCCTTCCTAACTTTAGACACATCTTCCTTGAAATTCCCCTTGCAATTCTTTGGGTGGAGTTGTGAATGAAATTTCTAACATTTTGCATGCCAATGCCCATGCATGCTGCAATGAGTGAAATAACACTTTCCCATGTCATTGGATGACATTTAATTATTTTTCCCATTCTTCTCATATTGATTTAGAGAATGGTCTTAAAAAAATTAATCCTTCTTTCTTCTTACACCTTGATCTCTTCTTTGACTTGGAGAGTGATGTAAACAAATTTTATTCCTTTTGAAATACTTTATATTTTAATGATATATTTATTATTCCAAGACATGGCCAAAAAATTGTTATTAATTAAATAAAATGAACATGGATAGCTATTCTAACATTTTTGTGCTATATGACATTTATTTATACAATTGAAGCAAATAATGGAATACTCATATCTTGCATACCTTCGTGGGATTCCCTTATACATTTTACTTGTGAAAGTTTGATGAAGTGGTTATGTTCTACCTCCTCCTTTGGGATGTTCTATATTGAGAGATTTTTTTCATTAATTTTTTATGCTTCTGCCTTTATTGCAATTTTGTCCTCTTTTTGGAGTCAACTTTCATTCATCCATGTAATCATGAACTCATGTTGTGTTATCTCCATCTTCATAGAGTTGTTTACCTTCTCTTAGACACTCTTATTTATCATTTTGAAGTAGTGAAATGCTAATTTCATCTTCGTTATAAACCTATAAATTATTTAAACAATCCAATTCTTCATTAGATTTGACAAAAATAATGATGGATTTACCTTACAATTCTATTTTTTATAAGCTAGTGACTTGGCTTCTTTTTTTTGTAAGCTTGTCATTCTTCAACTATTTTGGAGCATTCTACAACTTCTTATTTTCCACTAATATACCCCAAACCTACATATTGATCCCTTTTTTCAACCTTTATGGTATTTGTCATTTCCAAGCCATTTTTCATCATAATTCATCTTGAATAACAAGTTAGAGCCAATTCCCTTTGTATGATTTTGGAAACTACCAAAAGACTCATTAAAATATTAATTAGATGAAAAATCATATGGTGTAGTGCTTATAAAGAATACCTCAATCATGGTTTGTGCATCCTTGGCATAGGTCGGTCTCCTTTACATGGTAAACTCTAGTTAAATATTAGAGAAAAATACTATAGTTAAATAGTAGTATCTTAAGGAGAAATGAAAACTCAAAATGTTGGTGCCAATTGTGTCACTGGAGATAGGATACCAAATAAGCAATGTCATTATTCTATAAAGTATAATTGTTTCACTACTCATAAAGTATCCACTAGAGTCAAAAAAGATCATACAAAATCAAGTGACACCCAACCAATAAAAGGTTGTATTGAAATATTTTATAGATTGCCACTTTCTATTAGAGTAACATCTAGAAATTTTGATAAGAAAATAATATTAAAATCCAATGATATACATCATCCTAAAATTATACATTGTCTAGTATAGTTGCTTCTCTTTAGACATCATATTACATTTGTAGGGTACACCTCTTTCTTAAATCTTGCATTTTCCCAATTTTTAACATTGGCCCAATTGCTTGAATACATCCCTATGAAACCATTGAGAAGTTTTTTTAAGATTTAAATTATATTCATTTTCACTCAAATCATCATCATACATATATCTCCTCCCATTTACAATCCTTTTTACAGGATTTCCATCATCATGATGTGCTTTGATGTCGTTTAAAATCCTAATTGTGCTCTTATATTCCTTGAAACCATATGTCCCATTTTGATAATGGTCTCCTTCCACCCCTAAGACATCCAAATTTAAATCCATCACTTATAAAATGTATGGATAGGAAAAGTACACATGATAGAAAGACCACAACCTCTAAATCCACATGGATGCATGTTTTCACAACTGTTAAGGAGCTTGGAAACACTAACAATAAATGTTGTTAAAGTTGAAGTGGCAGTTGGAGATCTTCCCCTCTAGTGCTTTGTGAAAGGAAAATGGTAGTACCAACATGTATTGGGTGGTGGATAAAAATAAGACCACATTTTTTACCTCTAATCACTCCCAATCGAATGACCCACTACCCATTTTGGCTTGAAGAACAACCTTCCCAATACGAGAAAATTATAGTATTTTACGGTAACTTCAATGCATGTAAAACAAAACTGTAGGTCATTTGAATGAACTAAAAAAACAATCACATGTATTTAAAATCCCTATAATTTCATCCTAGATCACATCAATTGAACTGTTATAGCTTGAAATTGCACCCTTGTGAGAGAGTTCTTCAGGCTCTCTCACTTCTAGCTACAAGCATGGGGACAACCTCAGGATGTGGGTATCCTCTGGTGAGGTTGAACCTTTAGGATTTTTAATGAGGCTAGTTCCTCAGGTGCTTCACTTTATCTCCTTAATTCCCACACTAAAATCTACTAATGGCTAAGGAAAAGGAATAGGAAGATTACTTGAAAAGAAATCTAAGCTAAGGGAGGTGCACCAAAAGTAAGTGATCCACTTGGTTTGGGGAATGACACTAATTCAACATAAAATAAGTTTGCTTACACAACCTCCTAACCAGCTAACTTACATAAATATTTTGTAAACCAGGCTCATTGAACCATACGTGAAGTAAAGAGGGATTTTTAAATCCACATTAAGCATTCATTAATGGTGGAAAAGCTCAAGTTCAAAACTGCAACTAATTGGAAAACACCTAAAAATAAGCAATAAAGAAGGAAAATAAGGTTGGAAAGATGTTTCTTCATAATGCTATTGTGTACAAGCTAACTCAACACAATTTTTAGACAAAGAGATAGGTAAAATAATCTTTATTGCTTCAAAGGTCTATTACACAATAATTTTTGTAGAGTGATTATATCACCAGTTCAGGGATGATTTATTTGGCTCCAAGGCCTCTATTTATATATAAAAGGGGGGAGAGAGAAGGGGAAGAAAGAAGAAGTCACTAATGGCTATAAATTTGATGTTGTCCTTCCTTGTTGTCCCTAAATGTGCCCCTCAAGATCACTAAACAATCTTCTCGAGCCCCTCCCATCTTTAAGTTTTTCTTTGGTGCATCTAAGAAGCCATGTTGTGAGTAGTTGGAATGTCTCTTCTTGGCATGACACATTTAATATTTTCACTCAAGATTGACGTGACTTATTTCTCTTTACATGTCATGTTGAAAGGAAATGGGTCTCTATGTATTTCAGCCATGCTACATTTAAGCATCAAACAACAATTGTGGGGAGTGAACTATGATGGATGAGAGCCTTTATAATTCTAGTTACCAACCACGTGGATTCCCCTTGTTGATTGGCCATTAGATTCTACCTTGGATCCTTGACCTGCACCATGGATCCTTCCATTATGGATGCCTATAAACCATCGATATCCTTGCCAGTTGGGTGCTCCTGTGCCATTTGGCAGCCTCTCATTTATCCTTACTATGGCTATCATGTACTGTCAATCCTTAGAGCATGTTTTGGATTGAGGTCATTGAGTTATGCAACATTGAAAACCTGATTCACTCTTTGTAGAGTAACTCAGGTTTTCCAAGATACTCAACTTAAGAAGCCTTTTCAAGTTGAGCCATTGGAGAATCCTGATTTACTCCTTGTAGAGAAAATCAAGAATTTTGAGTTTACTTACTTCAAACTTTTCTTGTTAAAGACTTCAAAGTTTTGCTTGATGAAGACTTCTTGAATTCATTTCCTGAAGTTTTCTCCCTTTACTTTAAAAGTCTTTAGGTTTCGTTTCCTCCAAGCCTTTGGATTTTTCCTTGATGAAGACTTCAGAGTTTATTTTCCTAAAGTCTTCTTCCTTGGCTTTCTCAAAGTCTTATGGACTTACTTCTGTGGGCTTTTCCTTGTTCAGGCCTCTTTCGGGTAAAACTCCTGAAGGAATTCCTTTGGATAAATTATCTAAAGGAATTCCTTCAAACTTTTTATTCAAAGGTTTCCTTGTTTCCTTCTCTTTTCTTTCTTCTGCTTTCCCTAAAAAAAACTTTTCTAAAAGAATTCTTTAATTTTATTTCCCACAGACAAACTATCCATGGAAATTCTCTTTCTCGCTATTTTTTCTTTGGAAAAACTCTCTAAAAGAAATCTCTTTCTTTCTCCTTGAAACCTTCAGGAAAAATTCTTGAAGGAATTCCTTCAAGCAAAATCCTCAAAGGAATTCCTTCAGACGTTTTGTTCGAAGGTTTTCTCCTTCACTTCTACTTTTCCTTCAAAAAACTTTTCAAAGGAATTCTCTTTGTTTTTCTTCTTCTTTTCAAACTTCTTCAGGATGGAGACTTAATCCTTAGAAAACCTGAGCAACACCCTTAAGGACCAAATCAGACTTTTGACACCTCTTTACTTTAGATTTTTCTTAACTAATTACTATTGACCCTTTTTCTACATAACCAGTTTGTGTTTCCTCTTCAACTAGTTTTTGTTCTTCCTTGCTCATTTTTTTTGTTTTGGCCTTTGTTGTTTTGGTCTTTCCTTGTTCTACTTTCCCTTTGTTGTTTTCCCCCTTAGCTTTATTTTTCCTTATCCCTTTTTTTGTCTTAGCCTTGAAGTGTCCTTTGAAAAAGTTTTGAAGGGCCACTTCCCTTTGAAGTGCCCTTCAGAATTTTCTAAAGGCACTTCACTTACCTTGTTTTCCCCCAAGTATCCCTTTAGAATTTTTTTCAAGGGAACCTTTTGTCCAAGTGACCCTTCAAAAAAAATCTGAAGGGCACCTTTTCATCTAAATGTCCCTTCAGAACTTTTCTGAAGGCACTTTTTGTCCAAGTGTCCCTTCAACATTTTTTCAAAGGGCACTTTTGCCTCAGTCTTTTCCAAGTTACCCTTCAATTTTTTTTGAAGGGATTTTTCCCCAAAGGTTTCCCTTCAAAAAAATTTAAAAGGGCCATTTCCTTTGAAAATGCCCTTTAGAAAAGTTCTGAAGGGCCATTTCCTTTTGAAATGCCCTTCAAATTTTTTTGAAGTGGCCTTTTGTCCCTTCCTGGGTGTCCTTCAAAACTTTTCCAAAGGACACTTTCCTACAGGTGTCCTTCGAGAAAAGTTTTTGAAGGAACATGTTGCCCTTTGCCAAAAAGCTTGAAAGCAAAATTCTTGAAAGAATTCCTTCAGACTTTTGTCTGAAGGAATTAATTCAATAAAATTGTCAAGCCATTGCCCAAGCATAAATGTAACTGGATTGCCCATAACATGCCATAGAATGTCAAGTTTAAAGCAACAAACTAACCATCAGGTTAATGCATGGTGTGCCATAAGACGTCAAGTTTAAGGTGGAAAACTATCCGTTGGGTCAGTGCATGATGTGCTACAGGATGTCAAGTTTAAGGTGGATAACAAGCCATTGGGGCCATGGTTCATGACGTGTCAAAATATGTCAATACAAATCAAGTTTCCCAACACACTTGACTTATGAATTTTATAAGTAGAAGAGCTTGGAAAACCTGAAAGGGTCTTGGTAGTACAAATTGAGTTTCTTAACATGCTTGACTTATAAATCTTATAAGTAGAAGAGCTAGGAAAACCTAAAAGGGTCTTGATAGTGCAAAGTAGGTTTCTCAAGGTGCTTTGCTTATAAAGTTTTATAAGTAAAGTAGGCAAGAAAAATCAAATGGGTCTATAGGTGCAAATTAGCTTTAAGCAAGTGCTTTGCTTATAAAGTTTTATAAGTGAAGTCATTCAAAAAAATTGAAAGGGTCTAGACAAAAGCAAATCAGATTTTTAGAATTGATTAGCTTATGAACTTGATCAAATGGCTAATCGATGACATAGAACCATGATCTGAGTCATTCCTAGAGGACCAATCAAAAGGGAAGGACAAAACTAAACCGAATGAAAGTGACCTTTTCTATGCCATAGTAAAAATAGACAAGCCAAGGGGAAGTGGTTGGGTACAAAAAGAGATTTATAATAGCCATTGGAAATCATCTTTAGAAGATCAGACCCATGACATTCAAGAAGGTGACACAGATCAATCAGAGTGCCCTAATAAGCATCATTGGCAAAAATTAGTTGCAGCTGAGGATAATGACTTCAAACATATTTGATTCCTCTCTTTGGTGAAAAGGACCTCCCTCCTCTCTCTCTCTTTTCTATAAATAAGACCCTTGGGATATTATTATGACATCCACAGATAGTACGGTGAAGCCCTACTAGAATGTTTTGCCATTTTCTTGCCTTTGAGCAAAGAAGCATAAGTCTATTTTATTTCTAAGTTATAGACATTTTCCTGGGCATGCAAGAGACACAAAGTGACAACAAGTGATGTTTTATCCTTCTATTCTCTATCCTTCATGATTTTGACCAAAGAGTTGATCCAATAGGTCATGTAGAGTGCATTATAGTTGTATGAGATTTTGCATATGTGTAACCCTTTTTTGGACTATATAGGTTATTTTTCTAGTTACTTACCTTATGTGATCTCATTCATTTTGTCTTTACATTGAAATATTTATGTTGGAATCTTCTAGAGCTCTAATAATAGGCTTTTATTTTATTGTATTGTGCAAAATTATAGGGCATACATGTGGATAGTAACTTTTGGTGTATCACCATTTTATACTATGATTTTCATTTATGAAAATTTCTAACCCTTTTCATCCAAACAAGCTGGTTCAACAAATTTTATTTCATAAAAGCTAATACAAGGAGCTATCCCTTTCAACCTAGAGGTTCATTTCCACTTACAGGCACACCCACAGGCCTATAAATGTCTCAACATTGCCCAAATCTAGAGGAGGCCTGAACAACCCTCTTCTAGGGTGAAATATTTAGAGACAACAGTTCTGGCATGCCTGGTGGGACCAAATTCTTTGTTATTTTCATGTCAAGGTGAATGTTGATCTTGACAAGTATCATTTGTATTTTTAAATACAACATTTGGTGACTCAAAAGGGTGATAATCCTTGGTTTTAGACCAAATTTCCCATAGTTTACTTCATGGTCCTCACTAGGTCATCTAGGATGTTTGACCAAGAACCTCTAGCTGAAGCTCTTTTTGAAGAACAACATCCTAGACCATTCCTAACACTTAGAGAACCTGGACAGGGTGGTTTTGAAGAGGAAAAAGAAGAGGTTGAGGAAGTTGAAGAAACTAAAAATAAAGAAGTAGACAATCAAGAAGACATGGATAGGTGTTAACCCTTTCCTACTTTTAATACCTAAAACCCAATAGAAATTTTTGCATATGGCCCCATTCCTCCAAATGCTACCAAAAATCTTCCTAGTTTCAATGGAGAGGGTCCTATTACCCCATCTGAACATATTAGAGACATCTCTAACTTCTATAATTTCCAAAATGTTACAAGGGCCAACATATCCATTAGGATGCTTGTTATGTCTTTAAAAGGCAAAACACTTGATTGGCAGAGAATGTTAGAAGGGGGATGCATTACAACTTGGGATGGCTTTTGAGATCTATTGGTGACAAGATTTGAAAATAAGAGTGATCATACTTCCCTAATACATCAGCTAAATGCAATAAGAAGCACTCCAAATGAATCCATGAGAGATTTTAATGAGAAATTTCAAAGAACATGGTATAGGCTACCACCAATCATGACACCTCCTCCTAGCTTTGTGTTCCTAACATATTTCAAAGGGATTGTTATTGATGTTGCTATTATGTTGCAGTCAATGGGAGGATTCACTCTTCCAAGTGCATATGAGGTAGCAATTGAGGATGAGAATAGGTTAATTTAGGTTAGAAAACTTCCTCTAAGAGTTTCCATGCCTTTGTTGTCCCATAATTCAATTGAAGATCCAAGCATGTCACAAGTTCATAATGTCAATGAGAAGCCAAGAGACTTTCCCAAGAAGGTGGATAATGTTGTGGACAAAGATGAAAAAATCAGATCATTGAGATCTCAACTCAAACAAGCTCAATATTAGGCAAGTGCTCCTCCTAATACACAATACTATCCTCAACAAGGATATAGAGCTCCATCCCAATATAATTGTCAAGGGAGAGGACAAAATCAACAAGTTTATAATAGGTAGTTCAATGCATATAATCTGAATTCTACTCCTCCTGTAAAGGTTATTGTTCTAGTACATGTAAATCTAGTGTAATGAGAGGATCATTTGGACCAATGGGGGTAGCCTCAAGTTTAGTTTCTACATGATGATAGAAGAACCAGCCATGCTTTGATAACACAAGAGGAAATTACTCCCTACATGATATCAAAAGAAGAATGTCCCAGCCAAAGGGATAGTCATGGAGAAGGTAGCAGCCTAAGTGTGGGAATGATGAATTTATAAGCAAAAGATGATTTTATGTTGACTCAAGGCATGTCAATTATATCTAATACAAGAGCTAAGAAGAGAGCATTGGGAGAAGCCCAAGAACCATGGGTACATCCAAGTGATGCCTCTCCAAGGCCACCAAGTGTTAATCAAAGTGATGTACCTACTTCAAGTCATGTTCCCCAATAAAATTAGAATGCAAGTGGGGCTACCAAGATTGCAATGTAGTAGACTCAAGCTCCCTCATTACCATTAAAAATGTTAGAGAAGGTGAATGTTCCCTCTCTAAACATTGTTGATTCATTGAAGAGCACCAAGGCAAGTATATCCCTTTAGAAAGTCTTGCATATATCTGGTCAAAAAGAGCTTTTGTAAGAGCAACTGGTAAGCATTCATGTGACTCCTCAAGTTTCAAATCACAATGGTGTGGCTCTCACAAATTTTCAAAATCATCTTTTGGAGCCCTCAACCAAAGCTGAAAAGCCTCTACCTTTCTACCTCACACTCATTGTAGGAGACAAGTTGGTCCATAATTATATTGTGGATAGTGGAACAAACACTACCATTATGCCTAAAGTAGTGGCTGATAAGTTAGGTTTAAACTATGAGCCACATAGAAAGGGCATATTATAGCTGGATGGGACTTCAACCAAGATGATAAGATTGGTCCATGGTCTGAAAGTATTTTTACATGGTTGCCTAAGCTTCCCTATCATGCAAGACATTATGGTGGTGGACCTTCCATCACACTTTTCTATATGCTTGTCAAGGGACTTCATAGCTAAGATAAGAGGATACCTTTCTATTGATTGGTCTTTTTTAGATTTTAGGACAAGGTATGGGACCAAGGTAACTATAAGGACTCATCCCTTAGCAAGGTTCCACATTGAGCCATACTTGGAGATAATGTCAAATCAAAATTGTCTAATCAATAAAGAAGAGGAAATAGTCATGGGTGGTGAGACATCTTCCCCCCTTGAAGGAATTTTTTATCTTTATCTTGATAAGTGCATCACTAAAACACATGACCTTGATCCTTACACTTTCATTGAGGAGACTGATTTGGGAGTTTATTGTATGCATGCAGAGAATGTTCTAATTCCTTAACTCACCAATGAGGATCATGAACTTGATGGCATGTGGGAAATGGTCTTTGATGGTTAAAGGAACAAATTAGGTGCAAGATTTCGCATCATGTTAGTTTATCCATCAAGGAATAATTACTACTCTTCTTATAGGTTTCACTTCAACTACACTTGCAATGTGGCAGAATATGAAGGCCTAGTTCATGATCTCCAATGGGCAAAGAGGAGAGGAATCAAGAATTTGAAAGTCTATGGAGATAGTGAGCTGGTCATTCATCAAGTAAAAAGTCAATCTAAAACCAAAAACCCCTTACTTAAGTCCTACAAGCATAGGTTATGGGATCTACTTGAAGACTTTGGTGCCTTCAACATACAACCCATAAGACTTTGGTGCCTTCAACATACAACCCATACCAAGAGACTTGAACAAACATGTTGATAGATTGGCTGCAATAGGAGCATATTTTGACTTAGTTGATGATGTAGCAAAGGAGAAGGATTAATATCATATGAAGATCATTGTGATACCTTCCATTCTGGATAATGAAGTGTCATGTAAAGTGTTTGAAAGTGATGAACACATTGCACACTTCTTGCAAAATGAGGCAGGCTTCTCCTCAAGAAATCAAAAGAGGTTATATGATCATTATGAAGAGCAAATTATACAACTAAAGACAAATAAAATACCCAAGGGGCTGATTACCTTGGAGAGTGTCTTCAATGATGATGATCAAAATAAGAATCAAAGAATGAGCATGTCAACAAAGGAGGAAAACTATGAGAGAGTTTTGATTTTCAAAGATAAACTTTTGAAGATTGGCAAGGTATGTTCTCAATTGGAAAGGCAAGCTTTCATTGCATTATGCAAAGAGTTTCATGACATCTTTGCTTGGGAGTAAAAGGACTTGAAAGGGTTTGATCCAAGTCTAGCCCATCACACCATTGAGTTAGATCTTGGAGCTAAACTGATAAGATAAAATTAAAGGCCTATCAATCTCAAGATAGAAAAACTCATGAAGAAATTGATGACCAAGTTAATTGAGTCTAGGATTATCTTTCATATCAAGAACTCAACTTGGGTGGTCAACCTTGTGCTAGTTCGAAATAACAATGGAGAAATAAGACTTTGTGTGGATTTTTATGATCTAAATAGAGTGTCTCTCAAGGATCATTATCCACTCCCTTTCATGGAACACATTTTGCAAGTTGTTTCAAGTTCTCAACATTTATCACTTCTTGATGGTTATTCAGGTTATAATCAAATATTGGTAAATGAAGAGGATCAATTCAAGTTATCCTTCACCACCAAGTAGGGGATAGTTTCCTACAAGAATATGCCATTTGGTTTATCTAATGTTGGAACTACATTTCAAAGCGCAATGGACATGAATTTCAAAGGTTTGATCAATAAGTTTTTACTTGTTTACCTTGATGATATAACCATTTTTTCAAAGGATGATGTTGATCATATGGGACATCTAAGGCAAGTGTTTGATAAATTTAGGGATTATGGAATATCCCTCAATCCAAAGAATGGCATCTTTGTTATCCATGAAGGTAAGCTTTTGGGTCATGTTGTTTCGAAAGAAGGCTTATCTATTAAACCCGAAAGGATTGAAGCTATTCTAGGCTTGTCCTTGCCTCAACACAAGAAGGGGATGCAAAGCTTCTTAGGAAAAATAAAATTTGTAAGGAGTTTTATCCCAAACTTTGTAACTATGGTAAAGCCTATCATATCCATGCTAAAAAAGAACCAAGTTTTTACTTGGACAAAGGAAGGTAAGAGCATTTTTGAAGCAATCAAGCAAGCAATTGCAGAATCTCCTACTCTCTTAAAGCCAATTTTTTCTAAATATTCATACTCTATACCTTTGCTAACCTTAACACAATCTTAGCTATGCTTATGGAAAAGAATGATGAAGATGTTGAGCAACCAATTGCTTTCTTCAGCCAAGGATTAGAGTACTATGAAGTAAGATATTATTTTGTGGAGAAGCAAGCCCTAATTGTCATTAGAGGATTGAAAAAATTCAAGCATATGGTTTCCAACAACAAGATTCATGTCATGGTTTTCGATCCTAGAACCAAGGAGTTTCTCCTAAACAAGGATCTCAATGAAAAGAGAGTTGGATTGATCACTAAAGTGATGGAATATGACATTGGCATTGAGGTAACCAACTTGGTAAGAGGAAGAGGTTTGTGTGAACATTAAGCATCTGATTTTCAAGAGCCAAAGGAGCAAGCTTTGGTCAATCAAGTTCAAACCCAACCAGCTGATCAAATGCAAAATCAAAGTTGGACACAAGACATCATTAGTTTTATTCAAAATGGTGAGTGTCCCAATGGCTATACCAAATCTCAAAGGAGATATTTTAGGTTGTAAACTATTCCTTATTGTCTTGTGGATGGCATTCTCTTTAAAAAGGATGTGAATAATGTATTGATAATATGCATTAACAATAATTAATTTGATATGTTGCTGGAAAAGTTACATAATGGTGCAGATGGTGGTCATTTCTCTCCTAGAACAATAGCTTCAAAGATAATGAGGGTTGGTTACTATTGGCCTTGTCTTTTTAAGGACTGTTATCATTGGGCTAAGGTTTTTTCTCAATGTGCTCTCTTTGTTGGAAAGCAAAAGCTTTCAGCTCTTCCATTGAATCTTATCCAAGTAGACTAGCCTTTCATGCAATGCAACCTTGACTTCATTGGCAAGATCAACCCTCCATCAAGTGCTAGACACAAATGGATATTGACTGCTATAGGCTACTTCACAAGGTAGGTAGAGGTTGTTGCATTGAAGGAAGCAAATGAGAATACTATCGTAGAGTTCAATGATAGCATTGTAACAAGGTTTGGAGTTCCTCATATCATCATCTTGGATAATGCACTTGATTTCATAAGTGCTAAAACTTTTGATTCGATAGAAAAGAGTGGGGTTTATTTGAGTACTTCATCCAACTACTACCCTCAAGGTAATAGATTGGCTGAGTCTACCAATAAGAACCTCATCAAAAATATCAAGAGGATGTTAGAAACCAATCAAAGAGCATGAAATATCAATCTAAAGATAACCTTATGGGCATTTAGAATCACTCCCAAGAAGTCAATTGGTAATTATCCCTTTGTTCTTGTTTATGGGAGAGAAGCTAGGTTGTCCATATCACAAGAGCTCCCTACCTTGGAACTTTCACAACAACTAGAATTACTTGAAAACACTCCCATAGAGGTTAGATTGATAGAATTAATGTAGCTACAGGAGGCAAGAGATGATGCACACAAAGCTTTGGAACACCATCAAGTTCTCATGAAGAAATCCTTTGACAAAAGGACAAGGGCAAGAGTGTTTAAAGAAGGTGACTTAGTGTTGAAATGGGATGAGGATAGAGAAAAACTAGGTAGACATATAAAGTTTTATACCTTGTGGAGTGGTCCTTACATCATCTACAAGTACAAGAAAAGAAACTCCTTTCAACTGTCCAAGATGGATGGAGAAGAGCTGCCTATTCTGGTGAATAGGATCTACTTGAAGTCTTGCTTCCAGACCTTGTTGGCCATGACTTGTAAATACTTGTTGTTGTGTGTTTCCTTTCTTGTCTTTTTTTTTCCCTAAGTGCTTTATAACACAAGTGTTTCCCTTTCAGGTGTTTTCTTTCCTTGTGTATGATCTGTTGTGTTTTTCTTGTATTTGCTCTCAACCATGGGCTTGTTCTTTTTTGATTTTGTTTGTCTTACATGACTTCATGCCCAATGGAAGGATGTAGGTAGTTGGTCTTAGACATAGCAGGCATGTCTCCCTTGGAAATCTCTAGAATGTTGACCCTTTTTTTGTATAACCAGTTTGTGTTTCCTCTTTAGCTGATTTTCATTCTTCTTTGCTCATTTTTTGTGTTTGGGCCTTTACTATTTTGGTCTTTCCTTGTTGTATTTTCCCTTCATTGTTTTTCCCCTTGGCTTTATTTTTCCTTAGATCTTTTTTTGTCTTATCCCTAAAGTGCCCTTCAAATTTTTTTTGAAGGGTCACTTCCCTTTGAAGTTGCCTTCAGAATTTTTCAAAGGCACTTTACTTGCCTTGTTTTTCCCCAAGTGTCCCTTCAAATTTTTTTCAAAGGGTACTTTTTGTCCAAGTGACCCTTCAAAAAAAATCTGAAGGGCACTTTTTCATCTAAATGTCCCTTCATAACTTTTTTTAAGGGCACTTTTTGTCCAAGTGTCCCTTCAGATCTTTTCTGAAGGGCACTTTTACCTTAATCTTTTCCAAGTTACCATTCGGATTTTTTTTGAAGGGATTTTTCCCTAAAGGTTGCCCTTAAAAGAAGTTTTAAAGCACCATTTCCTTTGGAAATGCCCTTCAAAAAATTTTGAAGGGGCCTTTTGTCCCTTCCTGGGTGTCCTTTAAAACTTTTCCAAAGGACACTTTCCTACAGGTGTCCTTTGGGAAAAGTTCCCCAAGGAACATGTTTCCCTTTGCCAAAAATCCTAAAAACAAAATTCCTAAAGGAATTCCTTCAAAATTTTATTTGAAGGAATTACTTCTAGAAAATTGTCAAGCCATTGCCCGAGCATAAACCCAATTGGATTGCCCATGACATGCCGTAGGACGTCAATTTTTTTAAAAAAAACTAGCCGTTGGGTCAATGCATGATGTGCCACAAGGATGTCAAGTTTAAGGTGGACAACTAGCCATTGGGGTCATGGTTCATGACGTGCCAAAAGATGTCAATACAAATTAGGTTTCCCAACATGCTTAACTTATGAATTTTATAAGTAGAAGAGCTTGGAAAACTTGAAAGGGTCTTGGCAGTATAAATTAGGTTTCCCAACATGCTTGACTTATGAATCTTATAAGTAGAAGAGCTTAGAAAACTTGAAAGGGTCTTGATAGTGCAAACCAATTTTCCTAAGGTGCTTTGCTTATAAGGTTTTATAAGTAAAGTAGGCAAGAAAACCAGAATGGGTCTATAAGTGCAAATCAGGTATAAGTAAGTGCTTTGCTTATAAATGTTTATAAGTGAAGTCATTTAAAAAACCTAAAATGGTCTAGACAGAATAAAATTAGATTTTTAGAACTGCTTAGCTTATGAGTGTTGACATTTTTTTGGTCTAACAGGCCAAAAATCGGTCCCCTTTTTCCTCTGCTATTCTAGGCCAATTCATTGATTTTGCACAAGTCTAGGAATTTTCTACAAACTTTGCAGGTCTATTTCTATGGACTCTGCAGGGCTTGGGTTTTTATGAACTCAACAATGAGTTTTTCTATGAAATCTATAGGTGTAATCTTTTGACAGATGAAGAACCAATTCAGAGAGTGCAAGGTTTTACAAAGCTTCTTCGGACTCTTGTCTGAAGAAATTCATAAGGAAAGAGAGCCAAAATGGTTCATAAGACACTTTTCCTTAAGGTTGGAAGAGTGGTTCAACGACATAATCTTTCCAAGAGTTAGCACCTTTGAACCATTAAATCAGTTCAACACCTTGGTTCAATCGGTGGGTTCATCGCTTGGTTTAATCATTTAGTTCATCGCTTGGTTCAATTGGTGGGTTCATCACTAGGTTCATCACCTTGGTTCATCGTGGAAGGTTCAAAGGCTCGATTCAATGAATGAGTGGTGCGCAGTGTTGAACCATTGACCTGTTGAACCATTTTTTGGTTTAATTGGTCGGTTTAATGGCTTGGTTCGAGGGAGCATCCTAAAACTAGAAGACAAGTACCCTTGCGGAGGGTAGTTCTAAGTTCAAAGGCCTTTGCAAAGGGCATGGAACACTTTGAAGGCAGTTGAAGGATTTCAAAACACAAAAAAATCTTAAGGCATTGAATTCTTTCAGACTTTTTGTCCAAAGGAATTCCTTCAGACAAAAAGTCTGAAGGAATTCAGGGAAACTGCAGCCAAAGAACCCGAAGGGATAACAAGTGATCAGGACAATTCTCATAAACTTTTTGTCCATGGGAAAAAGCCTGAAGCAAAAAACCCGTAGAAAAGACCTGCGGGGAAAAAGGCCGAAGCATGGAGGCCGAAGGAAAATCCAAAGGTGATGGGCCCGCGGACGTCAAATTTAAGGTGGTGAAATAGCCGTTGGTTTTTTAAATGTTTGCATGCCAACCATGGAAAGAGCCCAAGGAATGCAACGACCCACCAGAAGATCACCCTGAGGGCTAAAGGAGCAAAAGGAGACAAAGCAAGAAGAAGACAAAGAGCCCAGAGAACAAAGAGAGAAAAGTGCCAAGAGTAGGAATATTTAGATAGTCCAGGTGGTGAAGGGAGGTGCCAATTCAAGAAGTTACTCCAGCAGGTGATACAATGTTTGTTAATTGATTATTAGGAGGCATAAATGGCTAATGGTGTGACCCATATTTCTTCATTTCACATTAATGAGTAGACAAACCACGTAATCACCTTGAAGGAGCGATCTTGCAAGCAGACAAATGATGTGGCTCATAGTTTCTCATTGATGTTTAAGTGGCTTGCTCGTCCCAATGATAGGGGGCACACATGGGTCATTTGTAAAAAAGGGTGCCAAAAGGCCTCCTTCTTTCCTCTATATATTGTAGACTTGTCATTTTGAAAAAGGATCTTCACATTTGTAAGGCAAAGCCCTGGCAAATTTTCACCTAAAATCAATAAACACATTTTTACCTCTATTCTGGTTAGATATCTCTATGCATGTCTGAGTGTTAGTTTTGTGTTTAGTCATTGCTTCTTAATGCTTCCACAGGTTTAACACCAACACACCTAGTGTTTATAAGGTGCCATTCTTGCAGGTGACAAGAAGAGATATACCTAGAAGCATAGAGATAGAAAGAAGCTACTACATAGTGTGCCCTTTCCACAACACCTATGGCGAGTCCTTATTTTCTATGTATTCCATTAAAGCCTCCCTGTTAAGCTTCCTATAGCCTAGTCCTTCTACCAGTTTGAAGTGTACGTATGTGTTTATCTGACTTCTAGTGTGAGTGTGAGTAGGTTGAATCATTTGGTGCATCACCCACTTTAGAGTAAGTTCTATTTTCCTGTAATCCTTCTCCCTTTTCACCCCCCCATTATATATTTATATACCTGTATTAACACTTATTGGAACAACTCAGACGCATCAAAGGGAGCTAGCCCTTACTTAGAGATTCTCCCCTCTAGCTTCGCCAGTCCCACAGGTGAGAGGGGAGTTTCCATTTTGACGGGTGGAAGGCAAGAGCTCGGCCTCTTGCCCTGGGTGCAATCCACTATGTCAATAGTTTTTGGCATGCCCAGTGGGACTCAATTTTACACTCAATAAAGTTTTAAGATTGATTCTAGTCTTATTATAGTAAATCAACTATTTTTAGCATCTGGCAACTCCACTGGTAAGAACTTCATTTCCTAATCGAAGACCAGTCTGACTTCCTATACCTAAAGTCACCACACGGTCTGCTTCTAAGGGTGTCGACACCTTTTAAATTTGTTGAATTGCCTTTGAACTCAACAAAGTGACTAAGATTTGAGAGGACCTGTCCTTATTCAGCAAACCACTTTCCCAGACCTACTGTAAGGAACACGTATGTAGTAGGGCCGCAGTTACATCCCATCATAGCTATGGCACTTCCCTTTATGACTTTTCGTGGTCAGATCCCCTTGAATCTCCAATGCTATGACCCAATTCTAGGAGTGGCCCTCAAAAGCATGCCCTTCTTTGATGGAGAGGAGCCCATTACAGTCATCGAACACATCAGAAATATTGCTAACCTTTGCAATATCCACAATGTCATTGAGGAAAATATTGCAATCAGGTTGCTGGCATTGTCTCTCAAGGGAAAAGCTCTTGACTGGTATGGGACTTTGACTATAAATTCAATCAGTTCTTGGAATGAATTGGGCACTCACTTGATGGACTATTTTGGGGAAAAGAGCGATCACCTCTCGCTTGCTGAGTAGCTGACTACCATGAAAAGAGCCCCACATGAATACATGTAGGATTTTAATGCTTGATTTCAAAAGACATGGGATAGAATTCCCATTCTAGTAAAACATACTCCTAGCTATGCTTTCTTGTATTACTTAAGAGTAATGAACAGTGATATCGATGTTATGATACAATCCATGGGAGGACATGTGATGCTTGCTACCTATGACATAGCTATAGTAGCTAAAAATTGCTTAGTGTAGGCTGGGAAGATATCTCCTAAACCCCATATGCCACTTTTCCCCGAAATGCTACCTCCAATTCAAAATGTTGCTCCCACATTAGCTCCTCTACCTAGCATAGAGAAACTAGCTACTGCTCCATCCAATGAGCTTCATGAAGTTAAGAGTCTGTTACAAAGTATGTCAAATGAACTTATGGCTCTTAAAAGGCAGCAAGCTCAAAGCAACTGACCAAACCAAGGATACTAATAGTATGGTCAAGCTCCTAGACCCCATTTCCAAAATTACAGTCAAGGACAGGGTCAGCTTACTTAGACTAGACCCTTTCAAGGCTACAACCTAGGTGCCCCTTCATCATCTAAGGTCATGGTGCCCGTTCAAAACAATCTGGTGCAGGAATAGCCAAGTTGTTCAGCCATGGGATATGGTCAAGAGCAAGCTATTTATACAAATGAAATGATGGGTTATTGCCCAAATGTGCAAGAAAATTAGGTAGCCACCCATTCCCAAGTCTTTGAGGCTCTAATGCAACCTAGCATGAGTAGCAGTCAAGCCCAGCCTGATTCTACCCTCATAAATCATCTGGAAGGAGAATTCTATTTAGTTAATTATGTGGGCATTACAGACAATTAGGCTTACTGTGTTGTAGCTAACACAAGATTCAAAAGAAGGGAAATGGAAGAAGCTCAGGCTACTACCCAAATTTCAGTAACACCTTCTTCATCACATGCAAATCAAAAAGTCTCAAGCTTCAGACTATCGATTATACCTCCAGCTCCTCGACCTGCCCCTCAGGCTATACATAATTCCAAATAAATTTTGAAGGAGGGCAACCCTCGAGTCAACATGGTTGACTAGATGAATAAGCTACACATGAACATCTCTTTGTGGGATTTGTTATCAATACCAGGGCAAAAAGACATGCTACAAAAGGAATTGCATGAGCTAGATGAATAGGCTGTCCCAGCAAGAGCTGACAACATTTTGATGATGAATGGACAGCCTTCCACCTCAGGTTAGATCCAGAAAGAAGAGAAGGTTCCTCCTTTTTATGTGTCCTTAGTCATAAGAGATTTCTTGGTGCACAATTACATCATTGATAGTGGAGCAAGCACCTCAGTGATGCCCAAATGCATAGCTGACAAGCTAGGCTTGAAATACAAAGAAATGACCAAGGGAGTCCTACAGCTGGATGGAACCCTAGCAAAGACAATTGGGGTGGTAAGAGGTTTGCGCTTGACGCTGCATGCTTGCTTGAATTTCTTAGTTCCTCATGATGTGGTAGTGTTAGATGTCCCTCCCTACTTTGCCATCTACTTATCCAAGGATTTTACATCCAAGATAGGCGGCTACTTAGCAGTGAATTGGTCTTATTTGGTTTTTAGAACCAAGTATGGGACTAAAGTCAAGATTGAATCTGAACCACTCCATAGAGATCATCTAGAACCTTACTCACTCAAGGCAACAAATGTCAGCTATGCCATCATTGAACAAGAAGAGTTCCAAGTAGACCAATCTCCATCCTCTACCCTTGAAGGAGTTGTAGACCTGCTCTTAGATGAATGGGGAAGTGACAACTTTGAGCATGATCCCTAAAAATTCATAGAGGAGGCGGGCCTTGGAATTTATTACATGCATGAAGAGGGTACTTTTGTACCAAATCTGATGAAAGCTAGCCAAGAAAGCTTAGGTCTATGGCAGCTATTCTTTGATGGTTCAAGGAGTAAGTTGGGAGCTGGTGGTGGAGCGGTGCTGGTCTCTCCTTCTAAAGAGAGGTATTTTTTAGCCTTTTGGTTCCAATTTTCTTGCACATGCAATGTTGCAAAATATGAATCCATCATCCATGGTTTGGAGTGGGTGAGGAAAAGAGGAATCAAAGAGCTACAAGTGTTTGGTGACAGTGAGTTGATTGTCAACCAGGTAAGAGGCCAAAATTTGACAAAGAATTCTCTACTAAAGTCCTACAAACATAGGGTATGGGACTTAGTGGAAAATTTCTTCGCTTTCAATATTACCTCCACTCCTAGAGAATGAAACAAGCAAGTAGATAGGCTGGCAGTAGTTGGTGCCTAGTTTGATATTCCTCAAGAAATAGGTCGAGACCACAGCTCATGTCACTTGAAAGTAGTGATCCGGCCCTCTGTACCTGACAACATCACCAACTGGTAGGTTTTCAATAGTGATTATCAAATATCACTCTTCTTACAATAAGAAGTAGAATTTGTTGCAAAAAATTAGGTTGAAGTGCAGCAGCAATATGGCAGCCAAATTGTTCAGCTGAAAAACAATAAGCTCCCTAAAGGTTTGGTCACTCTAGAGAGTATCTTCAATGGAGATGACCAATTGAGCAGCGACAAGGCATGCATTGCAACAAAGGAGGAGCACCATGAGAAGGTGGAAATACTCAAAGACAAGCTGCTTGCACTTGGGAAAGTGTGCATGAAGCATGAAAGGCAAGCCTTCATCTTGTTGTGCCAAGAATTTGCCGATATCTTAACTTGGGAGTATAGTGATTTGAAGGGTTTTGACCCAAGTTTGGCCCAGCATACCATTGAGCTAGAAGAAGGTGCCAAACCAATCAAGCAGAAGTAGAGGCCTATCAACCCAATGATTAATCCTCTCATGTGCAAGGAGCTCACCAAATTGATTGAGTCTTGGATAATATTTCCAATCAAACACTCTTCTTGGCTGGAAAATCTTGTTCTTGTCTAGAAAAAGAATGGGGAGATCAGACTGTGCATCAATTTTAGAGACTTTAATAGAGTCTCTTTGAAAGACCATTATCCTCTCCCAATCATGGGGTAGATCCTTCAAATGGTGATAGGTAGTGAGCGTTTCTCCCTCCTGGATGGGTATTCAGGATACAACCAAATTTTGGTGCAAGACTGTGACCAGCACAAGACAGCTTTCACCACCAAGTGGGGAATGTTTGCTTATAGGAAAATGCCTTTCTGGCTATCTAATGCTGGTGCCACCTTCCAACGGGCTATGGACATGACCTTTCAAGGCCTGATGAATAAGACTGTATTGATATATCTTGATGATGTGACAGTTTTCTCCAAGGAAGTGAGCCAACACATGAAACACCTAAGGCAAATCTTTGAGAGGTGTAGGGAGTTTGGTATCTCTCTCAATCCTAAGAAATGCATGTTCATTGTCCACGAGGGGAAGCTCCTTGGTCACATTTTTTCTTTGAAGGGTTTGGCTATTGATCCAGAGAGAGTTTGCTCTATCCTGGAGCTATCCTTACCCAAGCACAAGAAAGGGCTGCAAAGCTTCTTCGGTAAGATGAATTTCATATGGAGATTTATCCTGAATTTTGCAGAGATGGTCAAGCCATTGACCTCTATGCTAAGGAAGGGTGAGGAGTTTGCATGGACAACATAGAGAAAATACAATTTTGAAGAAATCAAGCAAGCCATAGCCCAGGCTCCTACTTTGGTCAGCCCTGACTTCACCAAGGATTTTAACCTCTACACCTTCGACAATGAAGAGGTAATCTTCGCCATGCTTACCCAAGCAAGTGATAATAACCTTGAATAGCCAATTGCATTTTTTAGCCAAGGCCTAGAAGGTTTTGAAGTCAGATACACATATGTGGAAAAGCAAGTCTTGGCAGTCATACAGAGTCTGAAGAAATTCAGACACATGCTGTCCAATAGTAGAATCCACCTCATGGTTCCACATCTCGGCATCAAATATTTCTTGGTCAACTGAGACCTAAATGAGAAGAGAGCAGGGTGGATCACTAAGGTGATGGAATATGATGTAGATATCAATCACCAAATTGGTAAGAGGGAGAGGCCTATGTGAACACCTCGCTACAGGCTTTAAGTAGCAAAAGGAGGACAGTCTGCTAATCCTTGATGCAGCTACAACAAAAGAACCAGTTGTCATGAAGGACTGGACATCAGATGTGAGGCATTTTCTTCTCACTGGTGAGTGCCCACACTCACTTGACAGGACCAAGAGAAGGTATTTCAGACTCCAGTGTCTCCCTTATGCCCTGATTGATGGAGTGCTATTTAGAAGGGATCTCTTAGGAGTCTTTTTAAGATACTTGGACTCAATTCAGGTCGACAGGGTGTTGTCTAAGTTCCATGATGGACCAGTTGGCGGTCATTTTGCTCTTAGGGCTACTGTAGAAAGAATAATGAGAGCTAGCTACTTTTGGCTTACTCTTTTCAGGGACACCCATGCCTGGGTATGAAAGTGCCATAAGTGCACACTTTTTTATGGGAAGCAATGACTAGCTACCATGCCTTTACAACCTATTCAAGTGGAGCAGCCATTCATGTAATAGGGCCTAGACTTCATAGGGATGATTAATCCTCCCTCCAGTTCTAGACACAAGTGGGTCCTGACCACCACAGATTATTTCACAAGATGGGTAGAGGATATTGCTCTAAAGGAGGCCAATGAAAGTGTGGTCTTAGATTTTTATGAGGACTTGGTGGTAAGGTTCAGGGTTCCAGCAACCATAATCTCAGATAATGCATTAGCTTTTCTAGGAACTAAAACAAGTGAATGGGTGTTGAGATATGGTATATATCTCATCACTTCATCCAATTACTAATCATAGGGGAATGGACTGGCTGAGTCTACAAATAAGAACCTGATCAGGATCATCAAGTGGACTATGGAGGAAAATCAGAGGACTTGGCATGCCAAGTTGAAAATATCCCTGTGGGCGGATAGGGTCACCTCGAAGAGGGCAATTAGAAAATTGCCATACATGCTCATCTATGGAAGGGAAGCTAGGCTCCCCATTTCACTTGAGTTACTAGCCTTGGATCTCACTCACTAGCTATAATTAGAAGGAAATAATATGGAGGTTAGGCTATGTGAGTTGATGGAACTCCAAGAAGCAAGGGACCAGGCTATGGCTTCTATGACCAGCTGCCAATAGTAAGTGAAGAGACACTTCAATAAGAAATCTTCATCAAAAGTTTTCTCTAAAGGAGACATTGTCTTGAAATGGGTTGAAGATCGAGCTAAGCCTAGAAAACATGCAAAGTTTGATGCCCTATGGAGTGGCCCATACATAATCACTCAATGCAAGCAGCATAATGCATTCCAACTCTCCAAGTTGGATGGTGAAGAACTGTATATCCCAATTAATGGGATACATCTTAAACATTACCACTGAGCCCCTTCTCCATCATGTATATATTTCCCTTGCTTTTCTCCTATTTTCCCTAAGTGCCTTTTGCACATGTTAGTAGTTTTCTTAGCTTTGTGTGTGTTTTCATTTCCTTTTGAGGTAAATCTTCATGATTTGTTCTAGAATTTATTGGAGATATTATTGATCTTTAAGTTACAATCTGATCCCGTGCCCAATGGATTTTGAGGCAACTAGATTCTAAGCATAGCAGGCATGCTTCCCTTGGGAGTTGCCAATTTGTTGACCATTTTTTGGTCTAACAGGCCAAAAATCGGTCCCCTTCTTCCTCTGTTGTTCTAGGCTAATTCATTTTTTGATTTTGCACAAGTCCAAGAATTTTTTATAGATTCTACAGGTCTATTTCTATAGACTCTATAGGGCTTGGGTTTCTACGAACTCTATAGGTCTATTTCTACAGACTCTACAGGGCTTGGGTTTCTACAGACTCAACAGTGAGTTTTTCTACAAAATCTATAGGTGTAATCTTTTGACAGATGAAGAACCAGTTTAGAGAGTGCAAGGTTTTACAAAGCTTCTTCAGACTCTTGTCTGAAGAAATTCATAAGGAAAGAGAGCTAAAATGGTTCAGAAGAAACTTTTCCTTAAGGTTGAAAGAGTGGTTCAATGACATAATCTTTCCAAGAGTTAGCACCTTTGAACCATTGAACCGGTTCAATGCCTTAGTTTAATGCCTTGGTTTAATCAGTGGGTTCATCGCTTGGTTCAATCATTTGGTTCATTGCTTGGTTTAATCAGTGGGTTCATCGCTTGGTTCATCACCTTGGTTCATCACAGAAGGTTCAAAGGCTCGGTTTAACGAATGAGTGGCACACAGTGTTGAACCGTTGAACCATTGAACCATTTTTTGGTTCAATCAGTTGGTTTAACAGCTTGGTTCAAGGGAGCATCCTAAAATCGGAAGACAAATGCCCTTGCGAAGGGCAGTTCTAAGTTCAAAGGCCCTTGCGGAGGGCATGGAACACTTAGAAGGTAGCTGAAGGATTTAAAAATTCAAAAAAATATTAAGGCATTGAATTCTTTCAGACTTTTTGTCCGAAGGAATTCCTTTAGACAAAAAGTCTGAAGGAATTTGGGGAAACTGTAGCCAAAGAACCCAAAGGGATAAAAAACAACTGGGACAATTCTCACAGACTTTTTGTCCATGGGAAAAATCTCGAAGCAAAAAACCTACAGAAAAGACCCACGGGGAAAAAGGCCAAAGCATGGAGGCCGAAGGAAAGTCCAAGGTGATGGGCCCATGGACGTCAAATTTAAGGTGGTGAAATAGCCGTTGGTTTTTTAAATGTTTGCACGCAAACCATGGAAAGAGCCCAAGGAATGTAGAGACCCACAGAAGATTGCCCTGAGGGCTGAAGGAGTAGAAGGAGACAAAGCAGGAAGAAGACAAAGAGCCTAGAGAACAAAGAGAGAAAAGTGCCAAGTGTAGGAACAGGCATATAGTCCAAGTGGTGAAGGGAGGCACCGATTCAAGAAGTTACTCCAGCAGGTGATACAATGTCTGTGAATTGATTATTAGGAGGTGCAAATGGCTAACAGTGTGACCCATTTTTCTTCATTTCGCATTAATGAGCAAATAAACCATGTAATCGCCTTGAAGGAGTAGTCTTACAAGCAGACAAACAACATGGCTCATAATTTCTCATTGATGTTTAAGCAAATTTCTCATCCCAATGATAAGGGGCACACATGGGTCATTTGTAAAAAAGGGTGCCAAAAGGCCTCCTTCTTTCCTCTATATATTGTAGACTTGTCATTTTAAAAAAGGATCTTTCACATTTGTAAGGTGAAGCCCTGGCAAATTTTCACCTAAAATCAATAAATGCATTTTTACCTCTATTCTAGTTAGATATCTCTATGTGTGTTTGAGTGTTAGTTCTGTGTTTAGTCATTGCTTCTTAATGCTTCCATGGGTTTAAAACCAACACACCTAGTGTTTATAAGGTGTCATTCTTGTAGGTGACAAAAAGAGTTGTACCTAAAAGCGTAGAGATAAAAAGAAGCTATTACACAGTGTGCCCTTTCCATAGCACCTATGGTGAGTCCCTATTTTTTGTGTATTCCATTAAATCCTCCCTATTAAGCTTCCTACAGCTTGGTCCTTCTACTAGTTTGAAGTGTACATATGTGTTTGTCTAACTTCTAGTGTGAGTTTGAGTAGGTCGAATCATTTGGTGCTTCACCCCCTTTAGAGTAGGTTCTATTTTCTTGTAATCCTTCTCCCTTTTCACCCCCCCCATTATATATTTATATACCTATATTAACACTTATTGGAACAACTCAGATGCATCAAAGGGAGCTAGACCTTACCTAGAGACTCTCCCCTCTAGCTTTGCCAATCCCACAAGTGAGAGGGGAGTTTCCATTTTGATGTGTGGAAGGCAGGAGCTCAGCCTCCTACCCTGAGTGCAATCCACTACGTCAAAAATGAGCTTGATCAAATGCTTGATCTACGACACAAAACCATGATCTGAGTCATTCCTTGAGGACCAATCAAAAGGGAAGGATAAAACCAAACTAAATGAAAGTAACCTTTTCATGCTATTGCACAAATTAACAAGCCAAGGGGAAGCATTTGGGCATAAAAAGAGATTTTTAACACCCATTGGGAAGTATCTTTAGAGGGGTAGGCCCATGACATTCAAGAAGGTGACACAGATCAATCAGAGTGCCCTAATAAGAATCATTAATAAAAATCAATTGCAGCTAAGGATAATGACTTCCAACAAATTTGATTCCTCTCTTTGGTGTAAAGGACCTCCCTCCTCTCTCTGTGCATTAAATAAGACCCTTGGGATATTTTTATGACATCCACAGATAGTACGGTGAAACCCTACTAGAATGTTTTGCCATTTTATTTCCTTTGAGTAAAGAAGCATAAGTCTATTTTCTTTCTAAGTTATAGACATTTGCATAGGCATGCAAGAGACATATAGTGATAACAAGTGATTTTTTTATTTTTTTGTTCTCTATCCTTCATGATTTTGAGCAAAGAGTTGATCCAAAAAGTCATGTAGAATGAATTCTAGCTGTATGAGATTTTGCATGTGTAACCCTTTTTTAGACTATACAAGTTATTTTTCCAGTTACTTACCTTGTGTGATCTCATTCATTTTGTCTCTACATTGAAATATTTATGTTGGAAACTTCTAGATCTTGAAGAATAGGCTTGTATTATGTTGTATTGTGCAAAAGTATAGGGCATACATGTGGATAATAACTTTTGGTGTATCACCATTTTAGAATAGACTTTTCATTTATGCAAATTTTTGACCCTTTTCATCCAAAAAAGCTAGTTTAGCAAATTTTATTGCACAAAAGCTAATACAAGGAGCCAACCCTTTCAACCTAGAGGTTCATTTCCACTTATAGGCACACCCACAGGCCTAGAAATGTCCCAACATTGCCTAAATCTGGAAGAGGCCTGAACAACCCTCTTTTTGGGTACAAGATTTGGAGACAACAATTACTTATAAAATGGAGAAGTTGAGTTGCACTAGAAAATCAAAGTTATCACTACTAAAAAACCTAAAGACTTTCCATTCTCTTGATTGAAAGTCCATCTTCTCATACTTAGGCAAAATTGATATGGAGGCCAAAAAATGGCCAACATTTTGGTGACTCACAGGGAAGCATGATTGTTATGCTTTGACAAACCTAACACTTTTGCCCCATCTGATCCATTGGGCATGGAGTCACTACTTTTTGGACAAGGCTAGATATATCTAAAAAATTCCCTTGAAGAAACAAGAATAACTGAAATGAAATAAAATGTGCCCAAGGCACTTAGGGAAGAGAAACACACAACTGAAAAGGATGTGCATAAGGCACTTAGAGGAAAACATAAAATACTAAATGAAGCGAACAAAAATATATACAATAGCTACAAGTTCTCAATAGAAAGGCTTTAGATGAATCCCATTGATTGAGATTGGTAATACCTCTCCATCTAATTGAGTGAGCTAGAAGGCATTATGTTGTTTGTATTCATAGATCAAATAAGGGCCACTCCACAAACTGTCAAACTTGGTATGGTTGCTTGGATTGGCCTTATTTGAGAACCAAGTCTCCCTCCTTGAAAGTCCTTGTTATATCTCTCTTGTCAAAAGCCTCTTTGACCTGAGCTTTATGTGCCTCCAACATCTTCATTATAAGGTTCCTTATCTCCTCAAGTTCTATGAGTTCTACCAATCTCACATTCATGGGTTCATCTTCTAGTAGCTCCAACCAATGGGCTAGCTCTAATGCAGATAGATCAAGATAAATGGGTAACTTGGCCTCCCTTCCATATACTAGAACATATGGAGAATTTTCAACAGTAGCTTTAGGAGTAACCCAATTAGCCCACAGGGTTGTCTTCAACTTGGTGTGCCATGTCCTCTGATTCTTATCCATGGTCCTCTTGATAATCCTCAACAAATTTTTATTTGTGGACTCAGCTAGCTTATTACCTTGAGGATAATAGTTTGAGGAAGTGTTGAGGTAGATGCCCATTCTGAGAACCCATTCACTTATTTTCAAACCAAGGAAAGCCAAAGCATTATCATATATGATAGTGGATGGAACACCAAACTTGGTCATAATGTTGTCATAGAAATCTAAGACTGCACTTTTATTGGCTTCCTTTAATGTAATGGCTTCTACCCACCTAGTGAAGTAATCATTTGCAGTAAGCACCCACTTATGTCATGTACTTGATAGGGGGTTGATTACTCTAATGAAGTCCAAACCCCACTACATGAATGGTTACTCTAATTGAATTGGGTTGAGAGGGAAAGATGCTAGCCTTTGCTTACTCATGAAGAGAGCACATTCTTGACACTTCCTCACCCATGCATAAGATTCCTTGAAGAGGTTGGGCTAGTAGTAACCAACCCTCATGATTTTGTTATAGTAGTCCTTGGAGCAAAATGACCTCCTACAGGCCCATCATGGAAATGCTCCAAAAGCTTGGCTACTTGATCATCATCTACGCACCTTAAGATCACTCCATTGAGATCTCTTTTGAATAAAACCCCATCCAATAAAGTATAAGGCATGGAATAAAGTCTGAAATACCTTTTTTTTGCTTTGTCCATACCTTGTGGGTACTCACCTATTAGCAGAAAGTGCATCATATCATGGAAAAAAATAGTGTGAGGTGGAGGTGCATCTGATTATAGGTTATCTCATGTTACCAAGATGACCTTTTTATCTTCATTAAGGTCATCAACCATATGCTCACATAAGCCTTTACCTCTTACTAGCTTAGTGACCTTGATATCCACGTCATACTTCGTTACTTTAGTAATCTAACCAGCTCTTTTTTCACTCAAATCCTTGTTAAGAAGGAAGTCTCTTACTCCAAGATGAGACATCACAAGGTGGATTTTACTATTGGATAACATTAGCATGAACTTCTTGAGGCTCCTTACTATGATCTAGGAATTTGACTCAAGAGAGGATGGTTAGTATGATGTTAGTTCCAAAATGAAAACAAAATGAAAGAAACATACTAATAACATAACATCTCTAGGCCTAGACACTAGGGAGAGCTTAGTTAATAAAAAAAAATGACAAACACAACTAAAAAGTAAGGAATAAAATAAAAGAATTTCTTCACGTTCCTTGGATGCTCCAAATGCCTTTGTAATGGTGGCTTGCTAGGTTGTGCTCATGAAGTCCTTGGCAATGGAAGATTGACTACCTCCATCTCTCCTTGGCACCTTTGGCTTGTGTCTTAGCTTGGATGGGAATAAATTTGGCATGGTAACACTAATTTCTTGAAGCTTTTGGAACCATTTGTGCATTATAACTTTGCATTATCAAGTCTTAGAAATGATGCTCATGGCCTCTCTATTTATAGATTTTTGAGAATGTCTAGAATCAACCTGAACCATCCATCCTAAGATTGAAATATGTGGTTGAGGATTAATTCAATTTTTAGAATTTAGTTTATAATTATCCTCATCATGAAATTTGAAAAAGGGGAAATTAAGAGGCATGGAGGGCATCATGGAAGGCATTGATGAGGCATGGAGGGCATGAATCTTGATATTTGTGGTATTTATGACCTAGGGATGTCTTCCCAATAAATGAGGTCACTTGATGATGCAAATATTCAATATTCATTTCTAAAAACAAGTATTCAACAAGTTTACATGGAATTATTAATTAGGCCTTGATTTGGGTTAATTAGCTCTTAAGCATGATTAAGCACATTATGCACAAATTACTTAGATTGATCAGAATGCCTTGTTATTGGTCCAAAATTTTATTGGATTAGAATTAGAAGTCAATATCAGATGTGTTGGATAAGTGTTCCCATTTAGGATGTTACCAACAACAAATAAAAAAAGCACATGTCTTGTGCAGAATATTTGATAGGAAAGAGCAATCTAAAGGACCTAGGTGCAAAATTGGCATTTTGACTCAAAATGATCTGATCAAAGTTAGCTAGCCCATAATTTGTATTTCCCCATTTAGAGATACCCTATCCAAAATCAACACTTGAATATGCCAGTTTCACATCTTTTAGTGTTTTTAGGCCAAATTGTGCATTTTGGGTAGAAATTAGCCAAAATCTTGATTGGAGGTTATCGGTGGCCAGTTTTAGGTGTCTATAGTTTCCCCTATTTGGGAAGGCATTGTGAGATATAAGCATAAGAACCTCTTCTCAAAGAATGAAAAGGTCTTGTATGCCTACAACTGCAATGATGATAAACTAACTTTATGATGCCCCCTCGAGGGAATGGTTGGCATAAGTAGGTTGACAAATGATCCCTCAAAAAGAAAGAAGTGAAATGAGGGGACCAAAGAAAGGAAATATGATGGGGTGAAAACATAATGATACTAAAAAATTAGTTAAAATCATTAAGAATATAAATGGGATGGTGTATAAGGGTTTGCCCAAAGGTGGCTATAAGCATTGTACCCCAATAGTGGCAACATGGTATGATAACACAATGATTTTCCCAAAGGTGGTTATAATCATTGAGAAGATGGAGCTACCCCAGTTAGGATAGATAAATAAGAGAATAACATGGCCCTGTATGGGCAAAAAAAGTAAAATGGTAACAACACAATGATTTTCCCAAAGGTGGTTATAATCATTGAGAAATTTAGGTGGGATGGTGTGCAATGATTTGCCCATAGGTGGTTATAACCATTAGACCTTGATTATGGAAAACATGATAAACTTGGTTGAGGATGATGATAACTTAACACAAAGAGTAATGATGAATTGGAACAACCTACTAGTAGGGAGATGCTCATTTGAACTAATAAACATTGAAATTATTTCATGGTTAATTACTCTATTTGGGATATGATTAGGATTGAATTAGGATGTCAGTGTTAAAGAGATGTTTCCATTGTTGAATAGACATCTTGAAGATAAGGTTTGTTGTATCACATGTCAGTAGGCATCATGATATAACATCATGAGGACTTGGCTAAAATATGCATAAGGACTAACTCCCATAATCCAATACTCAATAAAAAATAATGCACCAATGATATAAAACATGATGACAATGTAAACATATGAATATGGATGGATTTGAGTATCAGTGTGGGCAAGGAATCACCCAATGAACACACATAAACTAAATCAAGGCAATAGTGCAGAAAGTAAACAAATAAGCAAACAAATAAACAAATAAATAATACAATAGAAACTATACCAACATTGCCCCTAGAAAATAGGTGATAATTGAATAAAAAAACAAAATGAGGGAATAAAAGAAAGGGAAGGGGGTGGTCGATTTGTCTCCATATGCACTAGGCAAGTGGACATTGCCTACATAGTTTTATGGATGCAATATCCAATAAAAAAACTTTAGGCCAAATGTATTTCTCCTAGGAAATGGGAAGAATATGATAACTGAGGAAAACAAACAAAATGGATGTGATAGAAGAATAGGAATGGTCTTGCAAAATGGTAAGTGCATGAGAGAAAAAGGTTAGAAAGGATGGGGAAACTAAATGACAAGTGATTTGCTTGTAACTTAGTAAGGGTTTCCCAAATATTTAAGCCAAAGAAGTGGTCAATGTTTTTGTTCTTTTCTAACAATTTTTCAAAAAAAATTGGAATGTTTTGAAGTGTCTCAACTTGATCAAGAATGATGAGACACTAAATGGTTCAAGCTCACAAAATAGTGAGAGCGTTCAAACTTAGGTTGCTCATAAAATGGTGAGAGCGTGGCTTAGGTTGCTTGAAAAATGGCGAGAGTGTGTCTTAGGGTGATTGAGTTGACCTTAATAAGTATTGAGCACTACCTATATAGTCCCAGAGTAGGACCTCAAGTCACTGTAGTTACACCTTTATAGTGGAGGAACGTGACTAATGCAGCAGTCAATTCAAACAAAATAGGCATAGTTGGTAAGAAGGCATATTATGACATAGGAAGTGGCAAGTTGGTATGTCAAGGCTTAATGTTACCCCTAGTTTTCCCATAGGTAGTTATAACCATGACACAATGACATAGATTGATGGTACTAATTTACCCAAAGGTGGTTATAATTAGTAGCAAGATCGGTGGTAAGAAAGGAATAACAAATGAAGGATGCAACCACCAAAACTTCTATCACTTATATCCTAAAATATGATATTTGTCTAAAGTAATTGAACCAACTGATGAAAATGATCAGATACCTTGATGCTGAAATTAGATAATGAATTGCAAAAAACTAAGGTCAAACAGGCTAGGCTTTAAAACACATTGGGTCGATAGAACATACATGAAAAGTGGATACGATGAAGAAGATGGATAAGGATGGTATTTATATAAAGAAGAATAATGATAAAATGGCATAATTGAAATGGTCTTTACAGACAATACACCTTAGCACGCAAGCATAGTATTGCTTGAGATGAATAATATTCATCAGCTCAAGAAGTTCATCTTTGTCTAGTGTGGTAACCCTATATGCTCTTGATCTATAATCTACAGTGATGATGAAAGTCCCTATCTAGTCTGGTTTGAATTTCCCTTTATGCTTTTTCTCAGCTATGGTATTCTTTTGGTTTTCTTTAAGAACAAGATTACCAAGTTCAAATATTATATACTTAACACACTGATTATAATGGCTTTTGAGTCAATTTTGATATGCTTAAAGATTGCTGAGCACAGCTGTACATTTCTCATCAAGTAGGTCTAGATCTTACAAGTGAGCTACTTGATAGTCATGATCATCCAGGACATGCTTGAAAGAGATGCATAATAAAGGCAATTTGACCTCAATGGAAAGGATGGCTTTAGTATCATAAACAAGTGAGTATGGAGTGGCTCCTATGGGAGTATGATGATTGGTATGGTTTGCCCAAATGATAGGGAATATTTGGAGGTGCTAATCATGATCGACATCTTTGACAATCTTTTTGAGAATATTGACAATGGTTTTGTTGGATGCCTTAGCTTAGCCATTAACTTGATGGTAGTATGCTATAGAAAAATGTTGTGTGATGTTATATTTGGTACATAGCTGGTCTACATCCTTGTTATTTAATGATCCTCTATTATTAGATATAATGTCAGAGGGGACATCATAGTGGTAAATGAGATGGTTGAAAATGAATTTGGAAATTTGCTTTCCAGTCACGTAAGTGAGGGGTATAACTTCAATCCACTTAGTGAAATATTCAGTGGTAGTAAGGATATGTTTATGTCCATTAGATGAAGTAGGGTTGATCTTCCCAATGAGGTCAAGTCCCCATGTAGAAAATGGCCATGGTGTCAACATTAGTTTTAGAGTTTTTGCTAGGGCATGAATCAGATTAGCATGTTGTTGACATTTTTCACACTTTTTTATATATGTAGTGGCATCTACATCCATTATAGGCAAATAATAACCAATACACAAAAGATTTTTGTATAGGACTACACCGCTAGAATGAGCTCCACATACTGCTTCATGAACTTCTCTTAATGCTATTGTAGATTGTCAAAGTTAAATAATGAAGCAAAGTTCCATCAAAACTATGATGGTAAAAGGTAGATCCAAGTAAAGTATAATGAGTGGAATGTTGAATAAAGTATTTGGTTTGTTTTCAAGATAGGTTAGGTGGAAAAAATTGGTCATGAAGGTAGTTATAAAGGTCTGAGTACCAGATAGAATTAGGACCAACAATATCACAAATCATGGCAATGGTTAAAGGTTCATGAGCTGGTGTTGACAAATTCTCAATGAGGAACTGATACTCTCTAGCTTTGTCTATTTTTTGAATTAGAAAGCCAATAGTATCCATGTCATCTGTAGTTCTGTTACTATCCCTTAGTATGTGCTCAAATTGAATATTGGCAATTTTTGCTTAAGAGTGTTGACCATGGCTTTATATGGAACCAAATTGTCATCTTTAGTCTAAAAATGATCTATGACGTGATTGATGATTAACTAAGAATCACCATAAACTTGGAGATGAGATATGTTCCAATGCACTGCTTGTCGAAGTTTTGCAAAAAGTGCTTCATACTCAACCATGTTATTTGTACAAGGAAAGCTGATTTTGAATGATTTAGGGATTAGATCCCCCTATGATGTAATAAATAATAGGCCTACTCCTGATCCATGTGTAGTAAATGAACCATCAAAATATAGCTTATAAGGCTGATCCTTGAGAGGTGTGTCAATGATGGTCATTATGGATTCAACAAGAAATTAAAATGTGAGTGGTTGTGTCTATGAGAGGTGCTTTAAAATGCTAATCTGTAAGAATTTGTCCCTTAATTTCCTTCTAATTGACATACTCTATGTCTAACTCACTAAAAAGCATGATATATTTAGCCATTCTACCTCATAAAGCTATTTTAGATAATAGATACTTGAGAAGATCTACTTTTTGACCATGGCCTTATTATTTAACATGTAATGGCACAGTTTTTGAGCTGTAAAGACCATGGCCAAACAAGCTTTTTCAATAGGTGCATAGTTATGTTCGTATGTAACCAAGGTATGGCTTAGGTAGTATATAACATGATCCTTTCCATTGTCATCATGTTGAGCCAAGAGTGCTCCCAGAGCATGGTCAGTAGCTAATAGGTATAACAAGAATGGATTTCTTGGAATAGGGGGTAATAAAATAGGTGGATTAACAAAATAGTCTTTGAGTTGTTGAAAAACTATTTGGTAGTGATCATCCTAGTGAAATGCAACTCCCTTCTTTAAAAGGTGTGTAAATGGATGACACTTATTTTCTAACTGAGTGATGAAGCATCAGATTGAATGGATCTTACCCTGTAAACTATAGAGTTGCTTCAAATTAGTTGGTGGTGGAATCTCAGTTATAACACAGACTTTAGTCAGATCTACTTCAATACCTCTACAAGACATGATGAAGCCAAGTAATTTCCTTGAAGTTACACCAAACACACATTTCTTTGGATTGAGTCTGACTTTGTACTCCTATAATCTTTCAAATATCTTATGAAGCACTACTAGATAGTCAGCCCTGGTTTTAGATTTTCCTAATATGTCATCAACATAGTCTTCAACAATATCATGCATCATATGATGGAATATGAAAATCATGTCCCTTTGATATGTAACTCCAACATTATTAAGTCTAAATGGAATTACCTGATAACAAAATTTTCCCCATAGAGTGGTGAACATTGTTTTATGTTGGTCTTTTGGTGTTATTCTGATCTAGTTATATCTTGAAAAGCCACCCATGAGTGAAAGCATTTCATAACCTACCATGGAGTGGATGATCATGTCGATATTATTCAAGGGAAAATCATCTTTAGGACAAACTTTGTTGATGTCTTTAAAATAAGTCCAAATTCTTATCTCTTTAGGTTTTTTACTAACAGGTACCACATTAGAGATCCATTCTGAGTAGTCAATGGATCAGATACATCTTGCTTCTAAGAGTTTTTCCAAATATTTCTTTACCAATACAACAATGTGAAGATGCATCTTACATAGCTATTTTTTTACCAATTTAGTGTCAAGATTAACCACAAGGTGGTGCAGAACCAAGGTAGGGTCTAAACTTGGCATGTCAGCATAGGCCTGTGCAAAGATATCTACAAATTTTCTTAATAGAGCTGTAAAGATGTCACATTCCTCTTCAGTGAGGGATGCTCCTAATTTTATCCATTTTAGGTCTGATGGAGTCCCAATATTTACCTTTGTTGTAGCTTTGACTAGAAGGGTCAAACCATCTTTTAGGATAGTAGGCAATGATGTGAATTATTGAATTATGTCAGGGTCCTCCATTAGGACTTGCTCTTTAGCTTCTCCTAGGCATGATGAATCTGAGTCCCCTAATGGGAGATCTGGCCATGTAACAAAAATAGTTGGAAATTATTGAAGAATTTGATTAAATACTTGTTATTACTCAAAGCTAAACTTGGATCCACAGGCAAGTTCATCGTTGGTGGTCTCCTAGTCTAAAATCAAAGAAGAATGAACACCCCCATCTAATGGCACCTAAAACAGGTTGGCCTTTATCTTTACTTTTTCCCTAGTCAGAAAGCATCTCAAAGAGGTTTTCACTTTGGGACCTCAATGTTTTACTTATTTGTTTTTGGTTAAGGGTGTTCACTCGCTCTCCAAAGTAGGCTGTAGGATCTAATGTGATTGAGAATCTTAATTTGTGATCTCCCAATGAAATATTATATCTAAGGCATAAAAAGTCATAAAATGCTTCATCATTCTATAACTCATCAATCGACATATTAGATTTTAGTTGGTCCCAATCTATCAGTTGGGGATAATATAATGGAAAAGGGTTGTGATGAATGGCCAAGGTAAGGGTATAAATGGCATTATTATCAAACAAGTTGGTTTCAGCTAAGTTATCAAAGGTGAGGCTATGATCAGACTCTAATTTTATATCAACATCATTATCACTAGTTGTTGGTGATGGAGTTTGAATAAGATATGTAGGGTCACCCTAAGGTGGTTTAAATCCAAGTCCATAAGGTCTTTCATATTTAGTCATGGAAATTAGCTAGATGGTTCCTTGTTGATTTAGTCTGAGGCCTCTTCTTTCATATTTGTGATGCTCCATGATACTAATGGGAATAGGATACTTTGCATTTTTATAACAATTATCTTGGTTGTCATTGTATAACCATGATTCATCCCCTTCAAGAGGGTCAGGTCCTAGGCTAGATGCTGGTAAAAATGGGATAGGTCCCTTATCTTTGTTCTTTGCTTGCCAATGCATTTATGGGGTGACTTTAGGTTATCCAAAGGTTTTTAGATTCCAAGGAAAATTGGCAATATGAAATGTATCATGGGTCACATACTCTCTTGATCCATTATCTAAACTGGTGAAATGATTATAAGCTTCAGGAGGTGGCATATGGGAAAGGGAATCCAAGGTATTAGGATCTATGTTATTATCTGGTGAAGAATCAATAAGTATATCCTTTCCTTTATCCTACTTGGAACTTGGATTCATGTTGTACTGATAATTATAGCTTTGAAATTTGGCCTCAAGATGTTTGTAGTGTTCATATGGGTGTAAATCTCTTAGAATATTCACTTCCATCCCTAAGTGGGAAAACTTGATACATTGGTGCAGTGTTGATGGGACTACATGAATCTCATGTAACCAAGGCCTTCCTAGAAGCATATTGTATGATAACTCAAGATCAAGTACATGGCAGAGTGTATCATGGGTTAAAGCCCCAATGATAATTAAAAAACTAATGGTGCCTTGTGATTCTCTTTCCTGATTAACATAAGCTTTGAAAGTTATTATTTCTAGCTAGAGATCTGCTATTGTGTACCCAAGAAACTTGTTGAGATTTAGAGATACTATGTTGAGGCCAGATCCATTGTCTATAAGGACACATGTCACTTTATGCCATCTGATATAAACTTCTATGTACAATGGGTTATTATGGAGCGGACCAAGGGAAGACATATCACTTTCGTTGAACGTGATTTGTTGGGCTAGAGCTAGGTGTCCAACCAAAGCTTGAAATTTATCAGGAGATATGTCACTATAAATAGTGGATTGGATCAAAAACTCATTCAAAATGTTCTTGTGTATTATTGACATTCACAACAAATATAAAATAGAAATTTGTGCTAGTGCCTTCTACAATTGTTCCACAATATCAAACTTCTTTCCTTGGTCAGTAGTAAATGGTTTATTCCAAGGTTGAATAGTTGGTTAGATGATAGGTAAAGTGGTAGATGGTTGTGGACCTTAGATAGTAATATTTGACCTTTGAGTTGTGATTTCACAATTAGGATTAAATACTAGACCATTATTTCTAACAAATGTTGGGAATGGTGTGGGACCAGATAAGACAAGTCTCATTTGCTAGTGCATTTGCATGTGGTCAAGTGGCAAGGATGAGTTGCTGATATAAGGTCCAAAAGGAGAAGTCCTAGTTTGTTGGTTTTCTTGTATGCATTCCCAGGTTAAATAAGGATTATCCATGTAATTTGTTTGAATGTTGTTGTTTAGTAATGGTCTAGACTAATTAGTGCTTGGTCTAGGATTAATGGAAATTGTATTAACGCTACCTCTACAATATGACCTACAACCCTGTTGTAGTCATGTGTAACTACATGGTAGGCTTGTTAGTTGGTACCATTTTGACCTTGGCTTTGTCCATTATTCTATCATTGTGGGTTTTACTACCGATTTTTTTGATTATGTTAGTTTGGCCTTTGATTTTTATTTTGTTGCTGCACTGGTCATTGTTGTTGCTATTGCTAATTATTTTACTGTTATTGATTGTTATGTTAGGGAAAGGGGTTTCGATAAATCCTAATATTTTCATTAGAATTGAAAGTGATAATATCCAATTTTATCTCCCCATTCTCTAACATATTTTCAATTAAATGCTTGATTGGGATGCATCTTTGTAGATTATGCCCATTGACCTGATGATAGTCGTAAAATTTAGTTTCATGATACCAATCAGGATAAGGAATGCCTTGTGGATAATGCTTTGGTATAGGCTACATAATTATATTAGTGGTAGCAAGCATAAAAAATATAGACTTAATAGGTTCTCTTAGGTCACTAAAGACACAATGTGTAGGCACTGTTCTCTTAGAAGGAGGGGTTTGTAATGGTAACGGTTTCTATATTTGTTGTATAGGTCTTGGGTGTTGTGCTTGTGATATTGGTTGAGTAGGAGTAATCTAAAAAGGTGGTACAGATGATTTTTGCATTGTTTATACATGACAAGATTCAATTACTCCATTTCCCACAAGATTCTTATTATGTTTGAACTGCTTTAGTCTTTCATGGTTATTAGCCTAGGCCGATTGTGATGCTAGCACTTGAATGGGATGTTGGTCATTTCCTTGATTGGTAGCTTGATTTTGATTAGTTAAATTAAGGTTGGTGACTCCTTTATTTATGAGCGCTCGCTTGATCAACAAGCCTTTGTCAATGATTTCCTTGAAAGTATGTGCACTTTGTAGTTTCAAATGATAAGCTATCTCACTGTGTAAATTTTTGGTAAACACAATGGCTAATTATTTATCTAGTAAACTATGTGTGAAATAGATTACATGGTCTCTCCATCACTATAAATAACTTGCAAAACTCACACCAACTTTTTGCTTTGCTTGCGTTAATTCTACTAATGAAATCTCATGCTCAAGATTATAGGAAAAGTGTTGCACAAACTTATCAAAAAGATCATCAAAATATGTTATTGAATTTATAGGAAAATTCAAAAACCACTCCAAAGCTTGTCCAACCAAGCTCCTTGAAAATAATTGAAAAAGGTATATGTCACTATATGCTATTAGTTGACATGTGAGAAAGAATTTGGTCAAATGAGTGTTAGGATCACCTTTCCCTTTGTATTTATCAAATTTTGGTGGTTCGTATCTTGGAATAAATGGTATCTAAAAATACTCCATGTTGAATGGATAGGAACATACATCATCCAATTTGAACTTTTAGTTTTTTTACTAGCTTGAATGGTAGTAATTGCATCCTTCATCTGTTGCAATTATTGGGATAGGAAATTGGAAGGAATATTGGTTTGAAGGAGAATTTGGGTTTTAATAGATGGTTGGGAGGTCATAAGTGGGACACTTTGACCAGGGTATGATGGAAATACCTATTGGGGTACATTAGTTTAGTTGGGGAATGGACCAAGAATACGCATACGTGGATTAGGATTTATTTGAAATTGTACACTTGGTTGTGCGATATTCTAGTTTGGGTTGGTGATAAAGGTTTAACTTGGATGATTTTGTGGTTGGGATGGAGGGATATAACTGTGCCTATTATGGTTAAATAGGGACATGCTACTACCTAATCAAACCTTGTTGTTGAGTGGGAACTTGTGGACCAAAACCCTGTCTCTAGATTTGTGGCATATTTTAAACCAATGGTTATCTAGTAGGTACCTAAGAAATATGGGGACCTCCTTATTACATTAATACCCATGAGGAAGTGAAATTAGGTTGCATATTTTTCATCTATCACTAACCCATATTTGCACATTGTTGACTAGTCATTACATGGTTTTGGATTGGCATATTAGTTTGTGACTAAAGAGGTATGTTTATCATTACCTAGTGAGGTGGAACATTAGTTTCCCATAATTGAGGTGGAAATTTATTTATCCTCTATTACATTGATATACTAGATTGTACCTATTATTGTGGAATACTACTCATTACCTATTGAGGAGGAGTAGGGTTCATCACATTCTGTCATTGAGGCATGACATTAGCCATTTTTTGCTTACCTAATCCCATAGGTTATACACTTGAGGAAGCAACTAATTGAGGTTGGGGTGTAGAAACTCCTACTCCTTGGTATGATGACCTATTCATAAAATTAACTATAGGCACATGTTGTTGGCTAATTGTTTGCACGTTAGTACCACTTTGATTGGGATTGGTCTTTGTTTGCCCATTGTCTACTACATTTGGCTCACTATTCTATGTATAGGCTGAAGACATTTCTTCAATAATGGGTATATGCATCAAGTTATCTATCAAAGCGGTTTGTATGAATGGGTCAAAATTTGGATTCTCTCATCCAGTTAACTCTATCAACACTCCTGTTAAAGGAACTAGGTCAATAAGAGGCTTACTTATCATATTCATCTGATTGAAATCATGTGTTAGATTTAGGTAGGTTTTATATTCTATGTGTATTTAGTTAAAGTTATCTTCCATGATGTTTTTACCTTGATCATATATATTAAGATCTTAGTACGTTGTTTGGACTAGAGCAATAGGATTGCTAGAAGAAGCCTGTTGATCGTAAATGATATTATGGGGCACTCTTACTAGACTTGGTAAATTTTCATAGGGGAAGTCTGCTAGAAACTTGGCCCCTACCTCTATGGATCTAACCAAAATCTCATCTTTGTTCTCTAAAAAATGTCACTCAAACAAAAATTGATCATAAGTGGAAGCTATATTAGTATAATATAACTATTGAAGTACTGGCTCACCCACTACGGGTATTATAGCTAGATATTATGTAGTTTGCTTTTGGTCTTGTTTTGAATAAGGTGGTGTGTTAACCAGATAGTTAGCCAATGGATCTTGGCTTTGTGCCCCTAATTAAGTATTATAAGATAGTTAAGAATCCATCTCATAAGCAATATTATCTACATAGGGGTCTTCCACCATTTCTTCATGTGCAACTACATTACTAATCCCCAGATTGTACATGAGTCCACTATGAGTGTAGGAATATATGTTGGGATCCATAGTCAATGCCTTTGCTATAAAAGTTCAAAGAGTTCTAAAAAAATCTAAAAAGGACAATGTCTAAAATATATGATGTTCTAACTTGGTCTAGATTTGTCAAAAGGATCAAAAAATTTATGCAAAGTTTTATGAGGAAACAAGCTAGCATGAAGTATATAACATTTCACTATTCACACAAAGATAAGCAAGTAAATGGATCAAAAATAAAAATGCCAGACTCTAAGGTTGAAGTGTTTCAAATCAGTCTAATCTAAGAATTTAAAAGTTGCTGGGTATTTTGGCCAAATGCAACATCAAACGCTAGGCTCAAATAAGGCATGCGCTAAAACTCTTGGCCAAATGAAAGTAAAAGATAGACTTTGAAATAGATAAAAGTTTTAATCTAATGGATTTGAAACACTTCTTACAAACACTAGGAATTTGATTCTTGGACAAGAACTTGATCAACTAGGTATAAGGTATGAATCAAAAGACACTTTAGAAATAGTTTATTTTCTCATTAAAAAATGGTATAAAACATGGTTCTTTGGACAAACAAGGTAGATAAAGGTGATTAGTATAACTATGCTTTAGATAAAGGATCATAAAATTTCACTTGGATTAGTCTAAAAATGTAGGAACAATTTTGGAACTCTATGCAAGAGGGTCTATGAAAAAATATTCAAAATGTTTTGGGTAGCGTAACGATGCTATACTACCCAAAAGGTGTGACAAAAAGGTTTGTTTCAAAAACTCTCTAAGGCAAAGATGTTTTCCTACAATTTTGATAGCATAACACTACTTTTCTTGATTCAAAATGTTTTGATGCATAGAGTCAAAGTGCAAGTGCTTAGCATAAAATGTCTTAAGTCTATTAAGTGATGATAATGATTATGAGTCTTAAATGACCTTCAACCCAAATTGGAAATTAAACCTAAGTTCCCTCAAGTTTAGTAAAAATGGTGAACCCACTTAACACATCAACCCTATGAACTTATGAAGGTGCAATTTTGAATTTATATTATAAGTGAAGGACTTAAAAAACTTTGGTAAAGGTCTAGACTCAATTGGGCAACATAAATATGCCAAAGTGGATGATATGACTCCCAAGCTTTTGATGAACTTTTGAACAAGGCAAATTGATGATCTTATGTGGGTAGCATAATGCCTCTTTGTTCAAAGGAAAATTTAGACTATATGTTTGGTTTGGATTATTTGTTTACACCAAGTTTTGACTTCAAACAAGACTTTAATCTAGACAAGACCCCCTAATTAATCACTCTTGGATCCGAAAATGACAAGGTTTCTTGGTATTATTAGACTCTCTCAATATAATTCATTTTGAGAGGATTTTAAATGTTCATCCAAAAGTAAATATGCATTATATAGTAGGGTTTTTACACCCCCCTTTCTCTCAAATGACAGTGCTACGACATAGACCTTGAGGTGCACCTTGCACCAATAATACTTCTATGGCAAGTGGAGGTTTATCTAAGATCTAACAAGTTTATAAATGATCTAGCATAATCAATTACACAATGAATTTCACACCAAACAATACAAAATAAAATCATATATTTTGGGTCCGTATCACTTGGCTTGTTACAAAAAGGTCTAATCTTTTTTTGTAACCACTACATCTTATTTTTTGCTCAGTGTAGTGCGATGTCCAAAGTGCCACTACGTCCCATGTGCAACTCCAAAAGATCCAAATAAAGTCAATGCTAGAAGGTGAAACCCCAGGTCAAAGCTTCCCTAAAAAACTTGTGGGAGGTGATGAAGTCCCCCTCGCAAGCCAAGTTTGCATAAAAATAAAGAAAGCATGAAAGTAGAAAGACTTTAGGGTTGTTTTCAAGGTCACCCAAACTTTGATGAGTTTTTGGGGAGTGGTTTAGATGAATTTATTTCTAAGCCTTGGACTAGGCTATTTATAAAGAATGGCACTTTTGATTCAAGGGTTCCCTATAGGGGACAAATGGAAGAGCATACACATAACATTCCTCTTTTTGCCAAACAAAGATTTAATCTAAACAACTATTGCAAACAATAATTGATAAGTGTGTTTAATTTTAAGCCCAAATGAAAGTGATGTGGTGTTCATTTGACCCCTTGGTCTTAGTTGTAAATTTTGAAAGCATTCATCATAAACATCTAAAAAATTTAAACACCAAAACAAAGTTCCTAATTGATTTTTAAGCATGCAAAAGGTGATCTAAACATGTTTTTGTTAAATTTCAAGCTTGGTCTTGCAGAAAAAAGTTAGCATGTCCTTTAGATTTGAAGCTCTTTTTGTTTTGAAATAATGAACTTTGGAAAAAGATCTCTCAGGTCTATGCTTTAAGAAAAACATAGTGACTAACGTCATTTTATATAACTGACGATGGTTACATTTTCTAATCGATGTCTATTATCTAACTGACATCGATTATGCCAATGTAATCAATGGTAGGTATACAAACTATGCCAGTTTTGCTAACTAACATCAATTAAGATATACAACTGATGTCGGTCTTACTTGCTGACATCAGTTACTATGTAAAAACTGTGGCAAATAAAAATGGCAAAATAAAGTAAGAAAATCAATTTGCAAGAGTTTGAAAGATCTAAATGAATATTTTAAAGTTGCAAAATGATCTTCTTCAGGTGTGAGATGTGTTTAGTCCCATCAAGCATGCCATAATTTGATCTAAGAATTTGAATCAAGAGATGATGGTTAGTATGGTTTTAGCTCCAAAATGAAAACAAAATGAAAGAAACACACTAATAGCATAACATTTCTAGGCCTAGACACTAAGGAGAGCTTAGCTGACAAAAAAATGACAAACACTAAAAAGTAAGGAATAAAACACAAGAATTCCTTCACCTTTTTTATATGCTCCAAATGCCTTTGTAGTGGTGGGTTTCTCAATTTTGTGCTCATGAAGTCCTTGGCAATGGAAGATTGACTACCTCCATCTCTCCTTGGCACCTTTGGATTGTGGCTTGGCTTGGCTTGGAATCAATTTGGCATGGTAACACTAATTTATTGAAGCTTTTGGAACCATTTTTGCATTATAACTTTGCATTATCAAGTCTTAGAAATGATGTTCATGGCCTCTCTATTTATAGATTTTTTAGAATGTCTAGAATCAACCTGAACTGTCCATCCTGAGATTGAGATGTGTGGTTGAGGTAAAATTCAATTTTTAGAATTATGTTTATAATTATCCTCATCATGACATTGGAAAAATTTGAAATTAAGAGGCATGGAGGGCATCATGGAAGACATTGATGAGGCATGGAGGGCATGAATCTTGATATTTGTGGCATTTATGACCTAAGGATGTCTTCCCAAGAAATGAGGTCACTTGATGATGAAAATATTCAATATTCATTTCTAAAAACAAGTATTCAACAAGTTTCCATGGAATTATTAATTAGGCCTTCATCTGGGTTAATTAGCTCTTAAGCATGATTAAGCACTTTATGCACAAATTACTTGGATTGATTAGAATGCCTTGTTATTGGTCCCAATTTTCACTAGTTTGGAATTAGAAGTCAATTTCAGATGCATTGGATCTGTATTCCCATTTAGGATGTTACTAAAGTCTTGTGTAGAATATTTGATAGGAAAGAGCAATCCAAAGCACCTAAGTGCAAAATTGGCATTTTGACTCAGAATGATCTGATCAAAGTTAGTTGGCTCATAAATTGTATTTCCCCATTTAGGGAAACCCTAGACAAAATTGGCACTTGAATATGTTAGTTTCACATTTTTTAACATGTTTTAGTTTTTTTAGGCCAAACTGTGCTTTTTGGGTAGAAATTAGCCAAAAGCATGGTTAGAGGTTATCGATGGCCAGTTTTAGGTGTCTACACTTACTACTACAAGGACTTATTTTTATACAAAGGTATACCTCACCTCATACTCTTTAAGACACTGACTAAAAAATACTAATGGTTGCTGAAGTCCACCATTTCTTTACATTAGCATAGCTGATATATTATCAATGTTGGCAAAAGCATATAATATGAAATCCCTTGAGAAATTAGGATTCATAAGTGTGGGTGCTTGAGTGATATCTTGCTTGATAGCCTCAAATGATGACTTTCCTTCATTTGACTAAGTGAACACTGGGTTCTTTTTCAACATAGTAGTGATGGGCTTAACTAAACTTGGAAAACTAGGGATAAATCTTCTCACAAGGTTTATATTTCCAAGGAAACTTTGGAGTCCCTTCTTATGCTTGGGAAAGGATAAGACCAAGATGGCACTTATTCTCTCAGGATCAATGGATAGCCCCTCCTTTGAGATGATGTGGCCCAATAGCTTACCTTCATGCATGGACAACATGCACTTCTTGGGATTTAATGAAATCCCATACTCTCTGCACCTTTCAAGAATAAGCCTTAAGTGGTCCATATACTCATTAGCATTCTTGGAGAAAACTATGATATCATCTAAGTATACCACCACCATTTGGTTTAGCAACCCCTAGAAATCCATGTCCATGGCTCTTTGGAAAGTTACACAAGTATTTCATAGAACAAGGGCATCTTTTGGTATGCATATGTGCCATATTTGGTGGTGAAGGTAGTCTTGTACCGATCTTCATCTTTCACCTATATTTGGTTGTAGCCTAAAAATCCATCTAACAAAGAGAAGCATTCTGATCCTAAAACTACTTGGAGAAGTTACTCCATGGATGGCAGATGGTAGTGATCCTTCAAGGAGACTTGTTCAAATCTTTGAAGTCTAAACACAACCTAATCTCCCCACTCTTATTCCTTACATGCACCAAGTTGGCTACCCATGATGAGTGTTTAATGGGAAAGATGATCGTGGACTCGATCAATTTGGTTAGCTCTTTCCTCATCAGCTCTTCAATCTTAGGGTCAACAGGCCTTTGCTTTTACCTTATGTGCTTGGCATTGGCCTCCAAATCTATAGTATGTTGAGCTAGTTTAGGATCAAAACCCTTTAGGTCACTATACTCGTAAGAAAAAATGTTTGCATACTCTTGGAAAAGTGTTATGATAGCATGCCTCTCAGCCTTGCTGCTCACCTTCCCAATCTTGAGAATTTTATATTTGAAGATGAGGAATCTCTCATAGTTCTCTTTGTTAGTATAAATTACTACCTTCTCTTTCCTCAAGTGGTCTCCTTCATAAAAAAGGCCCTCAAGCATAACTAGCTCCTTAGGAAGTTTGTTCAAATTTAGCTAAATAATTTGATCCTCATATTGATGCTATAATTTAACTTAATTGGAGGAGAACTCAACTTCCTACTATAAGAAGTAGGTAATTTTCTTGTCACTCTCAAAAACATACCAATGGGATTCATTATCCAACACTAATGGTTTCACCACCACCTTGACATGTGGCTAAACCTTGGTTTCCTTCAGCTCACTTGGAATGTTAAATTGAGCTCCCACAATTTCCAACCTGTTAGCATGCTAGTTTTGATTTCTTGGGATAGCTTGAATGTCAAAGGCTTCAAAATCTTCAATTAGGTCCCACACTCTATTTTTGTAGGACCTCATAAAAGGGTTTTTTGTGATGTTCAAGCCTCTGACTTGGTTGACTATGAGCTCATTGTTCTCATAAGCTTACAATAATTTGATTCCTCTTTTGGTGGCCCTTTGAAGGCCACGGATCAAGCCTTCATATTCTACTACATTTGAAGAGAAAATAAAATGGAACTTATAGGAAGAGAAAAGCTTATTACCTAATGGTGAAATCAACATTTCCCCAGCACATGTACCATTTTTTCCCCTTGAGCCATCAAAGAACAACTTCCATAAACCATTGGGGTCTTTTTTAGGTCTAATGAGGGAAGGTATGGGTTGATTCTCTTCATGTAGTAGATAGACACCCATGTGTTTTTCCTCAACTCCTTCCAAAGGGTTGAAATATTAGTTATCTCCCCATAACTCATCCAAGAATAAGTCTAGAACCTCTTCAAGATGAGTGTTCAGCTCTTGGCTAATTATAAACTCATCCTCATCAAGGATAGTACAATTGAGGTTTATGTTATCTAGCTAATGGGGTTCAATATGGAATTATGCCATGGGTTCAACCTTGATTGAGACCTTAGTCCCATACCTTCTTTTGCATGCCATGTAAGACCAATCTACTATAAGGTAACCCCTAATCTTGGCTATAAAATCTTTGGAAAGACACAACACAAACTGAGGAGTGACATCCAAGATCAACATGTCTTACACCACATACATGCTAGGACAAACATGCAAGGTTAGGCTCAAATTCCTAATGATATATTATGGATTTGTGAAATAACCATCAAGCTGTAGGACTCCCTTGGTGTGCAACTCATACTTGAGTTTTAACTAGTCAGTAATAGACTTTGGCATCACTAAGGTGCTGGCGCCACTATCCACCAAGCAATTATGCACCAAGGAATCACTGATGATTAATGAGATGTAGAATGGGGGGGACTTGGTCACACTAGTTGAACTTTCTCCCAAAGGACTCTTGGATGCATTAGTACAGACTTTAGCTTCCTTGCTTGGTTACTTGTAGCTATAAAAACACTCATCTTAGATAAACCTTCCTAAAGAATGTCTACTTGGCTACGCATGGAAAGCATGTCCCACATTGGTACGCTCACACTAGATTTATTCATTCACTCCATAGTATTAATTGGTGTACCCTAGCCTTTGCTTGGGTTTTAGGTGTTATTGCTACTAGCTTTATCAGTGAAGGAGTGGTGACAATGAAAGATTCTTGATTGTCATGCATATTTCTTCTCTTAAACCTTGTGTTTACTGAGACTGAGGTGTGGGCCAAACTAGGAGTAGCCTAAGGATTGGATGAATAACACTCCTCTTGCTCACTGATGACCATTAAGGCTTTTGGGTAGTTTGACCCCTGATCTAAGCCTTGTTCTTATGGAAGTTTCTCTTTCTTTGTCAGTGTGGGCACCTCTATGTTTTGGGCCATAAGAGCTTGGTTATATCCTTAAGCAACAGCCTGTTGTCATTAATAATTAAACACCTAGTTGGAGCCATTAGTTGCAACAATGGATTATCCAAAAGAATTATTTCAAGGCATTGTCCCTTTAGCCTCTTGAGCCACATTATTCTGAATTAGGACCAAGGAGTTGGAAGGGCCTATAGGATTTAGATTATAATTATGTTGCCTAACATAGTTAGGCTGCCCCTGTCCTTAGAAACCTCTTTTATAAGGTGGCCTATTAGGTTGATATGGCTACTAATAAGGTTGATATGAAGCTTGATAAGGCTTGTTGTAAGCTTGCATCTTGACATTGACCACATCATTCCCTAAGGATTGGAGCATGTTTTTTAATTCCAAGTAATTCTTTTGCTCTTGGGAGTCATTAGATCCACTAGTAGAGGCCTTATCTTACTTAGGTAAAGGAACATCAAAAATTTATAGTATTGGAAGTATAACATAAAGTGGAGGAATGATTGTTGGATGTGGTCTGATCTTTGGAAAAAGAGGCATTGGGGGTATGGGAGTAAACTTGCCAACCTAAACTAGGCAATTTTTTGCCTTGATTGCCACCTCATATGCATATGATAGTATGTCTCCTTCCATATATTGAATCATTACAATTGTGTTGCTGTTGAGAGCCTTCAAGTAATACAAGAAAGAAAATTTCAAAGATGGTGTAATAGCTATTGGAATTATATTCTACACCTTTTGAAATCTCGTATTGAAGTCTTGCATGACTTCATGAGGAGCTCTCTTAATTGTGGTTAGCTTCTTTACAAGTGACAAATGATCACTCTTATTTGTAAAACTTTTACATAAGGTTCTTCTTAGCTCATCCCATGAGTGGATAGAATTATGAACTAGGCTTCTATACCAGTCTAATGCCTTTCCTTTGAAGGATATATCTAATATCTTAACAACCACATTCTCCACTATGATATTATGAATGTTGTAGAAGTTGGCTATGTATGTTATGTGCTCAATAGGATTTAAAGCTTGGTCTCCTATGTAATAAGGAACAATTTTGAGGGATATTAATGGCATAATATCATACTAAGTAATTTCAAAGGGCTTTGGCCACTAAAGCCCATAAAATCTCTTTGGAGAATAATAGCAGCAAGAGGGGCTGACAAAGATCTCCTTGTGTAAGTATGATTTATGACTAGTCTAGGAGGAGGGTGCCCTACATATGGATGATTATGGGAAAACCATAACTATTAGGTTATGGAGCTAAAAGCTTGATTGATGCAAGTAAGGAAGGAGGTTGCGAAGGGTTGCAGAGTGTCATAGACACTGGCGTTGGTCAGGCCAATCGACGTCGATAGGATAAGGCAGGAGAGCAACCAACATCGGTCAAAAGTCAGTTGGCGTCGACACCCCCCAGGTAGACAGGGACCGATGTCGATCACCTATGTGGTTCAGACTGTGAATGTTACGGGTAGTTAGCTAATGAACCAAGTGTTTGCATGTCAAGAGCCAAATTTAGACTAGAAGCTATGGATCTAATTATTGTAATTAGGTGTCTAATTATTGTTTGCATGAGATCTATTTAAGAGACTCATTGGTTATATTGTAAACTTGTGCTAGAGAGTAAGAGAGAAATAATATAAGCTCCTTCTGTGTGTGAGGTGAGCAATGGTGTGTTCCTCCTAGTGCCACAGTACCAAGTGTGGGTGTTGGATTGGAGAATTAGCAGGGTTCTTCATGTATGTATGATCTTGGTCATCAGGTGAGCATGGATATGATAGGAGATCTGCATGGGTAAGTAAGATCATTGATTTATAGGTGTATGTGTGTGCAAGGTCAAGGTTCATAGGTGTGCAGAACCAGATTGATTTGCAGGTGTGCAAGATCAGATGGGATAGTAACACAATAGAGAGCAGAATCAGGTGGGATCTACTTGGAGTATAGTGGGTACTCATAGAGAGCAAAGAGGAAGACAAGGAAGATCCTTCCATAAGTAAGGTCTGTTGAGGTGTAGGTTGTTGCAAGTTTAGGGGAGATCTACTTGAAGTACATTTGTGTACTTGTGGAGTGCATGGAGCACTTGTGGAGTGCGTGGAGCATAGGTGTAAGGTGAACACCAACTTTGTGTTTGAGTTGGGTGTTGGGACCTAGGAGAGAGAGCTTTGAGGGAAGATTTACTATTTATGCCCTAGAGGTGTGGGAGCCCTAGAGGTGTGTAAGGAAGAAGAACTATGGCAGCCTTCTTTGTTGTATTTCTTTTTGAAAGAGTTTTAATACAAGTTGTGTATTGTCTCTCATATCATGTGTTATTTCTGAATTATAGTTACTTGTGTATTCTGGTTAATTTTTGCATGTTAAGTTACTTGGTAATCAATTGTGTGCTTCTGGTATTTATCACAACACGTGGTATCAGAGCTAAGGTTACACGGAGCAGGTTTTGTGTTTGGTTACAGGTCACTCTCAGGGGTTTCTGATTGAGTGGGAGTAGAGCAATGGCAAATGAAAGTAAGCTAAGAATGGAGGAGTTGAAAAGCACAAATGATCACTTACGGTCCTATGGAAAGAAAGAGCAGGTAAAAGAATATTGTTGGTTGGTAGCAGATCAGCATGAAGGAATTAAAGATGCAGATGTTGTAGGTGTTGTTGCACAGGATGCTTTGGGAGGTTTCTTGGATAAAGTTGAATCTTAGTTAATAGATTATGTTGCCTCTTTCCATGTAGCCCCAAGGAGAGGAGCTGGTGAGCCTTGTCAGATTATTGGCAAAGGGGAAGTGAAGCTAAAATTACAGGTGGTCAACACATGGGTGTTGAAGTAGGTCATGTAGGTCCCAGGTTTGGAGATGTGGCTAATTTCTTTAGAAAACTTGGGTGATGAGAGATGCACAAGAACTCTCATAGTGGATGCACTTGAATTAGCTAGTGGTAAGAAAATAGGTACTCTTTATCTACTTGTTTATATTACTGATTCTCCTTTTGTTGCGGAGACGTGGCTTTATAGGCTTAGTCACATGAGTAAGAAGGAGATGCATATTCTTAAGTGAAAGATAGATATATTTGATAGGCTTAAGAACTGGAAAGCCTTGGTTTTTACGGAGGAGATGGTGGACAGAGACTAGTGGATGGGGCTGGATACTTCTGAGCAGGGCAGTTTGGACATGGGATTGATTCAAAGGAGCTCGCGGGTAAAAAGTCATCACTCACAGACAAACACAGGTACTAGCATCGGTAGGAAAACTGATGTTGATAGTAGGTAAGACTGACATCGGTTAGGAGGACTGACATCGGCAGCAAGAGGACACCGACGTCGGCAAGGTTGGTAGTCAGGACAGGCGCAGGAACTGATGTCGATTGGATGTAGACTATGTGGTGACTGAGGTCGGTCACTGTAATGGATTTTGGGTGGATAACAAGCTATCAAGGAGTCTAAAATGCCCATATAGAGGATTAAAGGTGGTAAGTAAGCCTCAAATTCATTGTTCCTCTTCTTTATACTAGTTGCTAACTGCAGAGCAGGAAGGATCCAGGAAATAGTGGGAGCATGGTAGGATTATGATGCAAAACTAGGCAGAGATTTGGTAGGGTTGCCAGTGGGTATGAAAGCATAGAGACAAATGGATACCTTAGTTGAAGAATAGAGAGAACAAACACGTGAGATGGAAGACCAGGTCATATGGTCTTGAGGAAGCTGCAGGATAGTAGTACAGGTTTTGACAGGGAGATGACAAAGCATGGCTTCAGTCAATGTCAGGGTAACTAATGTGGTTTGTCTTACCAGGGGGATGGTGATTACAACATCATTCTGTTATTATATGTGGATGTTATGCTAGCTATCAGGTTTGTACATACAGGGTTTTGCTGAGCTAAGGGTAAGATTAGTTCAGTGGTTTGCTATGAAGAATTTGGAGCAACGAAATTCTTTAGCATGGGAGACATGGGAGATCACAGGTTGATTTTGTCTCTAGTGGGAGCTGATGTGAATCAGGTGTTGGCAAGGTTTAGGATGCAGAGCCAGAGCACACTAAGGGATGGACAGTTCAGTGTCCAAAATCACATGAGGTCTAGTATAGACCTGAGTTTACCCAAGCAGTGGGTGTTGTCAAAGAGTTAGGAGTCAATTCGGAGAAGTGGGTTCTCAAGGATGTGAGAAGGACCAGCAGCAGGGATTCATGCTATTCAGGGTCAAGACTTCACTACATGGGATTGTAGGTTCAGATGTGGTAGGGTACTCGAATGACAGGAGGTACACCACAAGTTGTGTGGTGGGTTGTCTTCAGGATTGATCTTGAAGAGGGATACAAGCTAGGAAATAGATTAGATGGGGTACAGGTACAGGTACAGTGTAGCTGTTTATCTCCAAGTGGGAGATTGTTAGGTTGTGTAGCTAAAATCTTCACTGATGTAAGCAGGGAAGGAGGTTGCGAAGGGTTGTAGAGTGTCATAGACACCAGCATCGGTCAGGCCAACTGACGTCGGCAGGATAAGGCAAGAGAGCAACCGATGTCGGTCAGAAGTCGGCCAGCATCGGCACCCCCTAGGCAGACAGGGACCGATGTCGGTCACCTGTGTGGTTCAGACTGTGAATGTTATGGGTAGTTAGCTAATGAACCAAGTGTTTGCATGTCAAGAGCCAAATTTAGACTAGAAGCTACAGATCTAATTATTATAATTAGCTGTCTAATTATTATTTGCATGAGATCTATTTAAGAGACTCATTGGTTGTATTGTAAACTTGTGCTAGAGAGTAAGAGAGCAATAATATAAGCTCCTTCTGTGTGTGAGGTGAGCAATGGTGTGTTCCTACTAGTGCCACAGTACCAAGTGTGGGTGCTGGATTGGAGAATCAATAGGGTTCTTCATGTATGTATGATCTTGGTCATCAAGTGAGCATGGCTATGATAGGAGATCTGCATGGGTAAGTAAGATCATTGATTTACAGGTGTATGTGTGTGCAAGGTCAAGGTTCACAGGTGTGCAGAACCAAATTGATTTATAGGTGTGCAAGATCAGATAGGATAGCAATACAACAGGGAGTAGAATCAGGTGGGATCTACTTGGAGTATAGTGGGTACTCATAGAGAGCAAAGAGGAAGGCAAGGAAGATCCTTCCATAAGTAAGGTCTGTTGAGGTGTAGGTTGTTACAAGTTCAGGGGAGATCTACTTGAAGTATTTTTGTGTACTTGTGGAGTGTGTGGAGCACTTGTGGAGTGCGTGGAGCAAAGGTGTAAGGTGAACACCAACTCTGTGTTTGAGTTGGGTGTTGGGACCTAGGAGAGAGAGCTTTGAGGGAAGATTTACTGTTTATGCCCTAGAGGTGTGGGAGCCCTAGAGGTGTGTAAGGAAGAATAACTGTGGCAGCCTTCTTTGTTGTATTTCCTTCTGAAAGAGTTTTAATACAAGTTGTGTATTGTCTCTCATATCATGTGTTATTTCTAAATTCTAGTTACTTGTGTATTTTGGTTAATTTCTGCATGTTAAGTTGCTTGGTAATCAATTGTGTGCTTCTGGTATTTATCACAACAATAACCTCCTTGCTGATTTCAAAGGAAACTCAATGAACTTGGAAGGAAAACCTCTAATCATTGATCTTGTAGTTACCTTTGGCATGAAAAATGGCAATTGCTGCCATCAGATCACTGTGTTCTTTGGAGTTGCTAGATGTTGAAGGATGAATGCTACCACTATTTTAAAATGATGAAAACAACATCAAATTTTACCAATCTTTCATAAAAATGAATATAATATAGTATTTATCCCACTGGACATGTTAAAACTGTTATAGCTTGGAATTACACCCTTGTGAGAGAGTTCTTCAGGCTCTCTCACTTCTAGCTACAAGCATGGGGGCAACCTCAGGATGTGGGTATCCTATGGTGAGATTGGACCTCTTGGATTTTTAATGAGGCTAGTTCCTCAGGTGATTCACTTTAGATTCTTGATTCTCACACTAAAATCTTGTAATGGCTAAGGAAAAGGGATAGGAGGATTACTTGAAAATAAATCTAAGCTAAGGGAGGTGATACACCAAAAGTAAGTGATCCACTTGGTCTAGGGAATGACACTAATTTAACATAAGATAAGTTTTCTTACACAACCTCCTAACCAACTAACTTGTATAAATATTTCATAAACTAGGCTCATTGAACCATATGTGAATTAAAGAAGGATTTCTAAATCCACATTAAACATCCATTAATGGTAGAAAATCTCAAATTCAGACCTAAAACTAATTGAAAAACACCTAAAAATAAGCAAGAAAGAAGGATAATAAGTTTGGAAGGATGCTTCTTCACAATGCTATTGTGCACATGCTAACTTAACACAATTTTCAGATAAAGAGATAGGTAAAATAATCTTTATTGATTCAAAGGTCTATTACACAATGATTTTTGTATAGTGATTTTATCACCAGTTTGAGGATAATTTTCTTGGCTCCAAGGCTGATATTTATATAAAAAAGGGGTGAGAGAGAAGGGGAAGAAATAAGAAGTCACCGATGGCTAGAAATCTGATGTTGTCCTTCCTTGTTGTCCCTAAATGCACCACTCAGGATCACTAAATAATCCTCTCGATCGCCTCCCATCTTTAAGTTTTTGTTTGGCACATCTAATAATCCATGTTGTGAGCGATTGGAATGTCTCTTCTTGGCATGATGCATTTAATATTTGCACTCAAGGTTGATGTGGCTTCTTTCTCTTTACATGCCCTACTAAAAGGATGTAGGTCTCCATGTGTTTCAGCCATGCTGTATTTAAGTGTCGAATGATAATTGTGGGGAGTGAACTATGATAGATGAGAGCATTTATAATTATAACTACCAACCACATGGACTCCCCTTGTTGATTGGCCATTGGATGCTGCCTTGGATCCTTGACCTACATCATGGATTCTCCCATTATGGAGACCTATGAATCATCAATCTCCTTGCCAGTTGGGTATCCCTGTGTCATTTGGTAGCCTCTCATTTGTCCTTATTATGGCTATCATGCACTATCAATCCTTAGATAATGTTGTGGATTGAGATGATTGAGTCATGAAATGTTGGAATCTTGATTCACTCTTTGTAGAGTAACTCAATTTTTCTAAGCTACTTGACCTAAAAATCCTTTTCAAGTAGAGCCACTGGAGAATCTTGATTTACTCCTTATAGAGTAAATCGTGCCTTTTGAGTTTACTTACTTTAGAGTTTTGCTTGATGAAAACTTCTTGACTTGGTTTACCAAATTCTTTGCCCTTTACTTTGGAAATCTTTAGGTTTTATTTCCTTCAAGCCTTCAGATTTTTCCTTGACGAAGACTTCAAAGTTTATTTTCTTGAAGTCTTCTTCCTTGGCTTTCCCAAAGTCTCTTGGGATTACTTCTGTGGGATTTTCCTTGTTGGGGACTCCTTTAAGAAAAACTCCCAAAGGAATTCCTTCAGATAAATTATATTAAGGAATTCCTTTAGACTTTTTGTTCGAAGGTTTCCTTTTTCCTTATCTTTTCTTTCTTCGGATTTCTTATGGAAAAAATTTTCTAAAGGAATTCTTCGGTTTTGTTTCCCACAAACAAATTGTCTGCAGGAATTCTCTTTCTTGCTATTTTTTATTTTGAAAAACTCTTCAAAATAAATATCTTTCTTTCTCCTTGAAACCTACAGGAAAAATTCTTGAAGGAATTCCTTTGGGCAAAATCCTTGAAGGAATTCCTTTGAACTTTTTATCTGAAGGTTTTCTCCTTCACTTCTACTTTTCCTTCAGAAAACTTTCCAAAAGAATTCTTTTTGTTTTTATTCTTCTTTTCAGAGTTATTTAGGATGAATACTTACTCCTTATAAAACCAAAGTAGCACCCTCAAGGACCAAATCAGACTTTTGGCACCTCTTTACTTCAGATTTTGCTTAACTGATTACTTATAAAAAGGAGAATTTGAGCTACCCCAGAAACCCAAAGTTGTCACTGTTGGAAAACTTGAAGTCTTCCCAAAGACTTGCCATTATCTTACTTGAATGTCCATCTTCCCATACTTAGGAAAAATTTATATTGGGGACAAGAAAAGGCCAACAAGAACCTTGGAGATGAATCTGTGGCAAATGTTGTAGTAATCAGTCCTGAAATGTAACTTTTTTACAATGAAGAGACAAGTTCTAATCTTTCAACTAACATTTATGTCTCAGGACCTCCACATGCAAATACATAACTTAAAATAAATATTTATATAAAAATTAAATGTTTTATAAATACCATAACCTCCAAATCTACTCAGATGCATGTTTTCACAACTGTTCATGAGCTTGGAAACTTTGACAACAAATGTTGTTAATGTTAAAGCACTAACTGGAGATCTCTAGGTCCTATGATTCATGGAATGAAATTGACACTAACAAAATGTTTTAGGTGGTATATAATATGCATAAATATGTTCTTTTCCTCTAATGAATCTTGGTCGAGTGACCCATTTCCCATTTTAGCCTCAAGAATGTTCTTCCTAATAAGAGAAAAATATATAATTTTTAAGGTAACTTTAAATGCACATAAAATAGAAACCTTAAGTCATTTACACCAATTGAAATAACATAAATTTCATTTAAAATACCTATAATTTCCTAATAGATCATGTTTATTTAACCTTGGAGATGAATACATGGCACACGTTGTAATAGTTAGTCCTAAAATGCAAGTTTTTTGCATTGAAGAGACAAGTTCTTATCCTCTAACTGAAATTTACACCTCCAAGACCCCACATGAAAATACATCACTTAAAATATATCTATATATTAAAATTACATGTGATAAAAATTCCAAGACCTCTATATCCACCTGGATGGATGTGTTTCACAACTATCTAGGAGCTTGAAAACATTGACAATAAATTTTGTCATAGTTGAAGTGGTTGTTAGAGATCTCCACCTCTAATGCTTTATGGAAGGAAACTGGTGCTAAAAAAATTATTGGAGTGGAATATAATTTATATAAATAGGTTTTTATCCTCCTATAATTCTATATTTATTGACCCACTGCCCATTCCATCCTCAAGAATGCCCTTCCCAATAAGAGAAAATTATAGTTTTTAGGGTAACTTTAGACACACATAAAATGGAAACCATAATTCATTTGAAAAAATTGAAAGAAACATCACATATGTGTCATATACCTATAATTTAACCCCATTAATGTTAATTTAACCATGGATATGAATGCATGGCTCACACTACAATAGTTAGTCCTAAAATGTAACTTTTTTGTAGTGAAGAGACAAGTTCTTGTCCTCCAACTGAAATTTCCACCTTTGGGACATCCACATGAAAATACTTAATTTTTAACACATATGGATAAGAAAATTAAATTTTATATGAATACCATTATCTCCAAATCCTCACATATTCATGTTTTCATTACTATTCATGAGCTTGGAAACACTGACAATAAGTGTTGTCAAAGTTAAAGCAACAGTTGGAGATCTCCACCTTTGGTGCTTCATGAAAAAAAAATATCACTACCAAAACATATCAAGTGGTGGATAACATATAGGAACAAGTTATTTTATCTTATAATGTTAATTTACATGGCCCATTACCCATTCCAGCCTCAATAATGCCCTTCATAATAAGAGAAAATTACAAATTTCTAGGGTAATCTTAGATGTGCATAAAACATAATTCATAAGTCATTTTAAAAAACTAGAAGAACCCTAAAATGTATGGAAAAATTCATATAATTTAACCCTATATCAAATCAATATAACCTTGGATATGGATTCATGACACATGCTAAAATAGTTAGTCTTAAAATGTAACTTTTTTATAGTGAAGAGACAAGTTATTATCCTCCAACTGACATTTTCACCTCTGAGACCTCAACATGAAAATTCATAAATTTTAACAAATATATATAGTAAAATTACATGTTTACCAAAGACCATGACCTATAAATCCACCTAGATGCATGTTTTATACAACTGTTTAGGAGCTTAGAAACACTGATAATAAATGTTATCAAAGTTGAAGCGATAGTTTGAGATCTCCACCTTTGGTGCTTTATGGCTAAAAATTGGAAATGATAACACATATTGGGTGGTATATAACATCCAATACCTAGTTATTGGCCTCTAATTACACCTAATCAAGAGATGTATTACCCATGCCAGCATTAAAAATGCCCTTCTTGATAAGAGAATTATAATTTTTAGGGTAATTTCAGACTACATAAAGCAAAAATTATAATTCATTTGCATTACTAAAATATCTCTCATGTGTGTGTTTAATATATATAATTTTGGCCTAAATAATGCTTATGTAATTTTGGGGATGAATTCATGGTATATTGTAGTAATCAATCCTAAAATGTAACTTTTTTGTAATGAAGAGACAATTTCTTGTCCTACAACTGACACTTTCACCTATGAGACCTTTAAAATGAAAATCCATCACTTTGAACACATTTGAATAGTAAAATGACACATTTTACCATGATCAAAACCTCTAATTCCATTCGAATGTATGTTTTCATAACTGTTTAGGAGCTTGGAAACACTAACAACAAATGTTGTTAATGTTGAAGCAATGGTTGGAGATATCCTCCTCTAGTGCTTTGTGGAAGGAAACTAGTGATGCCAACATGTTTGAGGTGGAGGATAATGTCTATGAATAGGTTATTGGCCTCTCATCACACCTAATCAAGTGACCCACTACCCATTCTAGCCTCAAGAATGCTCTTTTTATAATAACAAAGTAATTTTATTAAACTTCTTATCTTTAAGAATATGAAATTATTTATAACAATTGTTGTGACCAACACACCCCACCTTCAAAAAAATTATTTAGAGACCCATTTTCCATTCAAATATTCATAATCATGTCTTATATATTATATATTCAGATTGAACTTGCATGAAAATGGTTTTTTCTCTCAATCACTACCAAGTTTTTATTGCAATTTCATGAGCAAGACTCTATTACAATGTTATGGTTTTCAAGGTCAGTTTCTGTATTCTACACCATGTTGAATTTGGGTTATAAGGTAATTTATCATGATGAATTAGACCTCAACTTTTAAAATTTCAAAATATGATTGTTGAAAATCTAAAACATCTTTTTTCTAAATTAAAATATTTTATAAGTGGTTTATGCCTTTTAACATCAATATTCAGGTAGAATGGGTTATGGTTATCATTTATTTCACTAATTAATTAATATAATGTCTTGTCCAAAGTATATTTTATGTCTAAATATGTAAGCTAGCCCCGAAATCATGAGAACTTCACACATATCTTCATCCAACTTCCTTGCCCAATGTTTTAAAAGTTTAAAAGTTTAGTTTTCACATGAGAGAGTAAGATCATGCCATTTATCTTCATCTTTTTCATTCATATATCCTTCAATAATTGTACATTTTATAAGGCTTGGCATGTATTTAGAGTAGTGTGAGCCATCCATGTGTCACTATATTATTTATTTGAAAATGACATCATCAAATTTATATATCATATGGTTATCTAATATAGCGAACAAGTGATATCCATCCATATGGCATGATCCCACTTATCTATGATTGACAGGGCCATACATAATTTCAAAACCTTCACTACCCTTCAAATGAATGAGATTGTTCCAAGTGTCATAATATTGAGGACACATAGCTTTTAGGACCAAAGTACATAATCAAAACCTTAAGACCATCTAGAGTAATGTGTTGATCGTTGTTTTGACACAACCAATAATAAGTGGGTTTTTTTAGGCTCTACCTCTCCTAAAAGGAATAAGATCCCACAAGGAAATTGCTTCCCTAAGGTTTAAATGTAGCAAGTATTGGTATGCTAGTCTTCACTAAGTTGGATTATGTGAACTATTCCTTTTAAGGAGCCTATTTATGTATTAAGGTGTAGGTTTATTTGATTAAGACATTCATTAGGAGGATACATACTTTCTTGATAATAATTATAGAGTTCAACCTTAGATTAAAATCAAGGTTTCTTAGCTTGTATATAAAAAAAACATAATTGATTTCTTTACTGGTTTACCACATTCATAGATGCAACAATGCTACAATGGTGATAAACAAAACATAAAATAGCAATTTAGATAACCATTTAATTATAGTTTGCTTTTGTTAATACCCAATTCCTAAGCTAAAATAGTTTTAAAATAAAATATAAAAGAGAAAGGGTAAAGATAAAGAGAGCCTACTACCATGAAGATCAAGATGATATTTCTTATTGAATAAGCTCTATTAATTCAATATTTGGTTGAGACAGACCTAATACAACTCTAACTAAAGATTGTGAAAGAGTTTAGGGATAATAATTGTGAGAAGAGATGGGCATAACCACCATAAAATATGTGCAAGAAAATGTCCATACACAACCCCAACAACCTTCAAATATCAATATTTACTTTTTGATTAACAAAGTTCAAAACCCATACAATCATTAAGATACAAACTTCACCTCATCAACAACAAAACTCAGGAAAGAGCAGAGAAGCAAAACTAATCTAGAAAGTTGCAAAGAATCATAAAAGAAAGTGTCTAGTTCTATGTCTTTTTACAATTCACAAAGGACCAGCTAGGCACAACATCCTCTAATCCTAAAAAATGATAGCCTTGAGAAAGCCTTTCAAATTCCTATAATTTGGAATGAGAGAGAGGTTCAAAATTCAAAATTCAAAAGGGAGATAATTCCTTCCCTTTGTAGAAGTAGCTGAGAATTCAATGTGGGTTAAGAAATGCAGTGAAGAATTTATACAAGACACCATGCTACTATGAGCATGGGAGTAAATATTTTAAGCTGAGTGTAGCCAAAAGTGGTTGTGAAAGCATTGAGATAGTTACTCAAACTTTTAATATATTGTCTTTTTAGTATAAAATGCTCTTTTTATGGTGGATTTGTCTTTAGTACCTTTTTATATTTTCCTAAATGTGCACATCATGCCCAAATTCAATGCTACCACCCAATCTATCTTTGAATTTTAATTTTCATGATCAATATTTCCATTAAGACATATCTAAAAATCAATGTTTTAGGTTAGTTTATACACCCAATCTATTTTTGGGTCTTAACAATTTTGACAGCTGGATAGGTTATCGAATTTAAATTGGTGTCTTATTGATGTCATCACCAGCATGTCCTTTGTTGGCAGGGTTATGCCACATGGATGATCCTTTGTTCAATCATTGATCAACCTATGGGTTTAATATGATTTGACTATGCCTTGGATATGATGTAATGAGATCATGCCACATAGTGTAATCTCACTCACCCAGAGCTCTGATGGGTTTAGAAGCTACACAAACTACCTCAAGTTTATGGAATAACAAGATGTTTCCATATGAGAGCATTCTATTAACCCAAAGATACAAGGGATTTTGGATTTTTATGGATATTTCAAGGGAAGTCGGTCATCGAGATGGTTCCACATGGTAGCATCCAACTAATCCACTCACCCAAACGGTCTTTGCTTATTTAGGGGCTCCTAAGCAAATCCTTTGAATTGCTTAAGTCCAATGGAATGGATAAAAGATGTCACATGGACCCAAAAAAAGTTTTGATAATTGACTAAGCGTCAAAATGCTTTTTAAAATGGGTTAGATTCATTGGGAGCTACGAGATAATGCCACATGGCAGCGAGATCAATTTAGGCACCCATGAGCAATAAAGTGAAGAAATATAGTCAACAACCTTAAATTTAAACGGTCAAGAAATTTTCAAATTTAAAATGGATAAATGTTCAAACTATAATGGATAGATCCATTTCAAATGAAATCATGTAAAAACTTAACAAAAAGAATCCATTTTCATAGAATTCAAAACTGACTCCCAAACAGATTTTGACCATTTTTATGAAATCAACTAAGGCAAAAGTTAAACATTGTTTTAACCTTTTAGGGTTTAGCTATGTAAATCCTATGTTTGATCAAAGGGATGAATAGTCTAAATTATTGAAATAATATGCAATAAATAACCATTGCTTTGTTACATATTTTGACTTGCTTTGACTTTCTAAAAATAGTAATATATATGTGCAAATAAAGATTTATCTAGAAAACACCTGATGTGAAAGATCTGAGTGTTGAAAATTGAGATATGAATAGGTTTAAATGTCATTAATTATATCCTTGTGTTTGATCTCTCTTGTACAATAGTGCCACAATTAGATAGTGGTGCCATGTGGCTCTAGTGTCTTGAAAATGGCACTAGTGTCCTCTATGACAGACTATTCCTAAATTTTGGGTGCACATGCACATATATGGTTCTATTTTTATGCACATAAAGTCTAAAAATTTATATTATGCCTATAATAAATAATTTATTATGTAAAACCTAATCCTCCTTGAAATTAAGGCATAAGCTAAAAATGTGTGTTCTCTATTAGAATAGGCTAGACATCCTCAACACCTCATTATGAAGAGATTTGACTAGATACTAATACTTTGAGGAGTGATCAGGCCTGATGTAGTTCTCCACACCTAAGTACTGGTGAAAGTGCAAGTGATGCTATAATGATAGGGGTTTTTAATTCCTTGAGTGTGCTTGAAATTGTAAATCTAGAAAATATGGGCTTAGGGCAACTATAGATTGTATTATGTAGAAGTAGGGTAGAATAGGCATTAATAACCTTTATTTTGTTAAACTTATTTCATATTTGAATAGGTATTTTAAATCTAATTTACATTTAGTGGATAGAGGTCTAAAATTCATGTATTTATAATTTTATTTAGCTTGTATGAATAATAAAAATATGCTTAAGCCAACCTTGGGAGGGTTTAACTTTTTAAAATATATCCATTTGGGAAATATAGGGTAAAAGAAATTAGCACCATTTTGAGGACACTAGCACCACATGGATTCAATGTCCTTAATATGATGCTAATATCCAACTAGTAAGTTGTTGGGCATGAAGAGCCAAGATCTGGGAATCAAAGTCTAAGACTGTGTTTTAGTTGACTAAGGATACCTATGGCCTATACAAAGGCTAGAAAATTGTGATAAAAGGCTCTAGGATAGGCCTACGACTAATCTAGGAATATGTTATCTTAATTATTAATCTTATCACTCAAATACCACTTTTAGGTGATTACATTTTCCTCCCACCACCTTTTATGCTAGAAATGCAACAAAATGAAATGACTAGTATAAGGGGAAAAAAGTGTACCTAGACTTACCTAAGAAGTGAATCTCATGTAGATAAATTTGAGTATGTGAAGATGGGTCTACGTATGTGAAAAATGATCCAAATCATGACCTATAATTAAATTTGCATAAATCAATCCTTAATTAAGAGATATCAAAAGCAAAAGATTATGCTGAATAAAGAAGCAACTAAGTAAAGATGAGTAAAGATATGGGAAAGAGTAAAGGAATAAATACACCTCATTGGGTACGTAAAATAATACATGAAATTGGTGACAAAATATGTTTGTGTATGTATATAATGATAGAATAATTGAATATCTTAGATTAAACTAATAGCTTGCTCAATCCTCATGTGTGGGTGGTTCAAGAAATCAATCTAGTTTTGAATCCATCATTGCCCACCCCTACTTGGTGGATCATGACTTATGAATAACTAGGATTAGACTGAAAGTGTGTCTAAACCTCTCATGTGGGTGGCTCAATAACTCAAGTAGGATATGACTCCATCATTTCCCATGTGTGTAGTAGATGCATATAAAACTAAAATACATAAAGTTCTATAAATATCTAACTATGTGTGCCAAACTCATGACCATTCGAGTAAATTAAGTACTCTAGGCCACTCAAGAATACCAACCACTAAAGATGGATTAAAGAATGAAACTAGTGATAACCTAGAATATGATGTCAAGTGTATATAGTGTTGAGAATAACATAGGGTTTTCCATTACATCTAATCAACTGATGTGTAACTGAGTATATAAAAACAATGTATCACACACATGCCCCTAATCTAATATCTAAGTATACTAATTATGGATTGAGTTATAATAATTATATTTGAGTATCTAAACTAAATATGGGAATGATCATGCCATGCATGATGCCCCTAATTTGAGTAAATGATATGAATCTGAGTTGAACTAGTGTGAATTTGAGCATAATTGTCAAACCTGTAGCTATATCTACATAAAATTGTACTATACTTGGTGTACTATTCTAGATAATCTAAACTACACTAAAATTGAGGCTACTGGACCATAGCGCCAGGTCTTGGACATTAGCACCATGTGGTGCTAGTGTCCCTATTTGGGTGTTAATGTCTATCTGTCTAAAATCTAAGTCACTAAACTACTTTTTGAGTCACTATCTTTTCCTATATTTACATATGTCTAATTTCTTAAAATTGAACCTATGTGCTAAAAATATTTTGTGAATGCAATGTAGGATCTTGATCATTGTTAAAAACCCATGTGAATCCCCCCTTTTTAAGGGTATTTTTTGAACCTATGTAAGAATTATCCTTTTAAAAAATAACTCTTTAAAATGTGTTAGCTAAAGCATATATGATAACTGCATGATAATCCAATACAATGTACAAACATAACATCATAATGTAAGAGAATCTAAGAATAAGTATGTAATTTAAGATGTATGTTATGTCTAGCATTATATAAGGGTGTCAATATAGATGTAATCAATGTGTATAATAGCAAATCTGAGTAGCTACTAGGGGTATGGGGAATGATGTCCATTATAGTACCCAAGTAGGAAGGGTAGATGCATGAGGTCTCTTATGACATCAAAAACTAGTGTGTGTAACAATCAAAGACAAGTGTCATGTCCATGATGCATACAAGAAATAATACATACAAAACACATGAGGCATGTAAAATAGGTCAAAGGGCCACAATACAAAGAACATGGGCACATATCACTAAATTTGAGAAAATAAGACATTAAAGGACATATTCAAATGTTCACATATGAAATAAATAAGCAAGTTGGCTTAGATCCACATATAAGGACATGCTCAAATATTTTCATACATAATTAACATATCACACACAAATAATAAGGGCACATGTCCAAGGCATACATGAATATAAGTGGCATATCGCTAAAGGACAATGGCATATTCAAATGCCCTCGAATAGATGAAGCATAGAGAATGCAATCAAGGCTAAAGTAGGAAAGCTAGAAATGAAAGCATGCATGAATGTAGTACAAATCTATATAAGAGCTAGGATGTACATATGTTGAGTCTAAAGTAATGATAGTCTATAAAAAATTTGAGTATGAGTAACAATGATCAATATCAAGATATAACAATTCAAAAACTAAAATGTATAGAATGAAAGGATAGAACCAGGTAATAGAAACTATGTATAAGATGCCCCCAAGTGGGTCAATGTATCAAATGAAGAAACTTGAATCAATGTATATGCACCCAGTGGGTAGATGATAATAAGTTTGGATTAATGTAGTGGACCCGAGACCTGTAAGTAATCTACAATCACTCAACAAGAACAAGTGAAGCATGTATATATGATAAAATCAACTATACTAAGATAACTAGCATATGTAGTGTCTAGAAAATAGAATAAATGTAAACATAATAATGCATACAATCTATAAATTTTGTGTTTTCTACATAATATTTGAATGCTTTTATGTTTTATCATGTTATATTTATTTTGTATTATATATATATATATATATATATATATATATATATATATATATATATATATATATATATATATATATATATAATCTATGTACAATCACACGAAAATAAATTATGTACAAGGAGTAAGAGAGAAGAAAGTATGTACAAGAGGGTAGGAACCATACTAATCAATGAGTCTCATGGGAGACTCACTATCATGGTGACCTATGTCAAATAAGGGAATGGTGATCATGCATTTTGTGTGAAAGGGAAATTGTGAGCCCATAATCTATTATAGTGAGCATTTTGTGTCTATATTTTCCTGTGTAGTGGTTCTATGAATTTGTGGCACTGACTATGGTGCTCTGTGAATTCTAGGGATCTAAATAATGCATTTGGTAGAAGTTATAGGTGATGTAGGTACCCTATGTCGAGGACCTTGAGAACCCAATAATACTAATCTCAACATAAACTAACTAAAGTAAGGTCCTCTAGAATCTATGATGTATCTCTAATATAAGGGTCTCTCTAATAATGGTATTCATTAGAGATTATGCGTACATGTCGATATTGGAGGAGTAGACTTTTCCTACACTTGTGGATCTACTCAACTCTATAATGTCTACATAGGAACTATACTCTAATATATAACTGATAACTATGTTATATTTGATAATGGTGTTAGAACTATAATTAATAACTGTTGTAACTCCCTATGAGATGGGTAGAGGATACTCATATGGAAGACCCTCAACTTTGACCACTTGATTTGCCTGTGTGTGTGTTTTAAGTATCTATATGCTATAGGTGGGATGGCTTGGAGTTGTTGTAACCATGGCCTACCCAATAACATCTCAAACTTGCATGCATTAGGTATTACTAGGAATTGAGTGGCTATATATGTTGGTCTAACCTATAATGGAAGCATAATATCCCCAATGGATCTCTGAACATGAACACTAAAACCACTAATGACTATATTTTTGGGGAATATATCCTGCTATAAGTACCCTAAATTCTATAAAAGTGTCATAGTTCACATGCTAATGCTTGACTTGTCAACCATAACACTCTAGATATGATGATGATCTATGTATGCTTGTATAAAGAGTGAATGCAAATTTATATCATCATCAACAATATCATGCTCTGATAATGTAATGAGTGGTCTAGGTGGAATTGTAGTATGGTACATGTCAATAATGTGGTGCAATGGGTGTGCCTCCTTTGTAATAGTATGATATGAATTCGGTGATGGATGTGCCTATTATGTGTAGTAAACACCTAATGTGTTCCATACCTCATTCATTGTGTGATTTAGAAATGGATCTGAGAATATTTTTAATGCTTTATCTTCTATTTTTTGTACTTTTGGGTCTCTATGGTTGTGCCCACATCAATAATATTAGCTCAATCAAATCTTGTATCTTATTTGATAGGCTTATGCATTTTTTTATTTTATGGCCTAGTGCCTTGTGATACTTATAGAATGATTTATAATTATATTTATTTGGAATAAATCATGTTGTATCAACCTCTTTAATGAGATAGAGAAATATTACATTGCATTCCAAAAGCTTCTATAAAACCCATGTTAGTGACTCTAGAAGCTTGGTGAAGGTTCGGTGTTAAGGAGCAGATAAAACCAATCTATGAGATGGCTCAAAATCTATGTTGATTGTGGCCTTTTTATCACTCTTATTCTTAGTAGCCCTTACCTTATACAAAGTCTTATTTTAACTCTTAACCATTTATTCTAATCCATTGGTATATTTTAGTTTGCCCATTGATAGAATCTTGACCTCTCTTTCTTTTACTATGTAGCACAAATCTGTGAATGTAAGAAACTTATTGAAAAAGATAACTTTGTGTAATGCTAGTAAAATACTTTGTTTAAATATGTCTTGAAGCTCTTTGTTTTCCATGGGGCTAGTCAATTTGGATAATATAGTCTTGTATCATAAGACATAATCTACAATAGGCTTGTTTGACTTTTGTTTCAACTGTGCCACTTAAGCGTATGATATCTTATCACTAATGTTGATGGAGAAATGTGCTAAGAACATGTCAGCCAAGGGACTAAATTCTATGATAGATTGATTTGGTAAATCATAAAATCACTGTAGAGCATAATCCTTTAAAATGTGTTAAAATAATTTCATGAGAAGATAATTGTTAGACACGTGGTCCAAACATGCTATGTGAAAAGTTTTGAGGTGGTACTCTAGGTCACCCTTACCATCATATAATGTAAGCTTAGGTGCCATGAAATTGGATGGCAAGGGATTTTTTTTTATGTGATGTGCCAAAGGAGTATGTAAGATAATATTAGAATCCAATGCATGTGACGGCATAGTAACTCCCTTCTCAATATGTAACACCTTAGTCTACAGAGTATGAATATTGTGCATAAGGGATTATATATATGGAGTGGAGGAACTAGCCATAAGAGGTGTAACTATCATTACAGGTTGTTGAATTACAATTTTAGGTTGTCATAGTTGAGTTGGCCCCATTATAGGTGTAACAATGTTATTATCTGGGGGAGTTGAAGATTGACCATTGTTTATTTTTTGGAGTTTTTCTTGAATAATAGTGATGAAGTCATCATGTATGTTTGCATGTTTAGACACAATATATTGTAATTATTTCTTATCGATCTCATCAAATCTGTTGTTGAGTTATGCCATTGTAGTTTGAAAAGTAGGAAAACAAGTTTTTGTAGATTTTAAACCTTTGAAGAGTATTCATCTAAGAAAGATTTAGAAAAAAATTAATATGGAAGAAAATCTGATATTTTGGAACTAAAATATAAGCAAACCCTAAGAGTGTTAAGGGTTAGGTTTTTTTGAATTAGGGTTGTTTTATAAAAAAATAATTATATTTAATAAATGAAACCCTAATGTGAGATTGATTTAATGAGCTAGGTTATGCCAAAAGATTAGAAAAATAGAAGTTTGAAACTCTAATTTAGCGCATAAAATTTGAGAGAAGGTAAACCCTATGTAGAACTAGGATTTTAAGCAATATTCAAAGTAAGTCAGGTTCACCAAATGTTTTAACATTTTAGGGTTTTAACTATGTAAATTCTATATTTGATTAAAGGGATGAGTAGTCTAAATTAGTGAAATAATATGCAATAAATAACCATTGATTTGTTATAGATTTTGACTTGCTTTAAATTTTTTTTAAAGTAATAAATATGTTTAAATAAAGACTTATCTAGAAAACACCTAATGCAAAAGATCTAAGTGATGAAAATTGACACATGAATAGATTTGAGTATTGTTAATCATATCCTTATATCAGATCCTCTCTTGGACAATAGCCCCACACTTAGATAGTAGCACCATGTGGCTCTAGTGTCTTGAAAATGGTACTAATGTCCTTTGTGTAGGACTATTTATAAATTATGGGTGCACCTACACCTATATTTTTGGGGTTTTGTTCCTTCACACATAAAGTCTAAATTTTTTTATTATACCTATAATAGATGATTTATGATGCAAACCTTAATTCTCCTTGCAAGTAGGGTATGAGCTTAAAATGTGTGTTTATTAGTAGGATAGGTTAGACATCCTCAACACCCAAAAATGAAGAGAGTTGCCTACATACCAATACTTCAAGGAGGGATCAAGCTTGATGTAGTTATCTCACCTAAGTGATGGTGCAAGTGCAAGTGATAATATAATGATAGTGGTATTAAATGACTTGAGTATGTTTGAAATTAGAAATATAGAAAATTTAGGCTTATGACAGTTGTAGATGGTAGTATGCATAAGTAGGGTAGAATAGGGATTAATAACCTTGATTTTACTCAACTTATTTCCTGTTTGAATAGGTCTTTTGCATCTAATTTTCATCTAATAAATAGAGTTCTAAAATTCATGTATTTATAGTGTTCTATAGCTTATGTGGGTAATAAAATATTATTAGGTCAACCTTAAGAGGTTTCAACTTTTGAAAATATATCTATTCAAAAAAGATAGGGTAAAATAAATTAGCACCATTTTGGGGACACTAGTGCCACGTGGATCTAGTGTCCTTAATGTGGTGCTAATGTCTAGCTAGCATGTTGTTGGGTATGAAGAGCCAAGATCTAGGAATGAAAGTCTAAAACTATGTTTTAGCTGACTAGGGATGTCTATGGTCTACACAAAGGCTAGAAAAGTGTGATAAAGGATCTAGAATAGGTCTAACGCTAATATAGGAATAGTTTGTCTCAAGTATCACTCTTAGCACTCAAATACTATTACGATAAATTAAAACCTAGATCTATCCACAAATCACATACAAGAGAAACTATGAAATGAATTAATCAAACATTCTAAAAATAAACATAAATATGCACATAACAAGAGACACTAGATTTAACATGGTTCACCCAAGATGGGATACATCCACCAAACTTGTCTAGTATATTATTTTTAACAATACAAGAAACAAAATCTTATAACAAACCCTGTTACACCTCTCTACCTTTTTTGCCTCTTCTTTGTGTATAATATTTCATTATTTTTCACACTCATACATCTCAGCCATATATCAATACATTTTAGGGTAAAAAACACCTAATCATAACCTCTACCATTAGATCTAGAAACTTTTAATTAATGGCCCAGATTGACTATGAAATTATAATTTAACAAGGCAATTTTAATAAAAATTGGACCCCGCAAGGGGGGTTCCCCCCTTGTAACCCCTCGTGCCATCAAGGATTAAAAGAATGGGATAAAAACATGGATGAAATAACATCAAAATTTTAACCTTTGATCTTGGAAGATAATCAAGCTCCACACCTAACAATCTCCCACTTAGAGACTGATTGCAGCAACTCCATCGCTACTGCATCCACTATACTATCTATACCTAGACAAGTTCTTTAATTTAATTATCACCCATGAATACCATTGAAGCTAAAAAAATATTCAAATTCTCTCTTGTAACTACCTTGGTCATCCTATCCATAGGATTTTCACTTGTATGTCTTCTCCAATTTCAGTTACTCTTCCTCTATCACCAAATGAATGAAATGATACTGTAACTAAATGTGTTTTGTCCTAGAGTGAAAAGCTGAGTTTTTTGATAGATGGATTGTACTCTAACTATCACTATATAGTGCACATATTTATTGACTATGTTCCAATTATTCCATTAACCTCTATAACCAAATTATTTCCTTGCTTACTTTTGTAGCAGCAACATGCTCAACCTCTATGGTTGAAAGTGTCACAACCTTCTGTAAATGTGATACCCAAATAAATACTATACCACCTATTATAAACACATATATTGTAGTGATTCTTATACCATCCATGTTACGTACCATATTTGAGTCAACATATCCCTATAATGTCACATATGATCCACCATAGCTTAAAATTGTATCTATGGTCCCTGTTAAGTAATGAAAGATTCATTTTACTACCTTCCAATGTTCCTTTCCTAGATCACTCATGAACCCACTCACCACTCCTATTGTATGTGCAATATCCAACATATTACACACCATTGAATACATTAAACTACCAACTGCTGATGAGTATGGAATTTTAAACATCAAGTTCTTTTCTTCTTGTGTTTTAGGACATTATTCCTTTGTTAATTTAAAATGTCCAACCAAAGGTGTCCCAACTAATTTTTCATCATGCATATTAAATATTTATAATACTTTTATGATGTACTCTCCCTATGATAATTCTAATTTCTTATTCTTTATATCTCTAATTATCTGCATACCAAGGATCTATTTAGTTGCACCTAGATCCTTCATAGAAAAATAATCACTTAATTGCTTCTTGAGTACATTAATATTGTGCATGTTGAAACTAAATACAAGCATATCATCTACATATAAAAGTAAAATAATATATCTACCATTTTCAAATATTTTTAAATATACATAATGGTCTGAATGACATCTAGAAAAACCCTGTTGTATCATAAAACTATCAAACTTAATATACCATTGTCTTGGAGCTTGTTTCAGGCCATACAAGCTCTTCTTTAATTTGCACACTAAATTCTCCTTACCATTAACTTCATAACCTTGCAGTTTCTCCATGTATATTTCCTCCTTCAAATCCCCATGAAGGAAAGCAGTCTTTACATCTAACTATTTTAAATGTAAAACTTCAATAGCTACTAAGCTCAAAACATTTCTAATTGAAGTCATTTTAACAACTAAATAAAACATTTCATCAAATTCTATACCTTTATTTTTTGAAAAAACTTTAACCACCATTCTGGCTTTGAATTTATTTTTACCTACATTCTCCTCCTTTATCCTATATACCCACTTATTCTATAATGACTTCTTTCCTTTGGGAAGCTCAACCAAATTACATGTTTGATTTTCCATTAGAGCATCATACTCCTCATCCATAGCTTGCTCCCACTTATCCTTGGAATCAATCTACAATGCTTCTTCATAGCTTTATAGATCACCACCATTAGTAAGTAATAAATAATATAAAGAAGGAGAAAAATGATTAGGTGGTCTACTTACTCTTGCAGATCTTTTAACATGGGTTTGAGGTACCTGTTCTTGTTGCATATTTTGATCAAGGACCTTTGGGACATGTTTTTTGATAATGTATTTTAATACTGTATATTCTTTTTTGGATTATTCTTGATTCTTTTCCATCAATTGGTCTATATACATGACTTTTTCATTGAACACAACATCTCTACTCCTGATTATTGTCTTATCTTCCATATTCCACAACTAAAATCCAAAGTCATCAGTTCCATAACCAATAAATGTGTATTTTTGAGACTTAGATTCTAACTTATTTCTATGATCTTTGTTAATGTAAGAAAATGCATCATAATCAAAAACTCTTAGAAAATAATAATCTACCTTATTTCCAGTCCATGCTTCCTTTGGTATTCTACCATCCAAATCACTTGAAGGCCATCTATTTATTAGATAAACTATTTTAGTTATAGCATCTACCCAAAATTGTAAAGGCAAACCTGCATGAAATCTTATGCATCTAGCATGCTTCATAATATAAATATTCATTATTTCTAAAACACCATTCTATTGTAGTGTTCTTGGAACTATTTTCTATCTATGAATTCAACTTTTTGAATAGTAATTATTAAAGGCATTACTACAATACTCACCTCCAATAACTGATATGAGACATTTTAGTTTTAAACCTATTTTATTTTCAACTAAAGCTCTTCATTTATTGAATGTATTGAAAACATCATACTTGTTTTTTATATAGTATACCCAAACCTTCCTATTTACATCATCAATAAAAGTAACATAATGATATGAACCCCCAAGTGAAGATACCTGAGCTAGTCTCCATACATCTATATGCACAAGCTCTAAATTTTGCTCCTTCCTGGCTGGTCTAACCCTAAAAAACCTCACAATTTTTTTTTTCATATACACAATGCTCACAAAAGTCTAGATCTAATTATTTTAGATTTGGTAGTTTATCCTTTGCATGTAGGGTCTTCATTCCCTTTTCACTCATGTGGCCAATTCTGTAATGCCACAAATCTACGTCTTTACCTATAGTAACTACAACATAAGATGACTTAGAATTATTTGTAGACAAATATAAGGTGCCTTCTTTCTTACCTTTTGAAACCACCAAAGAACCCTTTGTAACCTTCCATGATTCAATTGTAAATGTGACCATACAACCCTTAATACCCAATTGCCCTACAGAGATCAATTTTCTCCTCAAGCTTGAAACATGCCTAACATCCTTTAGCACCCAAGTGTTTCCATTATATAATTTAACTTGAAAACTTTCTTTTCCAACAATGTTATAGGGTTCATCATCACCAAGGTAAGCATTCTCATAATTACCTTGAACATAATTTATAAAATAATGCCTGAGGGGTAGCATGAAAAGAAGCACCTAAATCTCAAACTCAAGATTCAGTAATATTATCCAAAGAAAGTATAAGAGCATCTTGTAATACATCACCTATTACATTTGCTTCTTTATTACCTTCTTATTTGTCCTTACCCATTTTTTCTTTTCGAAACCAACATTATTTCTTTATGTGTCTTGGCTTGTCACAGATCCAACATTCCATCTTGCCTCTTGATTTAGATATTGCACCCCCTTTTTATTTTCCATGGTTTCCTCTTCCTCTATTATTTTTCCTTCCTCTATCCTCCACTGTTAATGCATTCTCAGATATGGAGGTTTCACTTGTGCTTTTCTTTCATATTTCCTTGCTTAGGATAACACCTACCACATCTTTAAACTTTAGTTTGGCATTGTTAGACAAAGAGTTGCTTATTGACATTACCAAGTTATTTTATCTTTTAGGCAAGGAAAAAAGAATAAGAAGAGCCCTAACTTCATCATCAAAGTCAATATTTATGGAATGTAATTGACTAGTAACCGTGTTAAACTCATTTAAATGATCTGGTGCTGAACCATTTTCATATCAAACATTTTTTTCATCAAAAATATTTTATTTGAGGTAGAGGGTTTTTTATATAAGTTGCCTAATGCACTCATAATACCTTCTATTATATTTTATTTTGATATGTTAAATGATACAGAAGATGCAAGGCACAACCGTATGGTTCCTAGGGCTTTTCGACCCAATAATTTCCAATCTTCATCTGACATTATCGATAGCTTCTTGGCTTACCCTCCTAATGGTAAATAGAGGTCTTTTTTTGTAAAGTTAATCCTCCATATACATCTTCCACAATACAAATTTCTATCCATTGAACTTATCCACCTTAGATTTATTTTCATCCACCATAGCTCCCACTCGGGGTCAAACCCTTTTCTTTCTATGATTTTAAATTATACAAAAAATAACTTTTGCTCTGATACCAATTGTTAGGATAAATTAAAACCTAGTTCTAATTCTCAATTCGCATACAAGAGAAACTATGAAATGAATTAATCAAACATTCTAAAAATAAATATAAACATGCACATAACATGAGACACTAGATTTAATGTGGTTTACCCAAGATGGGTTACATCTAGCAAACTTGTCTAATATATTATTTCTAGCAATACAAGGTAGAAATAAAATCCTGTAATAAACCTTGTTACACCTCTCTACCTTTTTCACCTCCTCTATGTCTACAATATTTCATTATTTTTCACACTTATACATCTCATCCATATATCAATACATTTTAGGGTAAAAAACACCTAAACATAATCTCTATCGTCAGATCTAGAAACCTTTAATCAATGACTCAGATTGACTATGAAATTATAATTTAACAAGATAATTTTAATATAAAAACCTCTAGGGCATGAGGCCCTTGGACCCCACAAGTGGGGTTCCCCCCTTGCAACCCCCTACACCATCAAGGATTCAAAGAATGGGATCCAAACCTGGATGAAATAGCACTATAATTTTAAACTTTTGATCTTGGAAGACAATTAGGCTCCACATTTAACAAATATCACTTTTAGGTGATTACAAACATAAATAAATATTTAGTCAATTTAAAGTAGATTGAATTAGAAATAGATCAAAAAAAGAGGGTAATTTAGTGGAAATAGACCCCTTTTTAGAAGAATCTTAGAAAATATTTAGCCCATTCATCTGAAAGTAGCTAAGAACTAATTTAAACAATCATAAACACTTAACCAATTCATAATGAACTAAAGTGAAAATGGGTTAGATTTCTAAGAGAAAGACTGAAAATGACTCTAAATAATTCATATAAAAAAATATGGTCCCCTTTTTTAGTTAAAAATAGGGTATGTTATGCAAGCAACAACAAATGGTGACTCCTACTGGGAGATACTCTTGAGTATCTCAAGAATATATAATCTCTAGTTTTTATTCAAACACAAACATTAGCTGTAAATAATCTTATACATCAAAACTAGAACATGAAGGCACAAAATTTAATTCCAACATATGACATTAAACTAAAATTATACCTAAGAACCATTAGTATGTGAATTTATGTGATTAATTTAGTTATTTTGTAAGCACATACAATTAATCAAATTAGTCTAATTGATGGCCACTACTAAAAGGACAAAGGATTTTGACTGAGGGAAATGGCATGGGAATTTATCTGCTACCATCTATGAATCTATAAACTCAATAAATATACCTATGGTCCCTTCATAAAGCCTTGTTTCACTTCCAACCAAGTCAAAAAGCCTATGGTGGAGGTTTCTAAGATCACCGTTTTGAGAAAAAAGTCCATATTTGACTCTTTATCTCAATTATTTTAAAAGAAAAATATGATTTGTTTTGTTCATAGAGGGTCAAGGACCAACCCATAGGTCAAGTGATAGTTAGTAAGTACACATCCACTTAAAATAAAAGTGAAAAATTTAGAGTTGCATTACATTTCATATTTTATATTATGTGCATTCTATCATCTTTGAAATAAGAAATGAAGCCTTTCTAAGTCCATATGTTTTGTTATAAATCATTGGCCTTTAACATTTTAACTATACAAGGGAAGCACAACAATTCATGTAAGCAATCGCATAATATTTTAAATGTTTTGAGCATAGGAATACCATTGGTGTTATTTGAAAAAAAGATACCCATTCACATTTCTTTATCAAGTAGGGTAACCCTCAAGTCAAAATAGCTCGTTCAGCTCAAAAAGAGGTATGATGAGGCTAAACCAAGTGGGTAAAAATGACCAAAATAAACAAACATAAAATCCACATAAAAACAAGGGATGGAAAGGAATTAGAGTAAAACATCAAAGAAAATAAAAGAGAAAGTATTTATAGGGTTCTCCAAGATAACTAGGGCTGGAAATAGTGCTTGAGGAATTATACACCGATGAGAAATGGAACATCCTCACTAGTAAGACACCTTAGGTGAAAAACATTCTCACCCAAGATATCAAAGATTTGGTAGGGACCCAACCATAATCCATCAATTTTTGTGTGTTGTCCCTTCTAAATTTCATGACCATTGTCCTGCATAAAGACAAGGTCAAAGATCCTAAATGATTTCATTTTAGATTATTTCTCAAACCAACATTTATCAATCTCTTGATGCCTATATTTGATTTTTTGATCCCAAGTAATCCTTCATAAAAAATAAGGTAGGGATCCTTAGGTTGATTTGAAAAACAAGATCTTGGCCATAAAGTAGATGGTAGGGAGAAGTGCCTAGAGAAATTTTACTTATAGTCCTATCATCCCACAATGCAAATTTTAATTCATTATGCCAATTCCTGGATTGGTTTCTAAAATCCTTTTAATTATGCTTATCAAATTCTTATTTATGGATTCATCTATCCCATTCCCTTATGGATAATAATTAGAGGATACTTTTAAGGTTAAATTATGATCGTATTCCCATTCTAATAATTTCAAAGAGGAGAAGGTAGGTCCATAATCACATACTAGAGTATATGGCATACCAAACCTTGTGATAATGTGCTTCTCCAAAAAATTTGACTATGTTAGTTGTGCAATTTTTGAATGGTTGGGTCTCATCCCACTGAGTGTAGTATTTGGTTTAAATGAGAATAAAATTGTGGCCTATAAATGAATTTGTGTTAATTTCCCCCATAAAGTCTAGTCCCCATTGTGTGAAAGGTTAAGCATCAATTATGATCAACATAGGCAGTGCTAGAGTGTGTTCCCTATATGAAATAACCTAACACATATAGAATATTTGTACATGTCCATGTGCATCTTTGAAAAAGTAAAATCAATAGTAACCAGTGCTTAATATTTGGTAGATAGTGTAACTTGTTGATCCATTCCCAATCCCATGTTTGCCATGGAGGTTATTAAGCACATCCATTGCTTCCTCTTTATTAAACATTTCAAATATATGCACTCATGGTTTCATTTATAGAGTATCCCTATTGTGATCATAAATTGGATTCTTTTGATGCACAATTCTCTCTTTTTGTGGTATTTAAATGTCATAGACACTAATTATTCAACAAACAGTGAACCACTTCCTTGTACTAATAATCATTGGCAATGTCTTCAATAGTGTAGCGTTGGCAAGTGATTTGTGGATCTAATTCAACCATAATTATACTCAATCCATGTCTTATCATAATTTTCATCAATTTAAGCTCAAATTTTAACTCTTAAAGGATGGTCATCCAATTTCCTATCTGCTCACCCGACTCATTCTGTACCAACATGGATTTTACTATCAAGTTAGACATAATAGTAAAGGTTTTGTTGTGTAGTATGTAAGGCCAAAATTTCTTTACAAACATGATTAGTGCAAATGCCTTATTATCTATCATAGTGTATCTTAATTTGATATTTATCAAAAGGGAAATCATAAATGAAATAATCTAATCATATCCAACCCATTTTCTTTATGTCAAAACAACAATAATTGAATACTATGAATTGAAAGAGTAAATATAAAAAGGATGAGTGTAATCAAGGCTTATCAACATTGGTGTGTGAATAATTACCTCTTTTATTTGAGTGAAATTTTCTTACACTTCACTTGTCAATTTGATTTTAGTTTCCTTTCTGATCATGTTATTCATAGGTTTAACTATCTTTGAAAATCTAGAGATAAATTTCCTCACAAAGTTAATCTTGCCAAAAAATGACTTTAGTCCTATTTTTATGCCAAGTAATGGGACTTTTAGAATATCATCTATCCATTTAGGGTCGATTGATATGCCCCACTCTAATATAACATGGCCCAACATCTTTCCCTTGGTGACTCTAAATATACATTTATTTGGGTTCAAGGAGATCCTGTGGTCTCTGCACCACTATAACACTTTTCTCAATTACTTTATGTGATTTGACCTTCTCATAGAGAAGAATGTTAGATCATCCATGTACATAACTATATAATTTTCTATAAGGCCTTTGACTATAACGTCTATCACCATTTCAAACGTAGTACCCACGTTAATCAAGCTAAAAGGCATTCTCTTGTATGTGAAGGTGCCCCACTTGGTTTTGAAATCTATCTTGATTCTATACTCATAATCAACCACCACTTGATTATAGCCTGAATACCCATAAAGGAAGGACATCACTTAGGATCCATTCACAATTTGTGGCACTTCATCCAAGGAAAGAAAGGGATATTTATATTTTTCATATGTTTTATTCACATTATATAAATCAACACAAAGTTTGATCTCCCCATTCTTTTTCCTCTATGGTACCAAATTTTCAACCCATGTAGAGTGTCTTACTAAAAAATGATCCTTTCTTCAAGTAGTCTATGCACTTTTTAAAAGATCAGTAGCTCTAGCAGTAGGTTAATAAACCTTTGCCTTTGTCTAAAGGGTTTGAATCTAGGTTTGAGGGGGATAGTGTGTGTTAAGATAGAAGTGTTGAAAACCTTTAGATATCCATAAATCCATGCAATAACATCTTTGAAATCTTTGAGGGATTTTTCAAAACCTTGTTTCTCTTCTAGGGTACAAGTAGTGCTTAGAAGCTCATGTTTCACATCATTTGCATTACCTAGATTGCACTGCTCATGTTGCATGCCATTAATAAGGTTTGATTCCTCCTTTGCCATCTAGTGATCCATGTCAAATATACTTTTAAGAAAGACCATTCCCTTAGGTATGTTATTTATCTTCAAATTCATAGTCCCATCCTCATCAAGTTCAAAGTAATATCAATCATCTTCATCAATAATTTGACTGATACATACTTTCATATTGGTGATGAAGTATAATATGTGTTGGTCATCATTAAATACTTTTAAATTGTAAATATTATCTAGGATTTAAGGGGTAGATATAAAATCCACTGAGAATCTTCTCATCCTCAAATTGGTAATGGGATCCAAAGTTCTTGTGCTAGTAGCTAATGTATCAGCTATATACTTTGTTGTCAAGTAGAGTCTGAATGCTAAAAGCATAAAAATAATCTATTAGATTACATATACAATTGAGGTACCAATACAAGTATTTGTCATTACATAAATATTAGATCCTCACTTCTCTAACTGCTAATTCAGAATTGCCCAACACTCTAATGTTTTTCACTTTACTTATGAGGGTAAACTAGAGTCTGTGGACTAGTGCCTCATACTCAGCCACATTATTGGTATAAGTGAATTATAAGCTATATGAAGATATAAATATTTCCCTCTTGGATTGATTGGTTCTACCCCAATGCCATATCTACTCTTGGATTTGGAACCATCAAAATTTAAAGTCCACAAATCACATTTTGTTGTTCCATAACATGTTGGTGGTCTTTACGAGGGAAATGTTGTTTCAATGAATCTCTTGGTGTACTTTATCATTCATAATTGAACATGTTCTCTATCTTTTAGTTAATAAAGGCCTTTCAGTTGACAAACATGTTATGGATAATTATTCTATGGGAGGAGTAAGAAGAAATTTATCTATAACAATTATTTCATATTGTGAAGGGTATAAAAACTCTTCATTTCTTCTTAAATCATTAGAATTCAAATTATCACATGCTAAAGTTACAATCTGAAATGACATCATCTCTAAAGTACAATAAAATTACTTTTCATATAACTAGTCTAATCCTTCTAATTCTATATTTTTTTGCATGTTGATCATGTTAATAAAGAGTCTATCATGGGCCCCTTTTTATTTATCGAGTAAAATCCCATTTTTGATTCTTCATAAAGGATCTCATTTATTTAGTTATACTTAGTGATCATGTGTGTCATCTTCAATTCTTGATCAATTATGATCTTGTTAGACAGACCATGCCACAATAGCCACATGTGGATAAAATATGTTTCCACGTAACCATTGAGTGCCCTTGACTAGTCTAAGCTCAATAACATGCCATAAGCATCTGGGATATCCACCACTTGGATATTGATGAATTATTGAATCCTTAGATCTAAAGCTAATTGCATGTATATATTATTCAGTTCCCCCACTACTTTTACCTCTATTTTATCTAATTGGAAAACGTTTTGATTTGAATTGGAAAGTGTGAAACCCAATTATTATTAAATAGCATAAGGCGTGACATTCTTGGACATACCTAAATCAACCAAGAAATTATGTAAGTTCTTTCAAAAAATCCTAACTGTTAGGAGAAAAGTGGAGTCTCTATTTTTTATTTATATAAAGAAACATGAGCATTAGAATTTATATTAGAATCTTTCCCAATATTATCAAAAAATTCTTTAAACAATAATTCTCTTTGATTATAAATCTATAGGTCAAACATAGTTTGAGATCTTCAATAATATCATAGCTAAGTTCAAATTTTTCTTATTATTTTCCACTCAGGCTATATGCAACATAATTATTGGGTTGATAAGAAGTGGGAGGTTCTTTATATGGAGGAGGATTATTTCTTGAATTTACATCATGTGGAACTTAAGTATTGATCATAGGAGTAGAGGTGGTCAATGGGTTGGTTGATTTAATCCTCACCTAGTAATTATTTCCTCTTTGGAATTGGATAAATGCATGGAATTCATCTATAATGTCTTCGAGTTCATTTTCATCCTCAAATGGAAATTCATAAGTTTATAATACTAAAGCCATGTTTGGGTTCCTTCCATCTTATTTTTGACTTTCATTAGGAGTGGGAATAATTTCCATGTTGTCCATCTCCTTTTGGAAGATGTTTGAGGAAACTATAAACTCAACACAATTGGTATCTACATAGTCAAATGTGTTATGCACTATGTACCATGTGTTTAAATCCTAGTCTGTGGAATTCATAGAATGGAAAGTGTTGTTACTATTTTGATTTCTATTATCAAGAGGACTAAGAACATTCCCATTATTGGGTTAGGTGTTCCATTACCTATTAGGCCTCTATAAATTCAAATTTTTAACCTAAGGTGGGTTATTTGCATTAGAATTTGCATGATTAGGTCCATGTATTTGTAGATTGACCACATCATTAGATAGTCTTTGAACCATTTTTTTTGAGTTACCCACTTTGGAGTCTATGCTAGTGTTAGGTTAGATCTCTACTTGAGGTTAGGAATTAGTCACAGGTGCACCTATATTTAATAACACAAGATTAACAATAGGGGCATGGTTGTGAGCATTTTTAGAAGGTATCTGATGACTCAAATATTATGAAACTACATGCTGAGTGATATTGGATGAAACATGAGTGATATTGGATGAAACATACACATTAGTGCTCAGTACAACAATAATGTTATTATATGCCATTGGGATCAACTGTTGATTATTCGCTTGGGGTGATACATGATTGGGAGGAACATATGGCATATAACTAGGCATGTAGTTCATTAGATTTGGAGTATAGACCTAGTCAGGGGTGTCATACATATCACCTAAGATGGGATTCATGAGTGGGGTGTTATACATAAGGGATTGATTCAACATAGGGCTATGACTTTATGCCTTTAGTTATCCTAAGTATGGTAAAGTGCCTACATTATATCCCTATGGTACCATCTAGTGTTCTATGTTCCTAGCCTCATTATAAGCCAATGATAGAGAAGTAAGCACAACTAGGGTCCTTCTAAGGAACATTGAAATCAAAGAATATAGGGACCTCAAGTAGGTCTAGATGGATAAAATTTTTGCCAAGATGTCTGGGTATTTCAACCTCTAATATAGCTTTTGAAACTGAGCATTGAAAATGTTCATAGGTTTATTTGGCTCTCTTTTAGCAGCTGCAAAATGATGATATAGAAAGATAGGGTCAATGGGAAACCTGAAATGGTTCACAAAGATGGTTTGTAGGCCATCCCAAAAAGTAATAGACCCATGGGGTATCCCTAGGTACTAGGCATATGTGGTTTCTCCTAAGGATTATGGGAACAATCTATAGGTAACATCCTTGTGTTGAACCTACATTCTTATTAGTGCATCCTTAAAGGCTTGAATATGTTCCTCTATTATTTGAATGCCTCTAACTATGAATTTGGGACCAAATTTGTTTATATTTTTGGGTAGATCATGAGCTATGACTGAGACAACCACATGATAATAACCTCTTTGCCCAAGCCAGGCCATGGAATTGGCCATTGTTATATGTTGGGGAAGCACAAATGGGCTAACCAAAAAGGGGTTTGAGACTATAGGTAAATTACCAACTGACTGAATAGGCTTAGCCTTTTATTTTTGTTTGTTAGTTTTTCATTTTGGTATTTTATGATTAGTAATTACTAAGATCTCAAAATTTTCCCCAACATACTTTGATCAAGTATTTATCCTCATACTTTATAGCTTAAGATATAATTTAGCTCAGTGGAATTAAAGGTTTCTAAAATGTCTTAGTCCAGACTTTGACAACAAACACAGCTCATGGTTCAAAACCCTCCTTCTAGTGCCAAAATATGTTGATCAATATTTTGACACAACCAATAATAGGTGGAGTTTGGTAGGCACTACCTCTACTAAAAGGAATAAGATCCTGTGAAGAAAATACTCCCCAAGGTCTAAATGTACCAAGTCATGGTATGTTGGTCTTCACTAAGTTAGATAATGTATACTATTTCTTTAAGGGGTTTATTTTATGAATTAAGGTGCAAGTTGATTTGATTAAGACATTAATTAAGAGGTTTCATACTTTCTTGATAATATTTATAGAGTTCAACTTTAGATTGAAACTAAGATCTCTTAAACTTGTATATAAAAAAGCACAATTGATTTCTTTACTGGTTTACCACATTCATAGATGTAATAATTATATAATGTTGATAAGTAGAACATAAATTAACATTCTATATAAAATTTTAATTGCATATTACTTCTATTAATACCCAATCCCTAAGCTAACATACTTTTTAAAAAAAAAGCAAAAGAGCAAGGGTAAAGAGAAAGAGAGTCTATTGCCATGAAGATCAAGATGATATTTTTGATTGAATGAGCTTTATTAAACCAATATTTGGTTGAATTAGACCTAGCACAATTCCAAATAAAAATGGTACAAGCATTTGGGGTGAATGATTGTGAGAAGAAATGGGCATGACCATCATAAAACATACATAAAAAAAAAATTCACACACAACTCCAACATTATTCAAATGTCAAGATTTTCCTTTTGATTAACAAAGTTAAAAACCCAAAAAATCATTCAACACAAACTTCACCTCATTAAAAACAAAACTCAGAAAAGAGTAGAGAATCAAAACTCTTCTAGAAAGTTGTCTCCATGTCTTTTTACAATTCACAAAGGACTAGTCAGGTATAACATATTCTAATATTAAAAAATACCAACCTTGAGAAAGTATTTCTAATTATTATAAATAGGAGCGAGAGAGAGGTTCAAAATTCTCAATGTGGTTAAGATATGTAGTTGAGAATTTCTGCATGACACCATGCTATTGCAAGTATGGGAGCAAATTCCATCGATTGAGTGTAACTAGAAGTGGTTGAGAATGCTTTGGGATTGCCATTCAAACTTTACCCATACCATAATTGTAGTATAAAATGTTATTTTTCATTATGGACTTATCTTTAGTGACTTTCGATCTTTTCTTAAATATGCACACTGTTGTCACCGATTTTTAAAAATGGCAAAAAACTGGTAGAAAATCAATTTTTTAATAAATGACTAATATTTTTTTTTGCTCAAAATGTCAAAATCTTGAAAAAATCAAAAAATTTAATTAAAAATTTACATTTTTTTCTATTTTTATCCTGAAGTGTTTTAAAACTCATTTGAACCCTCTATACAAAAAGTTGCTTACGTTCCCTATAATTTACAAAAATCATTTCACTTTTTGTGAGTTGCGTAAATACACTTTCATTTTTCACAAATTATTCAAATTGAAAAAAAAAAATTGGTCTTTGTGTAATTTGCAAAATCTTTTTTGGCTTTGGTGTAATTTGTGAAATCTTTTTTTATTCTCGTACAAATTGCAAAAAAGTTTTTGATTCCCATGCAAATTGTGAAAAAAATTTAAATTCCCATGCAATTTGTAAAAATATTTTTGAACTTTGTGTAATTTGAAAAAACATTTTAACTTTTAGGTTTCAATGCAAATCAAAAGCATGCTTTCTTTAATTTTGCAAATGCAATACATTTTTTAAGTCGTGTTAATTCAAAAAAATTAATTGTATTTTTCCCTTACAAATTTTCCATTGCAAATTAAAACTTATTTTCAAGCCTACATGCAAACTCATAAATGCTTCATGTCAATCATACAAATGTAGTTACTTCTTCAGGTAGCTTTTAAATTTTTTCCAATCTTATCTTTTCAGTTTACATGTTAAATCTGATAATTTTTTGAACATTTTAAAAGTTGATTTTCCACTCGTGTTTTAGCCAACGACTATTGATAGCAAATTTTCTAAAATAAATTAAAGAGAAATAAATTAAATAAAAAGAATATATTTTATACCAAAAAATTTATAGAGAATTTTGAAATCTTTTCCAAGACATAGCTAGGTGCTACATTGAGTGTTTCCCCTGAAAAGCTCCAAGGTGAAAAAACAAGTGATGCATTTTGATAAATGTTTTTCTGGTTTCCTCTACAAATAAAAGCACCATTCTGACCGATCAAAAATGAAGGGAAGCGAAATTAATTTTTTTTCTCTTTTTCCTCTAACCATACGCCTCTCAAAGAAGGTCATTTTTTTTGTCAAAATTTTTAATTTCTCCCAGCGTTTGCCAGATTGTATGACTTATTTATGAGCAGCATGGGTCAGAATTTTTGAAGTTTTTTGTTTTTCTCTTGAAAAAGGGCAAGTCGTATGGCCCATTTTTGGATAAACTTTGATAGAAAATTCTCACAAAAAACTTCATTCTACTCTTCAACACCAAGTTGCAAACCTCAATTTCATCCAGATTTTGGACAGAATTAAAAAAAAATGCTTTCTTCCTCTAGCAGATCGTACAACTTTGGGTGGGCAAATTTAAGCAAACTTTTTCATAAATTTGATTTACCTCCTCTCCAAAATAAAATCATACAGCCCCATATGCTACATAATTTGGCAAATTTTCTTAATTTTCTCCTTTAAAATCAAAATTTCATGGCCCATTGGTTGTTAGCTTTTAGCATAAATTTTTGAAATTTTTTATCTTACCCTCTCCAAACCATTCATGAATGACTTGTTTCAAGCCATTTTTTTTTAAATTCACTTTCCAACGCCTAGGTGGGCAAGTGAAATATATAAAAATTATGTAAAGCGGTAGAGTAGTAAACAAAAGGAGGATGAAAATTTGAGTGGAAAAAAAAATTAAAAAAATCGTCATTTGGAGCAAGTTTAAGTAAATAGTTAAAAAAATATTTTGCCAAGTGGAGAAATTAGGTAAAACATCCAAATGGAGGAAAACAAAGATTTTTGGGTGAAAAATAAAAAAGGATAAAATTGAATGAATAGATTTTAGCATGATATTTGCTATTTGCAAATTTTGTGAATTTTTGCACATTTTTGAATCGGTGTTTTTTTGGCTTTGAGGAAGACATTGGAAAAGGTTTATGGTATTTTTTATGGCCAAGTTTTGTATTTATCGAACTAGTAAAAAATTGAGAATAAATTGGCGATGGTGAAAATTTCATCTTTTCATTTCATTACATAGTCATGAATTTATTTTAAATTGGAGATGATTTTATAAAAAAAAAATTGTGGTATTTTTATAATTTTATAAATTTTAAAAAATCATAGGGAATAGGGGGATAGCTTTAAAATTTAAAAATAAATTATTTTTGTACTTTCTTCCATTCATTTCCATTGGTTGAAAAGTTTGTGAGAAGCTACACAAAGGAATTTTAACAGGTGCATTTGCAAGCAAAAAATTTGGGCAAATAGAAATTTGAAATTCATATCAGGAGCATTAAAAATATGCCAGAGCAATTTGTACAATCGACTTGTGAATACAATTTATATTTGCATTTCTATCATTTCTCACAAATAAGGAGCTTTTCCACCAATTTTAAAATTTATCAATTTTATTATCAAATTGATGTCTTCATCTCATACTCTAGAAAAGGAGATTCCAAGTAAAGACAAAGAAGTCATGAAGTACCAATTCCAAGGTGTTATGCTTCCTTTGACACTGGAGTCCAATGTTGGAAATATCACTGACACTAATCTAGGCCACATCAACTTGGACAAGTTTTGGGAGAGAATGAATACAATTAACAAAATGGATTTTGGACAGAATATTTATGATAGTGGTTTGGCATAGGCAATAAGGTTTTCAATGTCATTATAGTCTCATGAGTTAGTTTTGATTTTGACAAATAATTATAACTCAAAGATGCAGAAGGTAAGAGATCCTTAGGGGGAGTTGGTAGTGAGTTTCCCTCCTGAGTAAATCGACAATATTGTTTTCCTTATAGATCATGAAGCCTTTATGCACTAATCCCTATGTCCTCCCAAATATTTTGGGGTGATAATGTTATATCATGTTCTAAACAAGTCAATAAAGATTGGTTGACTAAGTCAAAGCATTCCTTCTCTCAGATTCCAAAAAATCTCGCAAGATTAGATTTTAAAGTTGAGATAAGTGACATGATCAATTTGTTGCATAGGATAGTGAGAAATCAAATGACCAAGAATTTTTAGAATTGGATGTATAGGTTCATCTAGATCATCATTAAAAATAATCAATATATCAATTGAAGTAAATTAATCAGCAATCTCATTCATAAGCAACTCATAGAAGTAAATGACATGTCAAAATTTTACATAACTTCATACATTATTTACATTGTATTAAGTTGAAGGTATTTTGATGGATTGTATACAGTGGGTGATTTCAAGAAAGAAATGGTATACAACTTCTATCCCCAACTAACATTGAAGTAAAGTGCCCATCACTTCAAAAGAGTTAATAACTACTTTGTTCATTTTGTCAACCAGTTCTTTGAAAAGGAACTCTTCAACACAAGAATATTAGTTGTGTCCAGTACAAAAATAGCAAGGTGGGCAGCTTAGTTTATACAATTCTCAACATTTATTTATTTGAGAATCATTGGTTATGAAATATCTCTTTACATGATCCCTGATATGTCAACAATAAATGGGCATTGATAGAATTGGTGAGACAACTTGTTGAAACACACAATTTCCAGACAAGTCGATATAAAATAGGGATCAAGTTCCCAATCTCTATTGGTAGGTATACTTTCCCTTCATTAGTAAAATCCAAGATAATTGAGCAATACATGCATCACTATAACATCAGGACATTTGAAAGTAGGTCTTTATTTGACAATAGGGGCCTAATTGAACACAATATTGGATCTCCATTTCATCATGTTCCACATTTTTAAGACTATTGGATGGATTTTGTTGATAAGAAAGAAGTGAGAATTAGATACTATTCACAGTTTATCATGAAACAAATAGTTAAGTTTGGCATAATAAAAGTGCCAAAATATTTGGTAGATCATGAGGTCACATTGGACCCCATCCTTGAAAGAGAGGGCATCATGATAAAGCCACTACCCATAACACATTAGGATAAAATGGAATCTACTTCTCTCAGAAGTAGGACAAAGGTTGTACTTGATAAAACTCTCAAATGGTTGAAAGGCAAGGGAGTTGATGTTATAAATGTTGATTTTTATACATCTCTTGGGGAAGATGAATTTGAGAGCTTCTATAAGCAACATAGTGAGCCAAAAAATACAGATGAGGTAGGCCTTAGTAGATAACCTCCCATGATAGAAGAAACACATGAACCTGAAATTACTCAACAAGGTGTTCAACCACAAAATATTGCCAAGCTAAAAATAAAAAGTTTTGGTGAGAATATTTTTTCTTCTCCTAAAATTTTAGTTCCTCAAGAAGTTCTAGTTGATATCTTTCCTTTCAAGAGCTGTTAGAAAATACAAATCAGTAATTCTTAGCTTTAGATGATACAATGTTTCATATGTCATCTTCTTTCCCTTTACAAGAGATTTCTCCTATCTCTTCATCTTATCCCACAAATAATAAATTTCCCATTGCTCCTTCTCCAAGAATCCCTCTTGAAACAATCAATATACAAGAATAAATTGAAACATCTTTTCAAGGTGTCTCAATTAAGAAAACACCTTCTTTAATTGTAGCCAATATTGATCCACCTATTTCAACTTCTATCCCATTGCCTTCCTCAAGAATTATAACTTTAGATTGGTTATCTACAATAGTAAAATTAATGAGAAAAATTGAACTGGAAGAGATAGAATTTGAGACCTTGACAACTTCTTTCTCAAAGAGACCAAAGAAATCAAGGATAGTTTCACAAATGGTGATAGATGAAATGGGAAAAAAGTATGCATAGGTGGCAATTCTTGTGGTTGAAATGGATAAGTCAAAAATTAGGGTTGAATACCACCATGTGTCCAGGATTCATTTGAAAAAATAAACTAGAGAAGGGATGAAAGGATATGTTCAGTTGGTGATTGGCACCATCTTTGAAAAAATAGACAAAGTTAAGTGACAAATGATGAATTGAAAGAGAAAGTGGAATAATTTAACTCAATAATACATAGATTGATCGGGCCAATTCAACTAGATGTCGCTTCATTAATTCTTCATGTCAAGATACTGTAAAGAGTGAGAAGTGGATCAAATGGGTAATGTGGTAAAAGACTGGATTGAAAGATTTGCACATTAAGGGGCCTCAACAATTCTCACCATGTCAATGATATTCTATGAAATTCAATCATAATATGAATGATTAGTAACAAAGGTAAATGGATACACTTGGGATAAACAAAATTGGGAGGAACTCATGCTTGGGTTAGTCAAATTCTTTAAAATTTCCTTTTGTTGATCTTATTCAAAAAGGGGTAATCAATGAAGATGAAATTGTCTATCAGATTGAATTTGTTTGGGCCACCAAATTTATAATCTAGTCCCTTCAAGAATGTGTTCATAAATTCAATAATGCAAGGTCACTTGGAAGTGACACAATGATTGAAATTGACACTAAAGTCAAGTTAGATTTTCATTTTTTCAATGAAAAGGATCAAGAGGGAAATCTGATTTCAATTGAGACCATAATTAGAGAATTCAAAGAATGAATTCAAAACATTGGCACTACAACTGCATTTGGTTATGAATAACTTCATTAGTTGTCCCAGTTCTAAGTGAATGTAGATAATTTGGATATGAAAATCAACAGTCTCTAAAGCAAGCATCAAGAAATAAAAGAGTTAGATTACTCAGTAGACATTGCATATACGTACGCAGATGGATCAGATGAAGATTTGATCATGGTAATTCTATAGAGATTTGATGACTTCTTAAAAGGAAAAAAATTGTCAATACAACAGTAAAAAGAATAAAGAATTATTTTCATTGTTCTTGCATTCTCTTCTCTTATTTATTTATACCTAACTTGTGTTATTTCACTCTTTTCCCCTTGTAAATGTGCATTGTATTTTTGCAAATTGTCTTTTCAATTTTGCCAACTTGTTTTTTCAAGTTGTGTAAGTTGATGATGTGATTTTACAAGTACACCAATTATTTTCTCAAGTGCTGATAATTACTAAAAGATTTTTTGCACCTTTTCAAAATTTTAATTTCTCATTGGTGTTTTAACACTTTTGTAAAAAGGAAAAATAGGTGGTTTTGCACCATAACCACCCATTTTAACCTATAAATACAAGTTAGGGCTTCATAATATAGGTTCAAAACATAAGAATTTTTGGCAAAACATTATAAAAAGAGATCAATCTTTCTACTCTTCAAAATTTATAGAAGAAAGGTGTTTCTAAACTTTGCATTAGTTATAAATTTTGAATTATGTCTTTTGCTTATTTCATTTTATCTGATTTTCATTTCCATTGTTATAAATTTCAAACTGTTGAGAATAGGAGATCAGATTACAAAGTTTCTATATTGAGTTGTAATTTACATTTCCAACACATGTGAAAATATTGATGAGAATAGAGGCAATTTCTTAGTTATTTCTATTAAAAAATATAAAAGGTTATTAGTTTTTGTTATCAGAGTCATATAATCTTTTGATGTATGTTTTATATCCTTAAGGATATGATTATGTCTTTTTGACCCATTGAATGAGAGAGATTTTCCTCTTTTAAAAGTCAAAATTTTCTCTCAACACTTTCATCTAGTATCAGGTTTCTAACTTGATGAGTTTGTTGCTCAAACAACTTCTCCCCTCTATCTTTCCTTCTATACATATTCCTTTCTTAATGCTCATTTTTATACTTTCAGGTTAATATTACTACCCATGATTTGCATTCCTTTGTTTGTAAATGTTTCTTGCTTTCTTATTTTGGCTTTCAATAAATTTAGTTCTACCTACTAATAGGAGAGGGACTTTGTTCCCCATGTTGTTGATGTGAAGTCACTAATTTGTGCTCCTGACAAATTTTCATGCCAACACACACCATACCTAAATTCAATGCCACCACTTAGTTTGTCTTTGAATTTTGATTTTCATGATAAATATTTCCTTTAATATGTCTCTAAAAATTAGTGTTATAAGTTATATTATACACATAATCCGTTTTTGGGTCTTAATAGTTTTGATGGCCAGACAGGCCATCAATTTCAAACTAGTGTCTGACTAATGTCACCACCAGTGTGTCCTTTATTGGTAGGGTTATTCAACATGGTTGTTCCATGCTCTTTTGTTTTGTCACTACTTTAACTAGGGGTTCAATACTATTTGACTATGTCTTGGCCATGACATAGTGAGATCATGCCATATAGTGTAATCTTGTTCACCCAAAACTCTAATGAGTTTTAGATTTGCATAGACCACCTTGAGTCTATAGAGTAGTGGGATTTTTCCATGTGGTATCATCCTAATAATACAAAGGCCCAGAGAATTTTGTATTTGTATAAATATTTTTAGGTTAATGGGCTAATGGGATGGTACCACATGACAACATCTTACTAATCCATTCACTCGGAGGGTCTTTGTTTAGTTAGAGGCTCTTGATAAAATCCTTTTAATTGATTAAGTCATGTATAATGGTAAAAATATGCCACATGGCCTTGGGTAGAGTTTTAAAAATTGACTAAATGTCAAAATGCTTTTGAAAATGGATCAGGGCCACTAGGAGCTGTGAGAGAATGCCACATGGTGTCAGGATTAATTTAGGCACCTATAGACAACAAAGAAAAGGAACACAGTCAACAAGATTAAATTTAAATTCCAATGGTCAATAAATTTTTTAATTTAAAATGGTAAGTGCTCAAACTACAATGGTTATATCCCTTTCAAATGAAATCACATAGAAACTTAACAAAAGGGTGCCATTTTCATAGATTCAAAACCGAATCTCAAATAGATTTCAACCATTTTTATGAAATAGACTAAGGAAAAAATTGAACATAAAAAAATAGTCAATTTAAAATAGATTGAAGCTGAAATGGATTGAAAAGGGGAGTCATTTAGTGGCAATAGCCCTTTTTATAAGAATCTTAATAAAGATTTACCCCAATCATCTAAAAGCAGCTAAGGACTAATTGAAATAATCATAAATACTTAGCCAATTCATACTAAACTAAATCATAAATGGGTTATATTTCAAAGAGAAAGACTAACAACAACTCTAAATAATTTTTATAAGAAAAGAAGGTCCTTATTTTTAGATAAAAATGGGACATGTCGTGCAAGCAATAAAACAATGTTATCCATCCACATGACATTATCTTAAAAACTTATGACCTATTAGAGAGGAGTATAAAGGTCATATATTGAGTAAGATAAAACCATCCATGTGTCATAATCCTAGTGACCCATGACCTATCATATGAAGGTACATAGCCAAAATTCAAAATCCCTCTAAATAAGTGAGATCTTACCAAGTATCACAATCTTGATGACCCGTAGCTTTCAGGATAAAAGTACATAGTAAAAACTTAAAGACCTTCCAAAGCAATGTGATCCATCCACATGTCTCTTTATAAATAAATAAAGCTCAACAACATGAAAGCAAGCCCCAAAATCATGTAAAAGATATGCTTGTCATAGTAAGATGACTAAGCATATGAAATTAGCATAAATACGTCATGTGATAGTCAAACTTGCCAAAACTAACATTGTAAACTAAAAATTAAAATGAAAGAGAAATAGATGGGTAATAAAGCAAAAGTCACTATCTATAATTAATTATCATGAATTGGCAACTCAATGCATTCAAGTTTCAATCCCAATGAAATTATTATAGTATATTTAGCTCTGAATGCAAAATTAAACTACATTACTATCAAACCATCTTGAGCAAATTATGAATTTGAGCTCCCAAGAGACTAAAGGTCTTATGTGTTTTAGCAAGCTTATGTTACATTCAAAGATACTTTACTAAATTTAAATGGTGTCATCATATCAAATTCCTATTCTATCTACATATTCCAATGATGGAAGAACATAGTTCATGGACATAGTATTTAACCTAGCTAGGTTAGAACACCAATTTCAACTTATTTAAATGTTTGGGAAAATATTGATGCATTCAAGCCATAGAGGGAAAAATATTATCTATCCACAATCAAAATGAGATACATTAATGATGTATAAGAAATCAAAACAATAGGCCTACACAACATTATAGTGAAACTAGCTGTAATGCCTTACATTGACCAACTATATGATTTATTTGTGAATGGTTAAATTTTAGGGAGTTTAGTGCATCATAAATGTAGCATGACCCATTTAGCTTACATTAATAGGAATGCATTTGAGAAATACTACAAAATCCTAACCGATGAAATGACCTTTAACCAATCTATCATAGATTTGTGGCTATCAGCTAATGCAATCCAAGATAAGTTGAGACAAGGGGCAAAAAACCCTAAGAGTTTTGTAATCAAGGGTCCCATTTCATCTATTCCCATAATTAAGTTTAGACTATGGATAATAGTAGCTATGGCACTACTAAATAGGTTATATGGATTCCCTAGAATTTCCATCATCCATGAGATATGGGTGCCTTTGTTAAACATTATCCAGCGTTGTAATAAAATTATAAGCCTAAGGGAGATTATTAGTGACAATTTGAAGTTCCAAATGTCAAGGCTATATAATTTAATAGATCAAAAAATTTATATGATGTCATATTTGGTGGATGTCACAAATGCTATAGTGACCATGCCACAAAATGAGCCTTGGGAGCCATCAAAGGAATACACAAAGAATAATATTTGTGATGATTTTAATGTCACATACATATAAAGATTTAAAATATAAATCTAGATAATTATAGATGTGTTTTACCCAATGGTATACATGTTAATTTATGGATAGTCTATGCACATGTTATCATAATTAACCAAAAAAATCATCCAAAACATGGGGGAATACTGGTTTTACCCTGACCACAAGGTGATAAGAATAAAATAGACCTATACAAGCCCATTATATCTACCAATGCATGTCCTAAATAATTTGGCTAAGCAATAAATTTTTTTCCAATTTTTTGATATTGTAAACTTTGATTTGAAGAAGGCACAATAGGGAGTTATTCACAAGGTCCCTATAAGTGTTGGCTACATACAATACATAAAATGGGAGAATTTTTATCCAATGGGTAATATCAAAGTTCATTATGGCCTAGGAAAAGCTCCATTTAGGTACTGGGACCCAAGGAAGAATATCAGGAGTACTCTTGAGAGGCATGGGAATAAAGTTCATGTTACATATAGATGTCAATGGTTTAAACATGCCCCCATATTTTTGAAGTTGAATATGACATTGATGTCATAGTAAATATTAGAAAGGTAGGTATGTCTATGATAGTGGTGCAAAGGAACTGATATGATACTATTATCATTGCATAAAATTCTAATAGGATAAACAATGTGGAGATAATTCCACTACAGTTCCACACTCCTCCTCCAATGGAAGTAATCACACTTTTGGAGACCAATCAACAAATTAGGTATAATATCTTCATTGTTCTCCCTAGACCTCAAAGTGCCATAGTTATTCCACTCACTTCAAACATGGGAGTACTAACAGTTCCTAACAATCAAGTGGGACCAATTTATTTAGCACCCTTGCATCCATTGACAATAGTGAAATAATCAAGTCTTATTTTTTTCAAATTCATATTATTACTACATTTCTATTTCCCACTATTTTGACAACCATGCTAGTTCTTCCTACTACTGTAGATCCCTTATCATTTTTTTCCACCATTGCTACCACTGAATCATCATCCACACTCCCGTGCCTCCACCATCATTCACTACTCCATGTCCATCCATAGATCCAATTGATACTTATCTTAGGCCCTTTGGCACCAATTTCCACTATTTTGATTATCTTCCATGTATTTACTTAAAATATAAAAGGGCGGACTCCACCAATCTCTTCTCAAATCCCTACACAAAAATAAGAGGTACCTATAGAATACTCAAGTGTTCCATTAGGTCCCCTTTATACATAAATAATGGAGGAACCATAAATAAGTGGGTAGGAGGAGGAAAAAGAGGAATAAACACATAAATAAGGCTAAAAGGGGAAATAAATAAAACATATGCCAATAACTATTTAGGTAGATGTAATAGTTGACACTATGTCGAGTATTATTGCACCAATAACAAGCGCATGGCCCTTTAACCTTGATTACAACATATTTATATCCCTTAAAGGGTCCCTTGGTATTATTTTATGTGAATTAGTTTATGCCCTTTGTTTAAAACATCTTTATGTCCCATTGTGTGTATCCCTTGGCCTTATTTATTATGACATATGCATGTCCCTTAATTCAACCATTGGCCTTATATGTGACATCATCACCTGATTGTGTTGTGCTTATTGAGCTTGATGACATTGAGTGGTGCACGATCCATATCATACACCCTTATTGCATATTCTTATTTATTTATCCTTTTGATAAGTGTTTCATTGATACATCTATCTAGAAACAATAATCATATGTCATGTATTACATATGTTACATACATGCCTTGATTGACATATGAATTACTATGATGACATACTCTCCACGTGTTAACATGATATTACATGATTTTATATTTATATGTGACATGATATATTTAACTCTTATTTTGAGATGAGTGACTTACAAAACACATCCCTCATCTCAAAAAATGTGCATTATAATAGGCTTGTCATAAATAATTAATCTCTCAATAACTAAAAAATATATCAGAGTGCATATTTTCATAGATTTAGAATGGTTTAAGTATCACATGATTTAGTTACATGATTTATATTGACACATTAGTATATACTATGGGGCTATATTCCATGCATATGCACTCATTTTACATATACTTTACCATAGATGCATAAACACTTAGGTACATATGTACATAGTTTATAGGAATAAGCATTACATGTTTCTACATACACATACATTTGAGATACAAGCTATAATATTTATAATGTAGATGCATAACATTATTTATCAATTGGTATAGATTAAAAAAGCATGATACTAGTTCATTCATCAGCATACACAACAACATAATTTTAATTAGATGGCAAATGGTTGTTATTCCACTTCACACTTATCAAATATGTAGTCATGATGGGGTCATGAACATTATTCATTCTCTTTTGATCATGCATTTATTATACATTGATAAAACTTTAGAGATACTATAAAATTAAACATGTGGTCATGATGGGGGAATGAACACTATCAATTTACTTTTTATCATGCATTTTATTTTACATAGAGCAAACTTGAGTGAACCAGAGTAAAACTATACAACTATATCTATAAGCCATCTGCAATGATTGATTTAGTTTATTTGAGATAACCCATCATGAAATTACCTCTTTATTAATTTAATATTTATATAGGTTAGTACATTTCATATTTCCCCCAATATTAATGAGTTTTTGGGCATGTTGTATTCCCAACCCAGTGTCTTACAAAGTTACATAAAATTTTGGGCATAATCACCCCAACTCTCCATGTGACTTAGTAAGGAAGCACAAGTTTTTCTAATGATTCAATAAGGTAGCATCATCTTTAAAAATTTGCAATGGAAACATGGTTTTCATTAACACGTAGGTGTATTTTACTCCTTACTCTTTAATTTTTTTTTTAAAATTCAATTTCAAATTAATTTTTTCAACCTATGGACATTGACTATGCATATTTGTTTTGAGTTTTTATATTAAGTGACATTGTATAATTGGAGACTCATACAAAAAATAAAGTGTGTTTTACACACTCAAGTACATATTTTCCTTTACTCTAGTAATTCCATTACTACAATAAAATGAGTGAATTTATTGATACTAAAGTTTGGTATTATGTACTTGAACATGACAAGCTTGACACACCCTTAACATGCATGACTTTAGTGCATAAACATGGTCCTAATCCACCATTATCTCACACTTACAACATATCTTCTGAGTTTGATCCTTCCTTTCTACTATTACACACCAATAATTTCCTTACTATCTATTTTAAACCTGTTTAATATCCTACACAGACATATCCAAACCTTCAGTTCAGTCTTCTAGTTCACAAATTGATTTTTTATGTTTTAATCATTATCGCTAGTTGATACTAACCTAATATAGTTGGTACCAATCCTTTCCCAATAATGGATACACTTTAAAATTCATAGCTTTCCTTAAGGTCATCCCATCTGCATAACATGTTGGTGGTATGATAAGCTCCAAATTAAATTGATATATATATACAAATCAAGTTGACATTTGAAAATTGACTTGGCACTTATCTAGTACACATCTATAAATTCTTTCACATTGGGAAAATCTACCCTAGTCTTCTAAAAATGTGAATTTATCACTAGGAACAATCATAATCCAAGTCTAAAGCATACCAAATCCAAATTAAAGCTATCATCGTAAAGTATTAAATCCAAATCATTAGCTATATATATATATATATATCAAAGGAGAACAATTTCACAATCATACTAGGTAGGATAACTATGTATTGTTTGATTTCCCACCTTATAGTATAGGGTACATAGATAATAGGCAATCATCAAATAGGGATTATTAGGGTAAACTCAGCACATTACACTTTCCCAAAATTTTCAATCCCTCATAAGCACACTTAGGGTTTAAATGTGAAGAAGGATGATTTGGAGTTATGCACATCATTAAGGTTTTTCATCACACAAACAGAGCTTTCAAAAATAATAGAAAGTGATTGTATGGTCATAATCCCTCATATTTTCATAATTCATTATTGACAAACATAAGTTAATATTGATAGTTGATACTAACTCGAATAAATGTAAGTAACCATGCACAAATAGAAATACATTTATTGAATGAAATGAATCACATGTTTGCTTTAGTTTGATTCTCACTTACATAACATAGTCATAGTGAGATACTTAACCAAAAAATCTAAGTACTCATCCCTTTGTTATACATACTATGTTCAACATATGCCACTTATTAAATCATTGTAATAAGTTTAAATATTTTACATTTAGATGTATGCTTAAACATATATTAATATCTAAATTAATCTACTAGTTTCTATCATATTAGGGTTTCTAAAACCAAATTAGGGTAAAATAATTACACCATGATGCATCATACCATTTTACACCTCTCCATATTGACCTTATATTCTCATTTGTTTCATAGATCATATTGATATTACATTTATAATTACACATCTTATGCTAGTTTCACACCAGTTATTTCCCACTAGGGGTATGCACCTATTATGGGCCCTTTCATAGAATCCTTTTAGACATTACTTTACCAAATAATGTTAACATATCACTTGACTTCACCTTATAAAGATTGATTTTATATTACACTGGGTGCTCATTATTAGTTGACATATGTTACAATCCATATCTCTTATATTATTTAATTTTTTAGCTTTGCCTCTTTATCTTAATTGAGTACATGCTTATGGCAACATTTCAAAACAAAAGTACTAGAACATTCAAATATTAAAAAATAAAATAAAAAATCAAATATTAAAAAATATAAAACTAATCCTATGCATAAATTCCCTTAATAGTAAACATAGTTTATTGATGTCATGTGTCATATACATGGTGAGTTACATATCCATTTTCTATGCACATGATTTTTGTAAAATACATGAGTTGGAGTTAGGACATATAAGGTATATCTAAGACATAGACACGTAAATGCATGACATTGATCACACCCATAGGAAATATTTCTATAATGAGGTCATGCCCATACTAGGGGCATCTTGGCATATTTTTTAGGTTATGTCTTTCTATGCTAGTACATTCATCATATTAAGATACTTTGACTATTTATACATGATTTTATCTTGTTCATACTTTCACATTGATACTTCATGTTGATATTGTACTTTTATATAATAGATGAATACATTGACTGATGTAAACACCCTAATTTGGTCATAACCACAAGTATCATCTTTTATTTCTCTTTCACATGAAGGTATTAGTGATGATTATAGTCCTTATTTGCATGGTCATTTTGAGTCTTTTGATCTTTATTATGTCTTATTTTCCTTATTCATGATACTCCAAATAGCCACAAGTCACCTTTTCACATTCACAAGGGCCCCAATCCTATCTTGCTTGATTTTAGATCTGTTTTAGGCCTTAAAACACTAGCACCACTTTCAACATAGTAGTGTCATATGGTGTTAGTGTCCACTTATGGCTCTAGTGTCTGACAAGCCCTTTCTCTCATGTTTGAGTCCTAACCCATATGTGATCCTTATCTAATGTTTTTTATCCCTCTTTTATGACTTATTAGGAAGAAAACAAGGTATTATATTCAAAACAAATTTCATTCTATACTCACAAGGCATTTTACATCTAGCACATACTATTTTTACACATATTACATAAAATCAATCAATAATACAACTTAATACTCCACATACTACTCAATATTCACACCTATACATTACATGCTTGATCAAATAAGGTCTTAAGAAAAAATCATTCTAGCATACCATGCAAGTTGATCGTATATCTTACCTAAGGGATAACTACATGTGATCTTAGACTCCTATCATTGGGGTTAATGTATGTAGCAAACAAGATAATTGGGGTTCTATTACGCATGATCGTAACATACCACAACCTATTTTTCTTTCCTTTTTGCATTTGATCCATTTATTTTTTCATGTGTGTAGGTATTCATTAGGATTTTAGAGGAGATTCAACCAAAATAATGACATAGATAAGCCACCAAATGACACAAAACCACCTATAGGACCCCTAAAAACTCTTTTGACTTCCCTAAAAGTTTTAGACAGTCTATATAGAAAGGACATTAGCACCAAAATTGGACATTAACACCACACGACACTATTGTCCTGATAGGGACACTATTATCCTGAGTTGGATTTCAATAAATAACTAGAAGATGAAAGGTTATTGCATGTTTATCCAGTTATTTATAGTACCCTGATCTATGTAAACATATGTTTATCTCTAGATAATTTCCTTTTCTCATCTCACTTGTTATTTTGGGAAAGTTTAATTAAAGCAATAATTTCTAGTTTTTATCCAAGATTAGTAATATACTCAGCCCCTTAACAACATAGTATTTACACTATTAAAAACCTAAAAGGTTAAAAAAATTGGTGAACCCAACTTACTTTGAATATTACTTAAAAAATCTACTTTTCCTTAAGGTTTACCTTCTCCAAATTTTGTACATTAAATTAGGGTTATAAAATTCTATTTTTCTATTTTTTTGGCATAACCTAGCTAATTTAATCAATCATATCTTAGGTTTTCATTTATTTAATGTAATTTAAATTTTTGTAACACAACCCTAAATCAAAATCCTATATCCACATATTAGGCCCCTATATATAAAATAATAACAATTAGGTTTTCAATTACAATCCTATTTTATATTACATACCTTGTTCAAAATTTCTCAAATTGCATATATATTTATGTTATATTATGTTCTACCTATTGTGTTTTTTTGTTCCTTTTTTACATTATCTCCTTTGTCAAGTTTAAAATGGCATCTAAAATGTCTTCTACCCCTCACCTAGTTGATGCACTCTTGAATTTCTCTCCTGATTATAACAATGAAAGGATTAATTTTCAAGATTATACATTAGACAATAATAATGACTTCATTTATAATGATGATGATGGCTATTATTATAATGATGGATATGGCAATTACTATGATCATGCCAATGAAAATGAACATAGGGATATATTAGATACATCATCTTCTATTTCCTCACACTCTTATCTTACTCCTCAAAATCAAACTAACAATATAATGCCAAAAGAACCTCTTATCGGTTTTGCTTTATCCCAATCTGATCCTAGATTTTCAACTACTTTTTCTACCTCATTATTTAAATTAAATCAATACAAGTTTAATACACGAAAACCACCTTTGCATGATTCAAGTAAAGTAGATAAGAATAATGCATCTTCTTTGCCTTTCTCAATTAAATTTAAAAAATCAGGTACCAATTATGTTACACCTTTTAGTAATTCATAAACTAAGGTAAATTAAATTATTTTATCACCTTATTTTACATCCCAAGCTCAATACAATGATTATTTACAACAAGTTGATGATCTAAATGTATCTAACTCTTCTCCTATATGTCATAATATGCAAAAATAAAACATGATTTTTACTTCTCCTACCTTTGATGCCAAAATTGAAAGTGATAATCATGATTTAATTCCACAAATAGCTAGTGAACAAATGCATTGCATTACACCTACATATGATGACACATTGCATAGTAGTAAAAATTTATTATCTTCCCCTTTCCTCTCTCTTAATGAGCATATGGATGATAATCTTCTAATTTTCTACAAATGAATTTATATCTGATTTTGATGAACCATAGGATAATGATGATTATTGTGATTATGATGAAGATGACATAAAATCTACACCGTTTATTTATTCTACTACCTCACCTATCTCTCTTATTCAACCAAACACTAGGTTACATGTAACAATATACACACTTATTATTATGTTCATAATTTACATTTACTTAAGAATAAAGTACCTTATATTCAATTAACATGTGATACTTCTTTACAACTTAACAATATAAGAGATACCAATGAATCTCCCTCAACCCCCTTACTACAGTAGAACATGTTTCTCAAACTAACATAAATAAGGGTGGTATCTCATTTCCCTCTAACTAGGTCCCAACTATCACACCTACAAAGGTTATAGAGAGCAAACCAACCCTCTCAAAAAAAGATTTATAATACAATGTACCAATAGCTAAGATAAATAACAAAATCCAAGCATTAAATGAACCTCTTGATGATGATGATATACCTTCATAAGTGTTTATTTACTTAATGCATGTTGTGGTTACTTTACAACAATAAGTAAACCATCTCACTATGGAGAACAAATCATACCAATCTCAGGCTAATGCTAATGTTATACATGACAACCCTATTCCACACAAATTCTCAACTATAAGGTTACCACACAACTTTTAGATACCATTTTTACCTATATTTGATGGGCATGGAGATACATACTTGCACCTTCAAGCTTATGAGAAATCCATGACCCATATTACAAATAAGTTGACTCTACTAAATTTGTTTCCAAAGTCATTATATGGGGAAACACTCAATTTATTTCTATCATACAATCCCTAGTGGATATTTACACACATATGAAGAGGTATAGATGGTCTTTCTCAAGCATTACAAATAGAATAAGGGACCTCTAGTCACACATGAGAGGTTACCTTTATTACATCAGGGTGAGATAGAGCCAACATCTGAATATATTTTAAGGTTTAAAGCTTGTTTGCATCAATTGATTTATCAACTAATAGATTTAGAAGTATATTACATATTACACAAAATTTTAACCTATCCTCTTAATGAGGGATTATTTTATCAAACATCAAAATCATTATGACATCTATGTAACATAGTTATAACATTAGAGACAAAGTTGGGATTAGTAGTTACACGATCAAAGGTGGATTTGGTTATAAACCCCTCAAAGCCTCAGTCATCTAATGTGGTATAAGAGTCTACTCCAATTCAAATTAATAATTTGATAAAACAAATACCACAAATAAAGATATTAAATAAGGGAAAAGTGCCACTTTATAAAACACCTTCTACAGTGAGCAGAACATAAGATATACACTTAGGGGTTATATAGTTTTTAGATAAGGCCAGTCCTCATGACATTTTGTTTACACTATTATATAGGGTGATGATTACACTTTATTCTATTCATCATCATCCACCATACTATTTTCATCGGGTACCACATAATCCATATTGACATTTTCATAAGATAAATGGACATTTAGATGATAATTGTTATGCACTTTGAGCTTGGATTGACCAGTATGTTACTTAACGCATCATAAACTTTACATAGAGGGTATCGAGATCTTATTCACCATACTCTCCTAGATCACACTCTTATATAATAGAGTTATCATAGGATTTTCCTTTTAAGGAACCATTGGTTACTAATCATATAATCCTTATGACTTATAAGACACCTATTTATGAATAGTCTTGTATACCACAATTTCAGTAGTGATGGAAACTAGTTAGAAAAGATCAAAACACAGCTCCAGTATGCACACCAATCAAGATATATGGGAACAATTACAAAACCAAGGGCATATTTTTATTTCAAACACCAATAAAGATATATGGAAATAATTATAGAGATCATAACGTAGCTCCAATATGTACACCAATCAATATATATGGGAACAACTATAAAATTAAGGGCACAATTTCAATTCAAACCCCAATAAATATATATGGGAATAATTATAGATATTAGAATGCAAATCCAATTCATACACTAATCAATATATTTACCATAAACCATACAACTCAAAGTGAAGTTTTAGAAAGTTAACCAATCAATTTTTTTCACCAAAGTCTACACATCTACACATTTGTAGTGCATCACATGTAGCTCTAGTTTTAGAGTCTCCTTCTACACCAACACAACATGAGTAGTATGGTCATTGGTTTTCCTTGCCATTTGGGTTCAAATTAGGCATAACATTATCACATGATATCCACATAAAAATCTTATGGAATACAAGAAAACCCTATATAAATAAATATAGAAACCCTAATCCACTACACATATATCTAAACATGCATAAATAGATACAAACTATTTAATTTTACTTCAATAAAAACACTATAAAAATATAATCATTTCAAACAATCAACCTAATTAAACACATACCATCTAAAAAGATCCATTTACCAATACACAATGCCAACTTAAATAAAAAACATCCATATATATAACTCATAATATATTTTTAATATGAATATAGTCCATCACTCAATGATGTAGACATGACTACTAGGACTAGCTCCCTCACTCTCGCTCTTAGATATATCAAAGCTAGAACTAAAGGCCCCATTATCTCTATATGACTTGGATTGATAAGTCTATCTACTCTCTCTTGTGATATGTGCACAGTTTAGCCATACACTCAATATGCTCTCACTAAAGACTTGTGTCATCATCTACTATTTAACTACTAGCCCCACCTAGAGTATCAAGTAAAGGCATGGTATGCCTATGCAACTCAACATGTGATTCATCTCTATCTATATGCCATGATAGCTATCACATCTCAATCAAACAAATGAGTGTGTACCCTAGCCACATTGGTGGACCTTTTCACCAATCCATCTTCCACAACATTATCCAGAATATGTTGTGTCAACTTATGAAGCACCAACTCAATGGTGATCTCCTAGTACTCATCATCCCCTAAACTTACATATGTCCACATAGTTCATAATATTCCTCATCACATAAAGACATTATAAAATTTATATAGATTATATAAACATATTATATTAAAATACCATCAATAGACCTTAGTCTCTACATCCAATACATCCTCTACAATCATCCCACCTCTCATAAATAGAGGTGACCATCTATGGTCACTCCATTAGGATGTGTAGGCCTAGATCACTCCCACATCAACTATATCTAGTCTATCAATATCAAGGTCTTGTTATATCAATGGAATAAGATCTAACTCAGTAATAGATAGCCTTGAAAAACTACCTAGGCTTGTAAGAGCCTAAAAACTCCTCAAACATATCATGAGTGTTGGGTGCACATCCTTAACCACACTAAACTATTGTGTGACCCACTCATACTAAAATTAATCATATACATTATCCTAGTGTTCATGTAGCCAATAACTCACCCAAATCTACCTCAACTAAGTGTTATCCTTATGCCATCCCTCATAGCCCCTATAGGGTCTCCATATAATATCCTATATTTTCAAACTATCTAACAACTATTAGCATTGCATAATGCTCCTCTTAAGTACATGACTTATACCTATTCATCTCTCTATAAACAATTATGGGTGAGCCCATCCTTCCCTTTCATGTTCCATTAGTTTTCTCATAGTTATATGTTCATAGGCCTAATAATGTAATAATGTCAATGATATGATACCTCCACAACACATCTCCTATGTAAAATGATATAGATCCCAATATAGGTGAGCTATCATCATATAACCTCAAGAATACATAGTATTGTACTCCTCCATATCCTTCACTATCTCATGCATCCTATAGGAAATCAAAATCACACTCCCATCTATAAGCATAAATGAAGATAGTAAAATAGCTAGGAACTTTTGCAGTTGTAAAAACTTGATAGTCACAATCAAGGTCAATAATATGTCACTAAGACTCCTCAACCACATCATGGGTGTTGGGGGCACATTCTTCACCACACTAAATTATTGTGTAACCCACTCATACTAAAATCACTCATAGAAATTTTCCCAATGGTCATGTAGCCAATAACTCACCAAAATATACCTCAATTAATTTTTATCCTTAGGACATCCCTCATAGCCCCTATAGGGTCTCCAGATAATATCCTTTACTGTCAAACTATCTAACAATTGTCAACACTGCATAGTGCTCCTCCTAGGTGCATGGATTATGCCTATCCATCACTTTACAAATAATTATGGGTGAGCCCATCTATCCCATGTACATTCCACTAACGTGCATATCATTATTTGTTCATATGCCTAAATTTTAATAATGTCAATGATATGATACCTCCACTACACATCTCTTGTGTAAAATGATATAGGTACCTATATAGGTGAGCTATCATCATACAAACCCAAGAATACATAGTATTGTGCTCCTTAATATCCTACACTATCTCATACATCCTATAGGAAATCAAAATCCCACTCCCATTTATAGCCATAAATAATGATAATAAAATATCTAGGAATTTTTTCAACCTTAGAAACTCAATAGTCATAATCAAGGTCAATAATATGTCACTAAGACTCCTCAATCATATCATAGGTTTTGGGGCACATCCTTCACCATAGTGAATTATTGTGTGACCCACTCATACTAAAATTTATCATATTTATTATCTTAGTGGTCATGTAGCCAATAACTCACCCAAATCTACCTCAACTAAGTGTTAACCCTAGGCCATCCCTCATAGCCCCTGTAGGGTCTCCAAATAATATTCTCTACTATCAAACTATCTAACAACTATCGACACTGCATAGCTATCCTCCTAGGTGTATGACTTATACCTATCCATCTCACTATAAATAATTATGCGTGATCCCATCCATCCCATGCATGTTCCACTAGCCTACTCATAGTTATATGCTCATATGCCTAACAATGTAATAATGTTGATGATATGATACCTCCACTACACATATCCTATGTAAAATGATATAGATCGATAGACAACTGAGTTATCATCATATATCCCCAAGAATAGATAGTAATATACTCCTCAATATCCTACACTATCTCATGCATCCTATAGGAAATCAAAATCCCACTCCCATCTACAGTCATAAATGAGGATAGAAAAATAGTTAGGAAATTTTATAACCATAAAAACTCGAAAATCATAATCAAGGTCAACAATATGTCACTAAGACTCCCTGCATGATGTGTCCTAGCCTTTATGGTAGAGAAATATTTAAAATCTTGTTATATGGCCCATAGACTTGTATCCTCCTATAGTATATCTCACTACCCAGAGATCAATAATTATAGAATCTAGTATACATCATCTAGAGTAATAATCATCCCCTATTGGGTAACCAAAACATGCATGTATCTGCATCCCATCTCTCACACAATGTAGTCATCATATGATTATCCTAGGGCATAAGCTCTAATAATGAAACATATCTCAAACTTTCTTTTTTGAGCACATCCATATCAACATCTAATAGGGGTAGATCTCATAAGGTTTCCATCATCTTTCTAGTTCAAAAATCCCTCATGCAAGCATCAACCTTCAAAAGTAAAACCAAATTAGACATAAGTAAAGAAAAATTATAACCAACAAATAATAATACGCATTAAGAGCTAGATAACTATAATCAACATCACATCTCAAGATTATTGGATACTAACACTTCATATATGACAATAGCACTAGTCAATATCACCACCCCCTAGACACTAGTGCTAGGTACTAGACATTAGCACTTGAGGTTGGAAACTAGTGCCATTCCTTACAAAACAAGCCCTAAATTGGTTCATTTTTAGTAAAAAAAAATAAACAAGACAACATAAATAATTAAAATAGGAAATAGTTTGGGTTTCTTACCAAGTGAACCTCTTCCTCATCCTGAATCTATGCCTCAACCTCCTCATAGTGCATCAAGCTAGCTCCTCATCTCCTTAACATATTTCTCTCACTTAGACACAAAATTTATTTCAATTCAAATGCTCCAAATGAATCAAATGACCTATTTAAGTCATACTTACCTAATGACACCTTATTAAGGTTAATCTTGTACACCAATTTAACTAAGTAATACAAATCCCTCACTATCACTATATCTCAAGAATAGTAGCTCTAATTTATGAACCATTTATTGCACATGGACTTGACATAGATATGTAACATCACATATTAGTAAAGCTAATATTTTAGTTATTATTAAATAGATAAAATGACAATAAAGATATCACTATAGTTAACATAACAATCGATAAAACATCTATCCAATTACACATTCAATTATAAACTGTCACAATAAATGCACTATTTAGACTTAAAACAACATTACACTTGCTAATTAACACCAATACAACTAATCATTACCACTTTTGGTTACATATCCTCACCACAGTCTCAGCTCTTTCACCAAAAGGGGGGTAAATATGCATATATTGTTTCAAACATACAGAGTTTCATGCAGACATAGACAAATAATTCTACATAGGTACATAGGTTTACACAGGTATTTAGATACACAAGTATTAAAATTCACAAGTTGTTAGATACATAGACACATAGGTCTACATAGATATTTAGATCCATAGGTTTTCGGATATGTAGACACACAAGTCTACATAGGTAGATAATTTTACATAGGTATTCAAATATAAAGGTATTTAGATTTATGGGTTGTCAGATACATAGACACAAAGGTCTACACAAATATTCATATTCATAGGTTATTAGATATAAAGACATAGGTACATAGGTATTTATATTCACATGTTTTTAGAAACATAGACACATAAGTCTACATAGATATTTAGATTTATAGGCTCTTAGATATATAGACACATAGGCTCACATAGGTATCCATATATACAACACACATAGATAAGTTTTGACTCAGGTATACTATTTTACTTAGATATTCAGATACACAAATACATTATTTAGATATCAATATTAGGGGGTAAGATGCAGATTGCACATCCTTGGTCCCTATTTTTAGAATATCAGGTTACACTCAGTATCATCACTAGTATTATCACCAAGGTTTCACCAGTTTGGGTCATAAGACTATTTATAGTGGTTGATCCATATCATTCCACTAGACCTAACTCACATATGCAGATTCAGTCTAGAAATTAGAGTGGGGTCAAGTGAGCTTTGTTTCTCCACACATTCAATTCACATACTCAGATTCAATCCAAATATTAGAGTGGGAGCAAGTGAGCCTTGTTTTTCCACACATTTAATTTACATACTCAGATTTAGTATGGGTGAATCCAAACCATGTGTCTCCCCTTCACATATTTCACTCTAGTTCTTATCCACTTCTGTGGCCAATAAGTAGACCAAATCTAGATTACATTCACATAGGTAAGTATAGGTACATGTTCCTCTTTTTATTTTAATATAGTACTTTTGTTTCATTACATTAGTAGAATAAAAGGGGAGGAAATGTAAACACCCTAATTTTGTCAAGCAGCCACAAGTAGTATGTCTTTTCTTTCTCTTTCACATGAAGCTCTTAATGATGATTACAGTCCTTATTTACGTGGTCATTTTGAGTATTTTGATCTTTCTTATGTCTTATTTTCCTTATTTATGATACTCCCAATAGTCACAAGTCACCTTTTCCAAGTCATGAGGGCCTCTAGTCTATCTTGCCTAATTTTAGATCTATTTTAGGGCTTAGGATACTAGCACTACTTTCAAGAGAACCACATGGTGTTAGTTTCCATTTATGGCTCTAGTATTCAACGGATCCTTCCTCCTATGTTTGAGTCTTGAGCCCTCTTTGAGCCTTCTCTTATGTTTTTTATCACTCTTTTATGACTTGTAGGATAGTGAAAAAGGTCTTATATTCAAAACAAAGTTTCTTATATATAAAGAGCCTCACAAGGCATTTTACATCTAATATTTACTATTTTAGTACATATTTACATAAAATCAATCAATTATACATATCAATACTCTGCATACTACTCAATCTTCACACCTAGACATTGCATGCTTGATAAAAGAAGGGCCTACATGAAAATCATTATAGCATACTATGCAAGTTGGTAGTGCATGTTCCCTAAGGGATAACTACATGTGATCTGATACCCCTAATATTGGGGTTAATGTACATAGTGGCTAGGATAATAGGGGTTCTACTCTACATGATCGTAACATCCCACATCCTAGTTTTTATTTTTATTTTTTCATTTGATCTATTTATTGTTTCATGTATGTAGGTATTCAATAGGGTTTTAGAGGATATTCATCCAAAAAAGTGACATAGACAAGCCCTTGAATGACATAAAACTACCTAGAAGACCCCCATAACCTCATGTAATTTCCCTAAAAATTTTAGATAGTCTCTATAAGAAGGACATTATCACCACATGGTGCTATTGTCCTAATAAGGGTAGTACTATCTTGAGCTAGATGTCAACATACATTCAGAATATGAAAGGTTCTTGCATATCTAGTCAATCATTTACAGTACCCTGATCCACGTAAAAATATGTTTATCTCTAAATAAGTTCCTTTTCTCATCTCACTTACTATTTCGTAAAAGTTTAATTAAATCAATAGTTTCTAGTTTTAATCCTAAATTAATAACATACTCAGCCCTTAACTACATAGGATTTACACTAGTAAAACCCCAAAAGGTTAAAATAATCAATTATGCATATTAATTTTGTATTCAAAAATTTGTTATAAGCCTTGTTTTCACAATGCTTTAATGTGACTTTACACACACACACACACACACACACACACACACACACACACACACACACACACACACACACACACATTATAAATAGGGAACTATTTGGTGCATTATTCTTGGGATTTTGTCATCTCCTTAACTTTATTTAACTATATAGTACTTTTTTATTATTTCCATATTCATTCACTATGTCACAGATCCTTGGTCCTATTTTACTTACCATTGGGTTTTCCTTGGCTTTCATAAAGATCCAAAATTCAAGGGAACTATTGTTATATGTTAGCATCAAAAAATACAAAATCATCTTAAAGCCTTTTTTAATTATTTTGGTCATGTTTGCTTTTGGACCATTTTATTTTACACATTTGATTACCCTTAGGTCAGATTTTACATGCCACTAGTTCCCTAAATTCAAATTTAAGAATGTTATACATATACATACATACATACATATATACATGTGTGTGTGTGTCCTCTCTAAATAATTTTGGGACAAGCATTCATTTTTAAAAATTTATATACAAAGTGCACACTACTCTGAGCTCATTATTCATTGTAAAATTTGAAGTTTCTAGGGTCAATTTCTATTTTCCATGTTTATACTAAATGATGGCCTAGGAAAAGTAACTTCTAGACTTACATTGACATGGATTGACACATATTCACATCAAAGGGACACTTACATGTATTTTGAGCCATATTTGGAGTATTTTTAATGTAGAAAACATTTGACTAGTTGACGTGATTAGATGACATCAGCCCAACCTAAAATAGTAACCATTTTGTACTATTTTCTAATTTAAAGTTAAATAACTAGGGTTTAGATCAAGGATAAATAATATATGGTTATATACACAGGTCTAAAGGTGATCAAATATAAAAAATACAATAACAAACACATATGCATAGTCTTAAGTGAAAATAATTTGACTCTACATGTCTATATGAGTTTGTTATAATCAAATAGTATATAATGTGCATGCATTTAATTCCATAGGTGTTCTATGTAGTTTTCATAGTTATCTCCTATTATGAATCCTCATAGATTTGACACAGTGAATTAGAAATATCATCACAAAATACATAGACCATAACTAGGACATAACATGCTAAGTACTTCATGTCCCTTAAATTATTGATCATTTATATATTTATCATGTGCAATAAATCATAGGAAATAATCATTTTTTTATGAATATGTATATCTTACCCTTTTAATATTTAAGTTTTTATAATTCTTTAGATAACGCTAATCTAAAATAATGTAAAACATATTGGTGAACTCATTTTTTGTCTATAACCTTGCAAAACCCTAGGCCCCCTTAGGGTTCCATTCTCATATCACTAGGGTTTCATATTTTTGTATATATATATTTGATTTTAAAAATTTATTTCTTATCTCCCCTTCACATGTGGTCTCAAACCTATGGTTTCTATCCTTTAATTTCTATATTCCTATTATTTTTATCCTATTAGGAGTAGACTTTGTGTTTGTGCTTCCTACTATCTTAGGCTTTGGTAAATAAAAAATGAGTGACCAATCTAAAACCCCTAATAGCCCCTACCTTTTTGATTTTATATTTTCTAACAATTCCATGTCTTTTTCTTATAATATTGAATGGACTAATGACCAAGCTTGTGTGATTAATGATGTTACTTATATGAAAGAAAATTTTTAAGATTATGATTTAAGATTATCAAGAGTATTCATACAGTATTGAACATATCAAAGTAAAAGAAGAGTAATATGATATTAACATCACTTCTCCTAGTTTTATACATCCTCTCAATCACACATCAAAATAATAATAAATGAGAATGAATTACTCAATGCACTTCTTGATGTTTCTAACATGTCACTTATAGAATAAGATATAACATAGCCATGTATATATGATATGCATATGGATTCTCATAATGTTTTTCCTTGTAATGATATTTATAAATGAAATGATGCTTATAGTAACACAGAGAATATTGAAAATCATTTTTCTCAACTAGAATGTGATATTATTTTTTCTCTTAAATGAATCATAATGTTCATTTCTCTTATCTGGAGATGAAAAATGATGTAAAATAAATATATATTCCTTTCCCTTGTCTTCAAGATACAAATAACGTAAATGAATGTGATGTTTATATCTCCTCCATTGAAATTAAATATGACATTATTTATTTTTATCCTAAAAATAAACATCAAAATATCTCTTTCTATGAAACTTATATTGAAACACAATGTGATTCCAATTATACTCTTTTTTTATAACCCAAATGTGATGATCAACCCTTGTTAATTAATTATGTTTCCATAGATGTAACTCTAATGTATTCAATGATGTTTCCATATAATGTGATTCCAAACAATGCAATGGTATTTTTGATGAATCTATTATACCTATTTTTAGGATACATATTGAGTTAATACCAATGAATGAACCTTTCCAACCACTACTATTCCTACTATTCATATAGTATCTATGGTGCATACCACATCTGACATCTAAAATTAAGTTATTTCTCACTTGATAACCTAAATCATGTGATGCTAATATGAATAACATTTTCATTTTAAGAAAACCTACAACAAGAGTAATATGCAATTATAATTATCCAAATGTATTTTTCAAACCTAAGTTTAAATGTTTTTATGTCCATGGGATAGTAGTCATTTCATTAAAGATGTAATTTTTAAATAAAATGTTCAAATGATGGATAAATATTACTAAAATATTTCAAAAAAAAATTATAAGGAGAATCCTTGGATTCATTTTAAAGTCTTCTTAGTGTCTTTTTATCTTAGTTTAAAAAGTTTTAAGATGTTTTATTATCCAAATTTTAATAAGAAAATGGTTACTAAATTTAAAGTAGAATAACTCCAAAGTCTAAATCAAGGTCATGATGAGCTTATTGAAGATTACATTTTACAATTTAAGAATACACTATATTTTTTAATGTATCAGCATTCATATTTGGAAATGTAATTCATATTTACCAATGGTTTTATGTCTCCACTTAAGGAAAGATCACTTTATAATGCTTATCCTCCTTTTGAGAGATTATATATGGATATTTTTATATATGATTTTGATCTTAATTATGATGCACATAAGTAAAATTAAAGTGATACAAGAGCATCTTCACCTAAGAAGGAAATTACCCATAAGTAATTTTTACCAATTACATCACCTTCTAAATCAGAAAGTCTAATAAAGATTATTAATATAAGTCAAGATTTAAAATACATGGTTTATGAGGAAAAAGTTAATATGAGTTCACCTATTCAAAATAAGAACCAACAAATTAAGCTTGATAGTTTAAAGATCGATGGTTCCTAGAAGTGAATAATTTGAATCTATAAGTCCATTTGTAATAATTGATTCATTTAACTAATTAGTGTCGATCAGGATTAATGACACTCACTGTCCTAGGCACTACTTTGCGACTCCAATATGTGACTCCCCATTTCATCTTGAGGTTCAAGATTAGTTTAAAAATTAGTGTAGTTAAAGTTTAGTGACACTCAATGGCCTAGGCACTACTCCCAAAACTGAATGAAAGCTTGTCCATTTCAATCATTAGGATGTGAAAAATACTAAAAGCATTTTTCTCCATTTGGATCAAGTCAATTGATGACCCATGACATCTCCACTTTTCACATCAGGAGCATACTCCATGAGTGGAAAGTACCACATGCATATATGTTTAGTTATTCATATAATATATTTTTATTTCTTATTATGACTATATTCATTTGGATAAAAATATATCTGATTACATACATTATATCCTACAGGAACACATGGACAATATGAAACATTGGAGCAATTAATTTTTTTTAAATTCACAATCATCAACATTGTTTTGCATTCTATTTATCCCTTTAAAATAGTATTTATAGTTAAACTTAAATACTATATTAAAGGTGGGGAATTTTTAGATATCCAAATTTAGTACAAGTTTAGTTTACACAATGCTTTAATGTGATTTTAAATATATAGACTCTTAATCATGAATAGGGAATTTATTTTCACATTCATCTCAGTCTTTTATCATATTCTTAACTTTATTTGAATATGCAATACTTTGTTTTATTATTTTCATCTTTATTCATTATTTTATAAGGCTCTTTGGTAATATTTTACTTGTAGTTTAATTTTCATTGGTTTTCAATCAAATCTACAATGCAAGGATGTTATCATCATATGTCAACATCTAAAAATTATGAAACCATCCTAAATCCTTTTTCAAATTATTTTGGGAACGTTTATTTTTAGACCATTTTTTTTACAAGTTTGATTATTCTTGGGTTAAATTTTACATGCCATTAGTTCCCCAAATTCAAAATTCAAAACTATATATATACAAATCCTCTTTAAGGAATTTAGGGATAAAAATTCATTATCATAAAGTTATATATAAAGTGCACACTACTCTTAGATAATTTTCCATTACAAAATCAAAAGTTTTTGAGGTCAATTTATATTTTTCCTACTTATATCAAATGAGGTCATATGCAAAATGTCATTGATACTTACATCCACATGGATTGAAACACACTTAAAATAAAGGGAGAAATATGTGTGTCTTGATTCCTATTCAAAGTATTAATATTGTAGGCAACACTCAACTAGTTGACAAGAATTGGTTGAGGTCAGTCCAACCCAAAATAATAAAATCAATAGTGTAAGATTTAAGGTTTGGACAAAGGAAAAATAATACAAGGTTATCTGTTTAGGTCTAAAGGTGATCAAACATTGAAAATAAAATTGTAGATTTAGGTGAATAGTCTTGAGTGAAAACATTTTGAATCTACCTCTCTAGATGAGTTCATCATAATTAGATAAAACCATCATGTATAGGCATATAATAATTATAAAGGTGTCCTACATAGTTTTAATATTCAACTCCCAATACAAATCCATATATACCTATTATTTAGTGCATTTTATAAATAAATACGGAAACTAGAACTAAGACACAACAAGTTAATTACTTTGTATCCCTTAGATACTTGATCATTTATAAATTTGGCATGTGTTATAAATCATAAGTAGAATTTAGTTTTGTATGATTATTGATGTACATTATGCATTTTTAATGTTATTAGGATGGTGTGAAGTATAACTCACACACATTTTTTTAAGTTAAGCATGTGATAAGTGTACACCGTGGCATATTTTTTGTAAAATATGGTTTCATTTAGGTTGATGAAACACATGGAATTATTAAAGGGTAACTTGAATACTTTAGTACATGAAATTAAAGGTTAATAATAAAAAAACCATATTCTCTTATGAGCCTATATATAACCTCATAAGAGAATATAAAACCATTTGATTTTGTCTAACATTTGTAATAAATGGTCTTTATGGCTTTTAGTTATAGGTTCCATGGTGTAGTTTCCTGAGAAGTTCATGTTCCAAAACCCTGACAAAACCCTTAGTTCAAATCTGAATATTGGCAAGAACTAAGTTGGTGGGAGCCTTTTAAAAATATATTTTGGACCTAAGTATAAATTTCATGTTTAAGCTTAGTTATATTTTTTAACATGACTAAAACTTAGCCTAAAAATCCTTGGTCTCATTTATTATTTTCTCCTTTGAAGTTCCTTGCATACCTAACTAATATTCATTTTGTAGGGTCCTTTTAATATTTCCTAGCTTGGTCCTTTTGATTAACATCTTAGCCTAAAGTTATAAACCTAAGGCCTCAACATATTTATTAATACAAATAGGAACTTAGTCTTAACACTCTAATCCTAAGTCTCTACTTTAGTCCAGAGCTCTGACTTAACTTCCTTGCATCTCATAGATCTAATGATCCTCAATAGATCATGGCATTTGATCTAATGAAATGAGAAAGACCCAAGCTTAGACTTAAACAACATACATCTTAGAAGATCTAATGATCCATGATTCATCATAGGAAAAGGATCCAATGGTATGAAGGCCCCAATAAAGCTGCACCCTTAACCTTCATCCAATGATTCTCACTTCATCATGTAGACTTGATCAGATGGAGCAAGGCACAATTGAAAATTCAAAAGATTATGAAAGGCCTACAAGATCGACACATGGTGCCTTTACATTCAAGGATTAAAATTAAAGGGGCCATATAATAGAAATAACCAATCATGAGTAAGATCTCAGATCATGATCCTGCAACCCTTGCTTCATCATAGGATCCTCATCCAATAAAACAAATTAAGTCCAAGATCATGGGAATCCTTATAGAAGTGCCAAGTGGCACTCTTGGATTAGGTCATAGGAAGTTAACGAGCTTAAAATTGGCATTCGTGTGACCATCAAATGATGCCCATGAAGATGTATTTGATGTTTGTGACACCCTCAACTTTAATACCATAAAATCAAAAGTTTCACTAGATTTAAATTAATGTTCACATGACCATCATTTGACATCCATAAGGGCATGTTTGATGCATGTGAGACCATCAAATTTAAGCCAATCAAGTATTTTTCTCAATATCAAAATATACTCAAAAATGTTGCTAGAAAGCTTGAGAATTAATTAATAAACTAATGAAAACCCTTAGAAGGTACTCAAGCAATGAAAATCTTTAATCTACAAATATTGAAATGGTTTTTTGGTCTAAATATGTGAAAAATAAATTTAATCTAAGTATATAATTTAAGGTCCCCATGGTATTTTGTTTAAATACCATGAAATTTAAATCATAGATTTATACTAAGTCTTATTTTAAAAGAGTATTTTTTATGTAGAATTTAGACCAAGTGTTTTTAACCAAAGGTTTTACTATGTTTATTAATACAATAAAACCCTATTTGACATTAGGTCATTAGATCATTTTGACCCCCCATTTGAGCATATTTTATAGGCTTAGCATAAACATTTTAGCCCAAAGTATATATTATGTTCATTTAACACAGTGTAAACTTTGGCCTAAAGTAGTTAGCTGTGGGTGTATAAATCTATAAAAACATAGGCATAAACATGTTATCCTAAATTTTATTTTGTGTTTAATAAACATGAAATAAACCTTAGCCTAAGAGGTTTAAACCTAAATTTCACCTTAATAATGTGCTAACTTAAAATATGGGCATCTTTGCATATCAACAAATCACACTTCATCATGAGAGGATGATCTAATGATTCAAAAGCCCTGTGGACTTTTTAGTGGAATCCTAAGAGCATGTTGGCTTGACACATGGTGAAAACACATTCAAAGTAGAACTAATAAATGATCCAACAATATGCACTTCATCACACTTCATGATCCAAAAATATAAAATCACTAATGACTTTTCAAAGGCCCATGACCTCACTAACTAGCCAATACTCATTCAACAAAGGATTGACATAGGATATAGAGCATAGAAAAGCACACAAAGATGCCAAGTGGCACAACCATGAGGCTTGGTATAGAAAGGAGCTAATAAAAAATAAGGACATGAATCATGATCAATAGTTTTTAGTCACTCATAAGATCCTCATCTAATGGTGTGAAATAAGAGAAGGCATTTTAAATGCCAATGGCTAGTGCTCAAAAGGCATTTATGAAAAATGCCACAAAAGGTCCAGATCCCTTCCACATAAGTGCCACACAAGCAGAAAAGGAAAAAATAAGACATCTTGTGGGCTCAAAAATATGAAAGTATAAAGTCAAAGGTTCAAATCAAATCTAAGTCATGTATAAGATAGATTTTGGATGCATCTTGCCATTAAAGCTCTAAAACCCTAAACCCTGCATAAAAGCAACCCAAGCAAACTCAATTAGTTACAATTTGATCTAAAGAAAGCTTGATTATGTTTTTAAGCACAAAATAGCTACTATAGAGACCAATTTACAATTTAGTGTGAATAATTTATAGAAGTAGATACCATGGTAGCTCGTAGGCAATAGTTGAAAGAGGAGACAAAACTCTACCTATCAACAAATAATGAAGGAAGGATTTATAAGAACACTGAATTGGATGTTGTAGCCCTAAACTCCCCAAGAATAAAAAATTGGTCTAAAATATTCTTCACCATGGAAGAGCTAAAACCCATCACCAAGGAGGAGTAGATAATTGCCATGGTAAGTAGGAAATACTATGACTTGGTCATAGTCCAGATGATTAGCCTTCATTATGCCACCACCAAGCTTGAGTTACTTCATTGCATAGATGTTCTCATTCTATTTTTTTTAGACTATGGGATTTCTAATGATTGGATAATTTGGGAAATGAATTCTAAGAGGGTAGCTTACATTTACCCTATTACCTTAAAAAAATACTATAATCTCCCAATCCCCCATGTAGACCTATCCAAAATTAGGGAGTGGACCTCCAATTATGACCTAGACATCATCTTTAGACCCTGGTTACACCAAGGAACCCATGTCTTTAGATACTTTGAGGGTAAAATCTTGATAGTCTAGTTTAGAGAGGACATCAAGGTGATCATGACCATGTTAAGCCAAGCATTAGGAGCCCCCTCAACCACATAAGTAAACAAAATATGGCTCCCCTATGTGTATTTCATGGTTTAAGAGAAGCTCACCCCTCCATTTGGAGACTTGATTAGTGTCTCCTGAACCAGGTAGTTCATTACTATCAAGAGGAAAATAGCCAAGTAATTCTATATTATGTCATATTTACTAGATTCCTTTCTTGCCTCCATCAGCTTCCCTAGCATTAAAATTTTGGTCTCTTGAAGGGAGAACCACCATTTCCCACCATTAATCCAAATTTCACATCTTTAAGTACAAAAACCATGTGTAATTTATCTATGATTATGTCTACCCAGTCATAGTGGAGGCTATTATAGGATTTCCCATGCCTAAAGTCCATTCACAGATCAAAAAATATGTATATATGATGGGTGACATATGGTTATATCTAGACTATATCGTTATTAGAATTGAGGGAGTCATGTCTTCACCATATAGATTGCCTATGTATGTATCAAGCAAGTTGGTTGAGCAAGAAATTGCTTCCTAACTCATCAATGGAGTTGATGGATTTTATAAGGAAAAGAGGAAGGGTCTTCTCCATCCCTTCCCTTTAACTATTAGAAGGACCATGTTAAATATTGGAAATAGGTAGAAACCATGTCCAAACATAGGGATTCATTTAAGTTTCAAGTTCATGAACTCAAAATGTGGGACCCCAAGAACATTTTAAATGATCATTTGAAGGAGAAGAAGTTACCCAAGCCTAAGTATATGCATCATCTTGGTATTCATGACACTATTTACATTAAGGCAAATAACTATAAAGAAGTATTAGCTAGGATCAAGGGCCACAACATCAAGCTTGAGCATAGATTAACAAAAGATGATAAACCAGTAGGAGAAGCATGGGAGATGAATCCTCTCTAGTATCACTTATTGCCTAAACCATCTAGGACATTCCAAAAATAATCTCAAGTGGAACAACCACAACCTAAAGGTAAAGATGAGTAAGGGCATGGAAAGGAGTTAGAAGGAAGACCCAGGGAGGGACCCTCATCTTTAGCCTTACCACAAAGACCACCTTCCCTAGTTGAACATATAGATATGATTGCCTTAAAACTAGATGAGACACTTGAGGGTACCCTCAAGGAACTTGTAGAGGAATATGGCACATATGAAGGGGAACATATTGAAGAAACTCAAATCCAAGTAGGGGAGCCTAGGGAAGAGAAGGAAAAGAGCTTGCTCTTGACATAGTCCCATTAGCCCCTAAAGAAAAGAGGAAGGTAGAGTTGGATTTGGTACTTATTAGATAAAAGAGACCAAGATTAACCATCTCTCACCCCATAAGTGAAATAAATCTATTCAGTGATAAATTCCCCATTCATGGACCAGTCATCCCTGATTAGTTTATTTATGTAAAATTGTAAAAGATCCCTTCTCTCTCCCATTCATGGGACATAAAAAAATATGCCAACATTGAAGTATATGATGACATTAAGCCATGGATTAGGGCTATAATGAAGGAAGAGGAAGAGAGAAAAATTGTGGTCACTCTAAGACCAAAGAGTAAGAAAATGAATGCTCTAGGAGTATCAGGCAGCACAAGTGTAGAGGTCTCAGAGCCTCTAAAATTCATAGGGTCATTTACCATCGTAGTTTAATCTAGAGACAACTAGATTGGAAAGAATCACCACCAAGAAAGCCATGGTGGGAGCTAAGGAATTCACCTTCCAAAAGGTTGAGCCCTTTATAGGCCTAACCTTGGTAGGAGGAAAATAAATTGGTGGAGCTCTTATCTATGAGGAGGATGTTGAGATCTTGATTATGGCTCAACCAACTCAAGCTAAGGCTGGGATCCAAGGGATGAAACAAATAATCTATAATTTGGAAAGAGAAAAGGAAAACTTGGAAACACAGGCCATCTTATCAATTTTTGACACTGTGATGGATATGTTTGAGGATTCATTCTTTGATATGTTTAATTCTTTGAGTTCAATAAAGCTAAGGTAGGATGCCCTAAGCCAACAAGGTGAAGTAGCTAGGGGTTAATAACATAATGGAACAAGTTAGAGACCTAGGTAAGGGATCTCATTGACATTTTGATTAGGAATAAGATTCCTAAGTTCAAAACTATTAGCTTAGTTCATTTAAACACCATATTGGGAATAATAGTAGACAAGGTCTAAGGTCTAAGTGCTTGGACAAAGAATTTAAATAGACTTTTGACAGATGATAAAGTATTGACCATTAGAAATGAGTAGCTCCTAAGAACTATGTTGGTAAATCCTATCAAGACCACTGCCCTTGGAATCATTGATGAAGCTAAATACAAACATAGGGTCATTTTGGTAATGTAGTTAGTTAAGAGCAAGAGCCAAACCCAGTCTGGTAGGGATAATAGAAGAATCTTGGACATGATCTTCAAAGCTAAGGAGAAAATTGTAGAGGCAAGGACCATAAAGGAAGCTATGGCCATGGATGATAGAGAATTAGATAACTTGGATGATTAAGAAGAAATATGCCTTATGAAGCTAGTTATGGACCTGGATCTCATCAAAGACCAACATAAGAAAGCAATGGAGCTTCTACAGAATCAATAAGGGGACCCTTCAATAATGGGCCCACCTAGTAATTAATATTATTTTTGTAGAGAAACATTGTAATATTTAGAATAAGAATGTTATTTTGTAGAGCATATGCTAGTTTCTTAACATATTACCCCTAGGTCAGTCTTATTATGAAAAACAAGTGTATACTAGAACTTTTTAAGTAAGGACAATTGTCCTTATCTTTTGTATGCCTGTATGTTATAACTGACTAGTGTACTGCCTTATCTTTCTATAAAATTCATGTATCACCATCTTGTAAAGAGAGATTTTTGAGCAAATGTTTTACACTTAGAGAAATTAATATAATCAAGGAATTCTAGAAAAATTGTCCATATTTGATATGTCAAATGCTAACATAGATTTTCTCTCAATTACTAGTTTTATGTCTTAAATTTGAATAGCTTCTTAAATTCTAGGTTGCATTTTCTAATCATAGGGTTTCTAATTTGTGCATATGTTATATTTATTGAAGGATCTTGGATTTGCTTCACTCTATTTTGCTCTATATTCAGATATGCAAACACTATTTGATTATAGTAGTAAATCTTTAAAGTAAACCTTGTTTTTACTTATGGTTCTTTGCATTATCCTTCAAAGTTTGCCTAGTATATAGTGAAATCTGAGCTTAGGCTATTTTACATTATGTATTGGTTTGAATGCATACTCAATTGCAATTGATGCTTTGTCATGATGTTTGAGACTAAGATAAGAAATCACTCACTTTCTTTTATGCCTTACCCTTCCGTTTGCTCCTTTTTTACACCATATCATTGTAGCTTAAATCTCATTGTCAATATGCATCTAGATTAATCTATAGCTTAAATTTTGAATCATAATTCACTAAGTTAACATAGATCCTCTGTAATTCACAAATAATGGAACATGATGGCTACCAACCATCACTTATTATAAAATTTGTGGATCACGCATACATATATCTATTGCTATTTCACCATAGGTAACATCAAGTTGCCAAAACATACTACTCATGCTCTAAATTCTTGGAATTATAAAATGAGAAGTGTTCTTTAAACACTAAGAAAATTTATGGTGAATTTAGAGACATCAACATATGTTCTCCACTTGCACTAGAAGGAGGGCTTCTTTGGGAATTCTTCAAATCTTTGTTAGTCTTAGCATGTTTCAATCTAAAATTAGTGTATATTTGTGTTTTTGAGTGAATTTCTTAATTATAAGTACAAAATCATTGATCTTTGTAGTTTATGGCATACCTTTGTGCATCTTTAGACAAAGATCAAGGTTTTTTCTTTGAGATTCGATGCTTAGTTTTGGTAAAATTAATTTGAAATTTGAAAAATTCATAGTATTTAAGGTTAGGATGGCTTATTTTGATCAAATATTGACATATGTTTCATAGATATAAGTTCATTTGAGCTTAAAATTATAAAGATATATCACATTAGCATAATTGGATACATATTTGAACTATTTTAGGAAAAGATCAACATCCTTTATTGCTCTTTGTGCAATATTGACAAAATGAGCTCATTATTAATCCTTGTTGCTTATAAATATTATCTTGATACATCATATTTAAAATAGGATCTTTAATTTTCAAGCTAGAATTTCCAAAGATTCACACCAGATCACATTCAGAGACAAAGGAACCTTTGTTTGAACTTGAAGTTCACCAAAAGGCTAGGCATGACAAAGGTAAGCACAGGAGATCCAAATCTTAGCCAACTTCACCTCTTCAAGGTACCTTTGCCTTCAACCTTAATATAGGTATGGCTTGGTTGGGATAATCTTTAATTAATGTGCCAAGTGTGGTACATGATCTCCCATGTAACCCTAAAAAGTATTTGACTACATTTAGTCCAATCGGTATTACAATTGTTGAAGAACACATTAAGTCTTTTAAAGATGAATTAAGTTTGTTAAATGTTTTGCAAGAGGATGTAGCTTGTATAATATTCCCATTTAAGTTTGAGGATGCTACTTATGAATGGTTCTTTAACTTTCTTGATAATTACAACACTAGTTGGGATGGTTTCACCAATGTTTTTATAGATCAATTTGGTAAGATTGTTAGTCCTTGTGTTATCTACCATCATTTCACTACCATTATAAGGGATGAAAGTGAGCCTATTAAGTCCTTTAATGCTATATTTTATTAAATGTATAACAGGACTATAGAACCCTATAATCCTGATGATGTCTTAGCTTTAGAAATCTATAAGGATGTAGTAGATCCTACAACCTTTGTATTCTTGAAGAGATCCATGCCAGTTATAAATTCATCAGGTAGGGCCTATTCTAAGGTAGTAACCATCAATGATCAGATGCATCCCTATGGTAAAATTTCATATTTGTTCCAAACATCAACCCACAAATGCCTATGCTGAAATTATTCTCCAACAACAACCAAAATATCATAGCCTTAAACCAATTCCCAAAGTTAAATTAGTTGCCATTGAGTCATGTTGCTCCCAATCAGAAATTAGGATTCTTAAATCATCCTACTAATGGATTTAATATAAATTATCAAAGAGATTTAATACCATCTACTAATAATAACCAAGTACATAATTTTGAGACCACTAAAAATGAGAATGAATCTATCCTAAAAATGGTCCAAAAGTTCAGCACTAATTTTCTTTAGCTACAAAAACAAGTTGGAAATTTGGTAGGAACTTCTCATTTCAAAGGTATAATAGGCCAAATAATAGATTTCAAAATGATAGTTTAATAATAGGAATAATGAGCCATCTATTGAAAATAAGACCATGGACATTAACCTTACCGATATTGCCTTACCTGATTATTGTAAAGTACATTACATAACCAAGCATGGTGAAATTGACTGTATTAAATTTTTAAAATCCTTTCAAGCTTTCCAAGAGGAGTTGGATACATTTGAAGTAGTCCCTAATAAGGAAAGTGGTGTAGGTGTTTCTATATCTAAGTCATTTGATCAAGCCTTCATGGTGAATACTTTTGATTTCCCCTTTCAATAGGAAAATGAACTTGATGAGATCCCTAAGGAGATCCAAGCCTTTCAATAGTTCTTAAAGAAGACCTATACCTTGAGGAATAGAGAGTAGAGGTAGCCCTTAACTACCTCAATTCCTCCAAACAATTTTGGAACTCCTCCAGACACTTCGTCAAGCAAACAATCTAGATCCATCTAAAGGGAGCACCTCTAAACCCAACATTGATATTTCTAGTTCTTCTAATAAAACTAGATATAACATATTTGAGGATATGAAGAAGATAAAGGCTAATATTACATTACATGAACTTACATAGATTACATATCAAAGGGACCTCCTACTAGAATCTATGTCAAAAAAATCCAACAAGCCACCAAAGGCTGACCATATCAATGTGACTGTGCATAAGGCCGAACCTGAATCTCCTCCTTTCTTGTTCATTGTCAGGATGTTTGGTAAGAATTTGCATAATTACTTTCTATATTTTGGTGTTTCTACCAACATCATATATGTAGGTATATGTATACAAATCTATAGTCAAGGTAATTGGCAAACTTTTAAATGTTTATATGTAGCTAGCTTCTGAGCCTAGAGTGCATCAATTCATTAATATTCAAGTAGTTGATATATTTTATGTTTATATAATCTTGTTAAGTAGGGAATGGACCAAGGCCCTAAATGGTTACATGTCCATAGATTTCTTACATTTATGGCTGCCTTGGAATGGAGTTTCTAATTAGATCAGGGTTGAGAGAGAACTAAGGATGAAACACATGATAACAAAGTATAATGTTGTGAACAAGAGGGTCAACATAATTGACTTAGACTTAAGGGTTTTTACCCTACAGACTAAAAATGTATGTGATCTTAAGAGTGTTCATGTTGTTCCTAGACTATGAAATTTTCATTTTGATGGTGTTAGGTGTAAGGTTGGATCTGGAGTAAGTATGTCCTTACTAACCCCATTAGTAAGAAATACCATGATTCTTATAGACTCCAATTCCATTCTACTAAAAATCTTTCTAAATATGAATCCCTTACCTTAGGTTTATAATTTTTTATAAAGAATAAGGTAAAATAGCTACTAGTTTATCGGGATTCAGAACTAGTGGTCACCCAAGTAAGAAGCAAATACCAATGCAAGCTCTCATATCTTGAGAGGTATAAGTTTAGGGTTTGGGATTTGATTAAGTCCTTTGATGATTTTATCGTTACCTCCATCCCAAGAGAAGAAAACAAAGCTACTAATGAGTTGGCATCTATTATATCCAACCTCATGCCTAACCAAGATTCCCCTAACTTCAGCATTGAGCTGGTCTTTTGTCCTTCAGTGCATAATAATGTTAACTATTTTCAAGTTTTTAGTGATGATCAATAGATATTGGATTTCATGACCAATTTTGGAGCATTTGATACCCATATTATTGATGAGACTAATGAAAATGCATCTAAAGAGGACAATTTTGATATTAAATTCATTCAGTTGAATGACAATAAGATCCCTAAGGGGATGATTGCTTTAAAGAGACTATTTGATCAAGACAAACTAGCTAAAATTTCTATGATTCCCAAGGTAAGTGGGAAGGACTATAATGTTGTTAATTTTAGACTTCGAGATCAACCCCAGTTAGTAAACATTGGAAAATCCTACACAAACATTGAGAATAAGAAAGCTAAATAGATCCTTACCCAATATAGGGAAGTCATATCATGGTCCTGTAATGACTTGAAGATCTTTGATCCAAGAGTCATTACCTAGACCATCCCTCTCAAAGAAAACTATAAACCATTCAGGCAAAAGTAGAGGCTTGTAAACCCTATCTTAGAGCCAATGATCTTTAAAGAGGTTAAGAAACTACTAGATGATAGGATAGTCTTCCCCATCAAGCATTCTATCTAGGTGGCTAATTTGGTGTCAGTCAGGAAGAAGAATGGTGAGATTAGGATCTATATTGATTTTAGGAATTTAAATAAAGCATCTAAGAAGGACAACTACCCTCTTCTTTCTATTGAATAGGTTATTCAAGTCATTTTAAGTTCATCCATGATGTCTTTTCTTGATGACTTTTTAGGTTATAAGTAGGTGTTGGTTGATAAAGATGACATGATGAAGATAACTTTCATTACTAAGTGGAGAACCTTTACTTACAAGAGGATTCCCTTTGGGCTAATTAATGCATGAGCTAATTTTTAAATAGCTATGAACCATGCCTTCTAGGGCCTAATAGGTAAATGCATCATTATTTATGTGGATGATATATGGAAGATCAATTCATGCATTTACAGAAAGTGTTTGAAAGATGCAAAAGGTATGGGATTTCCTTAAACCCTAAGAAAATTATTTTCTATGTTACTAAAGGTAAACTATTGGGACATGTTATAACCAAGGATGGGATCTTTATAGATCCTGAAAGGGTAGAGGCTATATCCAAAATATAACCCCTAAATAGTAAGGAGCTAAAGTCATTCTTTGTTAAGATAAACTTTGTAAGGAAATTCATTTCTAGATTTTCAAAGACTTTCAAGCCATTAAATAAAATGCTAAAGAAATATGCCAATGTCACATGGAATGAATAATATAGAAAGGCATTCAATGACATTAAGGAGGCCATTAGCTAGGCTCCAGTCTTGATAAATCCTAACTTTTAAAAGGACTTCTACCTCTATTCATTCACCTCTGATCATATCATGGCTATTATAATGACTCATAAAGTTGAGGGGTGTGATCACCCAATATCCTTTATGAGCACTAATTTTAAGAATGCTAAGTTAAATTATTCATTAATAGCTAAGCAAGCATATGAATTAGTAAAGGTAGTAAATAAGTTTAGGCATTATATCCTTAGAAATAAGGTGCATGCTATTTTACCTAACCCTACCACAAAGCTCATATTAAGCCAGAATGAGCTCAGAGAACATAGAGGTAAGTGGATGTTAGTTTTGCAAGAATATGACATAGAAATGAAAATAGCAAAATTGGTAAGGTGCCAAGGTTTAATCCAAATGATTGCTAATACCAGCCCTAAGTTAAGTATTATGCAATTTGACCAGTAAAACTTTCAAGCTAGTGAATGGTATGATTCTATTATTCATTTGCTAATTAATGGTACCTATCCTACAGGACTAACCAGGGACCAGAAGATGGATCTAAGGATTAAGAATGGAGTCTTATATAGGAAAAAAATTGAGGGAGTCTACCTCATGTGTGTTTTAAATGAGGAAGTTGCTCAAATCATGAGTACTTTCCATGAGAATTTCAATAATGGACACCCATCAGGGAAGACTACTACATATAAGATTCTTAGAGCTAGCTATTATTGGCCAAATATCTTCAAGGATGCTCATAAGCATGTGAGAGAATGCCACTCTTACTAGATTTTTATCACCAAAGAGCCTAAGGTAGCTGTTAAGGTGTGGAGCTAAAAGCTTCAACTGTTTGCAGACACAAGAAAAGGATGCTAAAGAACCAGAGCCATCGGCATCGGCAGTATGATCGACGTCGGTCAGATGCAGTGGAGAAGGAGACCGGCGACGGCAGAGAGTCAACCGATGTCGGCAGCACTAGACAAGCAGGGACCGGTGTCGGTCGCCTATGTATTTCCAGAATTACTATTGACGAACAGTCAGTTAAGTGAAGCGAGTGTTTGCATGTCAATCGACTAATTTTAGTCACTAGCTGCATGTCTAATTATTGTAACTAGAGTTCTATTTTTGTAAGCATGGTATCCTATTTAAAGACCCATAAGGCATGTATTGTAATTATTCTAAGAAGGCAAGTAAAAGCATTGAAGCTAGCAAGGTCAAGGAGACAAGCTGAAGCATTCAAGGAGGGATAATAACTCAGGCTTTAGAGTTGTTGTGTTGAGCAAGAGAGAGAGGGAAGAAGGTCTTGAGGTGTGGCAAGCCTTTGAGGTGGAGGAAGAAGTGGCATCTTTCTTATTGTATTTTCTTCTAGTAGTATTTAATACAAAGAGTGTGTATTGTCTCTCAAATTCTTTGTTGTCTCAAGTTTCTAGTTACTTTATCATTCTAGTATAATTTCGTGTTTAATTGCTTATACAAGAAGTAATCATATGTGCTCTAATTGGTAGAGCCAGATCCCCTGACAAGTGGTATCAGAGCTATGGTTTACAGGAAGTAGGTTATTGTTTTTTTATTACAGGTCATTCACAGGGTTTTCTGATTGAGTGGGAGTTCAGCAATGGCAGAAGAAAGTAGGCTACGAATGGAGAAGTTTAACGGAAAGAATTATCAACATTGAAGGATGCAGATTAAGGACTATCTATATCAGAAGGATTTATACTTACCGTTGGGTGGGGTTGCATGCAAGCCCACAGATATGAAGGATGAAGAATGGAATGTTCTTGATCGGAAGGCTCTCGGTTACATAAGGTTGAGCCTTGCATCATCTGTGATTTCTAGCTTATCACAGTGTAAGACAATGGAAGAGTTGATAAAGTCCTTGGCGAATTTATATGAAACGCCCTCGGCTTCTAATAAGGTATATCTTATGAAGAAGATATTTACTTTGCAAATGCAGGAAGGTGGATCGGTACATACTCATCTCAGTGATTTCCATGGTTTGGTAAACCAACTAGCTTCAATCAATATTGTTTTTGATGATGAGGTAAAGGCTCTCTTGATTTTATGTTCTTTGCCTGAAAGTTGGGACGGTTTGGTTATGGTAGTAAGTAATTCTACATCTGCTTCTAAAATCTTAAAAGTTAATGATGTTGTGAGTGTGATCTTGAATGAGGAAATACACAGGAGAAGCACAGGTGAATCATCAGGGAATGCTCTAAGTGTAGAAAGTAGGGGATGGCAAAGGGAGAAGGTTGAGCAAGGGAAATCAAGGTCGGGAAGGAGATCCGAGTCCAAAGGTATTACCTGCTAGTTTTGTGGAAAGAAAGGACATACGAAGAAGGAGTGTTGGTTGAGAGACAAAGAGAACCAACATGCAGGTATGGAAGAAGCAAAGGATGCAAATATTGTGATGCAGGACGCTCTCATACTTTCTTCGAATAGTCAGGTAGGATCATGGATTTTAGATTCTGGTTCATCTTTTCATGCATCCCCAAACAGAGATTTGTTCTATGAGTATGAATAGGGAGACTTTGGAGTGCTCTATTTTGGGGATGGTATGCCTTGTCAGATAGTTGGCAAAGGGAAAGTGCAGCTGAGATTGCAGATTGACAACACATGGGTGTTGAAAGAGGTCATGCATGTTCCAATTCTGAAGCAGAGTCTGATTTCTGTAGGAAGGTTGGGAGATGAGGGATGCACAATAACCCTCATAGTGGATTCTTGGAAGGTTACCAAGGGAACACTTGTTCTAGCAAGAGGTAAGAAAGTAGATACTCTTTATCTGTCTACTTGTATTACTGATTCTACTTTTGGTGTAGATTCGAAGATGTGGCCTAATAGGCTTGGTCACATGAATAGGAAGGGAATGGAAGTTCTTGATTCAAAAGGTATGTGTTCAAATTTGGAAATCATAGATAGAGTTCATTGCAGAAAGAGGAAATTTGATGCTTTTGATAGGAACAAAGAAGCCTTGGTGTTTATGGAGGAGATGAAGGACAGAGATCAATCACAGGGGCTAAATAAATCTAAGTAGGGCAGCATGGACAGAGGTTTGATCCAAGAAGAGCTCGTGGATGAAAATTTCATCACTTACAGGAACACACAGACACTGTTGTCGATCGCCTAGCACCGACATCAGTCATCCAGATACCGACATCGGTCATGTGCAGACCAGCAGGGTAAGTAGGTCGGGCAGGAGAAGTCTGACATTGGTCATAAGGATCGACGTTAGTAGTGGGGACACCGGCATCAGCCAGGGAAATGACGTTGATAGTCAGGGTCAGTGCAGGGAACCGACATTGGTCAGGAGCAGACTGGGAGATGGCCTAGATCGGTCACTGGAACGGATGTTGGGTGAATTAATAAGCCTCAAACACCCATGTGGAGGTCAGGAAAGGTATGTGAACCTCATATTCATTGTTCACCTTCTTTATATTGCTTACTGATAGTCATGAACTAGGAAGATGGAAGAAGTAATGCAGGTAGAATCCAAAAATAGTGGGAGCTTGGCATGGATGAGGAGTGTGCGTCCTTAGAGAACCAAACAGGTATTTGTTGGTAGTGTTGTCAGCTAGAAGAAAGCATTGGATAGAGGGATGGATTCCTTTTTTAGAGAAGAGAGTGGATGGACACGTGAGATAGAAGGCTATGGTATATGGTCTTGATTAAGCTGTAGCACAATGGAGGTTTGACCATTGTATTTTATCTTTACCAAGTTGGATAATATTAGCTACATTATCCTGTTACTGTATTGTGTTACTTGTTGCAGGGTTTCATATACAAGGAGTTTTTTGAGCTAAGGGTAGAGTTGGTTCAGAAGTATGTCATGGAGAATTTGGGAGCAGCAAAATTCTTTTAGCATTAGATACAGGTATTGCATCACAAGTTTGCATGGTGGTTGGTCTTCAAGAGTGATGTTGAAGAGGGATACAGAGCCTAAGGAACAAAATAGATGGTGTACAGGTACAGGTACAAGTTGCAGCTATTTATCTCCAAGTGGGAGATTGTTAAGGTGTGGAGTTAAAAGCTTCAACTATTTATAGACACAAGAAAAGGATGCTGAAGAACCAGAGCCACCGGCATTGGTAGTATGACTGACATCAGTCAGATGCAGTGGAGAAGGAGACCGGTGACAGCAGAGAGTCAGTCGACGTCGGCAACACCAGACAAGCAGGGACCGGTGTCGGTCGCCTGTGTATTTCCAGAATTGTTGTTGACGAACAGTCAGTTAAGTGAAGCGAGTGTTTGCATGTCAATCGACTCATTTTAGTCACCAGCTGCGTGTCTAATTATTGTAACTAGAGTTCTATTTTTGTAAACATGAGATCCTATTTAAAGACCCATAAGGCATGTATTGTAATCATTCTAAGAAGGCAAGTAAAATCATTGAAGCTAGCAAGGTCAAGGAGACAAGCTGAAGCATTCAAGGAGGGATAATAACTCAGGCTTTAGAGTTGTTGTGTTGAGCAAGAGAGAGAGGGAAGAAGGTCTTGAGGTGTGGCAAGCCTTTGAGGTGGAGGAAGAAGTGGCATCTTCCTAATTGTATTTTCTTCTAGTAGTATTTAATACAAAGAGCGTGTATTGTCTCTCAAATTCTTTGTTGTCTCAAGTTTCTAGTTACTTTATCATTTTGGTATAATTCCGTGTTTAATTGCTTATACGAGAAGTAATCATATGTGCTCTAATTGGTAGAGCCAGATCCCCTGACAGTAGCAATGCCTCTACAACTAGTCATGGTTGACAAACTATTTACACAATAGGGGTTGGACTTTGTAGGAGTAATCAACCCAAATTCATCTAAAGGCTATAAATTCATCTTGACTACCATAGATTACTATACGAGGTGGGTTGAAGCTATAGCCACTAAATAATGAAAAATGGAGGAGGTGATCAACTTTATGGAGGAGAACATTTGTACTATATTTAATTCCAATCTCTCTAATGTGTGACAATGGGTCTACATTTTCATCCATAAAGATGACTAAATGGGTTTATTATAATGTTATCTATCTAAAGTTTTCATCCAACCATTATCCTCAAGGGAATGGAGTTTCTGATTCTACCAATAAAAATTTGATGAAAACAATAAATAAATCTACTAAAGACAAACCTAGGACTTGGCACAAGTCACTCGAATATGCATTATGGGAAGATAGGATCAGGATTAAACAAGCCTTGAAGGCATCACCTTTTCTATTGGTGTATGGCTAGGAACCAATCTTGCTTATCATTCTTAAGTTGCCCACGTACAGATTCATGTAGGAGTATATGGAAGAGGGTTAAGAATTATCAAACTCAAGACTATTGGACATAATTTAGATGGAAGATGCAAGGGAGTAAGCCTTTCCTAACTTTAGTAGGAATCAAACCATAGTGAAAAGATGGTTTGATAAAAGATCAAATATTAAGGTGTTTAGATAAGGTAACCTAGTTCTCCTTTGGGATAAATAATCTAAGCCATAAGGCAAACATGGAAAATTCACACCTTTATATATTGGCCCCTATCAGATTGCATAAACACTAGGAAACAACACCTTTAAGCTCAAAGATCTACAAGGAGCATATTTCACACTACCCACTAATGGGCAATACGTCAAGCACTACTTCTCTACTATTCCTCTTGAGGTCTTTATGGAGTGAATTGTCAAATGGTTAGATTTAGTGTAGGTAGGCTAACTAGTTCTTTTCAATTTCTTTCCCTCTTGTCACTAGTTTGTACATAAACATGTATATATTTGTTTTCTTTCCTTTACTTTCTTGCTTTCCTACTTTTCCTTATTACTACCTTGTTTATTGATTCTAATAAGTCCTTTTGGACAATCTTGAGCTCAAAGTTAGGTAGTTTGCTTGAAAATGCCCAAAATTCAAAAATGTAGGTGTGTACCTCATACATATGATGGATATTGTTCTAAAATATAAGCCTAATATTGTAATTTGAAGAAACTAATAAAGACCAATGGAAGAAGCCAATTATTCTAGAAGAACTTAAACATTATCTTGACCTCAAATTGGTTTTAAGATATTTACACTTATAGAGTGAAAGCTCAAACTATCCTTGTATAGCCACACTAGCACTTAATCAACATCCTTTCTTGGTGTAAAGTTTATAGTCATAGGTTATTCTCTAAAAATCAAACACTTGAATAAATCCTAAAACTTGGCTATTCTAGTTCCAAACCTTGCTAAAAGCATAAAGATCTAAAGAACATATAAAAAGGGAAGAATTCAATGCAAAATCAAAAGCTTTATGAGCATAGGTGATTGTAGTAATCTCCATCAGGGCTATGGATGTCTGGCTGGAAGTGGAGCAAGGCCTTGAGTGGATCCAAAGGCATCTCTACTAGGATATGTACACCTGGCTAGCAGTAGAGCAATGCCCAAGCCTTCTCTAAGCTAAAAGCATGGTGCTTAATGAAAATATAGACATGTGATAAGTCAGTGTTAGTAATCAAGGACATGTAACTTGGAAGTTGTTTATTGAACCCCATGGCAATTAGTAATTGGAATCAAAACACACACATAGTATGGCTATGTCTTGATGTTTGACCCTAATTTTGCAAGTGCAATGTTGGTTTCAACCATAATCTAATCTAAATTATGATATTGATCAAATGGAGTGGATGACCAAATTATTTTTCTAAATCAGAGTCTCTAGGTTATAACATATTTCTATGTTTCTCCATGAGTCACCATTTATTGAGGCCAACGTACCCCCATTTTTTGAAAATTGGGACCCTTGAAAAACCCTAAAAATTGAACATGAAAATATGGCATGTTAAGATCATTTGTAGAATTTGAAGATCATCCACTTTATCAAAAGTAAGCTTACTTAGTTATGTTTCACTTTAATTTTGTCTAACATTGCTAATAAATGGTCTTCATGGCTGTTAGTTGTAGGTTCCATGGTGTATTTTCTTGAGAAGTTCATGTTCCAAAACCTTGGCAAAACCCTTAGTTCAAATTTGAATATTGGTAGGAACTAAGTTGGTAGGAACCTTTTAAAAATACATTTTGGACATAAGTATAAATTTCATGTTTAAGCTTAGTCATGTTTTTTAACATGACTAAAACTTAGCCTAAAAATGTTTGATCCCCTTTATTATTTCCCCTTTTTAAGTTCCTTGTGTACCTAACTAATATTTATTCTGTAGGGTCCTTTTAATATTTCCTAGCTTGGTCCTTTTGATTAACATCTCAGCCTAAAGTTTTAAACTTAAGGCCCTGACATATTTAAAAGTACAAATAGGACCTTATTCTTAACACTCTAAGCCTAAGTCTCTACTTTAGTCCCAATTTCTTACTTAACTTCCTTACATCTCAGAGATCCAACGATCCTCACTCTATCACGACATAAGATCCAATAGAACAGAAAAGACCCAAGCTTAGACTTAAACAACATGCATCTTAGAAGATCTAATGATCCATGCTTCATCATGGGAAAAGGATCAAACTATGTGAAGGCCTTGACAAAGCTGTGCCCTTAACCTTCATCCAACAGTTCTCACTTCATCACGAAGATTTTATTAGATGAAGTGAGGCACAATTAAAAAGATAAAGGATTATAAAAGGAATGTGAGATCGACACACAATGCCCTTACATTTGAGGATTAAAAGAAAAGGAGCCCACCTAATAAAAATAACCAATCATGAGCAAGCTCTTGGATCACAATCTTACAAACCTTGCTTCATCACAGGATCCTTATCCAATAGAGTGAATTAAGTCCAAGATCTTAGGAAGCCCCATAGAGGTACCAAGTGTCACTCTCACATTGGGTCATAAGAAGTTGATGAGATTAAAATTGGCATTCACTCAATCATCAAATGATGCCCTTGAAGATGTATTTGACATCTATGCGACTGTCAACTTTAAGCCCATAAAATCAAAAGTTTCACTATCTTAAAATTAGCATTTGTGTGACCATAATTTGATGTCTATAAGGGCATATTTGACACCCAAAATAACATAAAATTTAATCCAATGAAGTATTATATTGAGGATAAAAATATACTCCAAAATGTTTATATAAATCTCATGAATTACTTTGCAGACTAATGAAAACCCTGGAAAGGTGCTCAAGCATTAAAAATATTCAATCTGCAAATATTGAAATGGTCTTTTAATCTAAATATGTGCAAAATAAATTTATTATAATTCTATACTTTAAGGTCCTAATGGTATTTTGCTTAAATACCATAAACCTTAAATTATAGACTTATACTAAGTTTTATTTTAAAAGAGTCTTTGTTATGTAGAACTTAGACGAAGTGTTTTTAACCAAAGATTTTACTATGTTTATTAATACAATAAAAACCTATTTGACATTAGGTCATTAGATCATTTTGAGCCCCTCTTTGAGCATATTTTATAGGCTTGGCATAAACATTTTATCCCAAAGTGTACATTGTGTTCATTTAACACAACGTAAACTTTGGCCTGAAGTATTTAGTCGTGGGATGCTTTGTATAAATCCAAAAAAACTTAAGCATAAACACTTTAGCCTAAAGTTTATTCCATGTTTCATAAACATGAAATAAACCTTAGCCTAAGAGGTTTAAACCTAAGTTTCACCTTAATAATGTGCTAACTTAAAACATGGGTATATTTTTAGATCAACAGAGCACAATTCATCACAAGAATCTCAATAGAATCTCAAGAGCCTATAGGCTTGATGCATGGTAAAACCACATTCTAAGCAGAACTGATAGATGATCCAATGGTCTACACTTCATCACACTTCATGATCCAATGAGACAAAAGTGCCAATGACTTTTTAAAGGTGTGAAAACTCACCACATGGCCAATACTCATTCAACAAAGGATTGATGCAGGATATAGAGCATAGAAAGACACACAAAGATGCCAAGTGGCACAACCATGAGGCTTGGTGTATAAAGGAGATAATCTCAAATAAGGACCTGAATCATGATCAATGATTTATGGTCACTCATAGGATCCTCATCCAATAGTATGAAATAAAAGAAGGTATTTTAAATACTGATTAGTGCTCAAAATCCATTTATGAAAAATGCCATGAAAGGTCCAGATAATTGCCACATAAGCACCATGCAAGTCAAAAAGAATAAAATAAGAGATCTTGTGGGCTCAAAAATTTGAAATTATAAAGGCAAAGGTCCAAATCAAATCTAAGGCATGTATAAGCCAGAGTCTAGATGCATCCTACCATTAAAGCTCTAAAACCCTAAACCCTACATAAAAGTGACCCAAACAAACTCAATTGGTTATAATTCAATTCAAAGAAATCTTGATTGTGTTTTTGAGTGTAAAAGAGCTACCATAGAGACTAATTTATAATTTAGTGTGAACAATTTATAGAAGTGGATACCATGGTAGCTTCCAAGCAAAATTTGAAAGAGGAGACAAAACTCTATCTATCAACAAATAATAAAGGAAGGATTTTCAAGGACACCAAATTGGATGTTGTAGCCTTGAACTCCCCATGCATCAAAAATTGGTCTGAACTCTTCTTCATCATGGAAGAGATAAAATCCATCACTAAGGAGGATCAAATAATTGTCATAATGAGTAGGAAATACTATGACCTAGTCATAGTCCAGATGATTGGCCTTTATTATGTCACTACCAAGCCTAAGGTACTTTATTGCATAGATGTTCTCACTCTAATTTTTATAGATTGTAGGGTTGATAATGATTAGATCATCTAAGAAGGAAATTCTAAGAGGGTGGATTACATTTCTGATATAGCCTTCAAAAAATACTATAATCTCCCAATCCCCCATGTAGATGTATCCATAATCAAGGAGTGGACCTCCAAGCATGACCTAGACACTGTCCTTAAAACCTGGTTGCACCAAAGAATCCATGTCTTTAGAGACTTTAAGGGTAAAATTTTGATAGTCTAGTTTAGAGAGGGCATCAAGGTGATCATGACCCTATTACACAAAACATTAGAAGCCCCCTCAACCACTTATGTAAACAAAATATAGGTCCCCTATGTGTATTTCATGGTTGAAGAGAAGTTCACCCCTCTATTTAGAGACTTGATCAGTGTCTTCTTAACTTGGTAGTTCACTATTATCAAGAGGAAAATATCTAAGTAATTCTATATGATGTCATATTTACTAGATGCCCTTCTTGCCTCCATCATCTTCCTTAGCATTAGTAAATTAGTCTCCTAAAGGGAAAACCACAATTTTCAACCATTACTCCAAATTGCACATCTTTAAGTACAAGAACCACATGCAATTTATCTATGATTGTGTCTACCCAACCATAGTGGATGATATTATAGTATTTTTCAGACCTAGATTCCATCTAATGATCAATAATTATGTAGATATGATGGGTGACAAATGGTTCTATCTAGACTATATAGTTATCAGGTTTGAGGGAGTCATGTCTTCACCATATAAATTGCATGTGTATGTACTTAGCAAGTTGGCTGAGCAAGAAATTACTTCCCAATTTATCAATAGAGTTGATGGAATTTGTAAGGAAAAGAGGAAGGGTCTTCTCCATCCCTTCCCTTTAACTATTGGAAGGACCATCTTGAAATATTGGAAATAGGTTAAAACCATGTCCAAACATAGGGACTCATTTGGGTTTCAAATTGATGAACTCAAAATGTGGGACCCCAAGAACATAGTAAGTGATCATTTGAAGGAGAAGAAGCTACCCAAGCCTAAGTATATACATTAGTTTAGTGTTCATGACACCATTTATATTAAGTCAAATAGCTATGAAAAAGTTTTAGCCAAGATCAAGGGTCACAACATCAGGCTTGAGCATAGATTAACAAAAGATGATAAACCAATAGGAGAAGCATGGAAAATGCATCCTCTCTAGTATCACTCACTAATTAGACCATCCAAGACATCCCAAGAATAATCTAAAGTGAAACATCCACAACCTCAAGGGCAAGATGAGTAAGGGCATGAAAAGGAGAAGTTAGAAGAAGGACCCAGGGAGGGACCCTCATCCTCAGCATTGCCACAAAGGCCACCTTCCCTAGTTGAACATATAAATATGATTACTTTGGAACCAGATGAGACACTTGAGGGTACCCTAAATGAACTTGTAGAGGCATATAGCATAAATGAAGAAGGATAAGAGATTGAAGAAACTCAAATCCAAAAAGTGGAGCTGTAATGTCCCCAATTTAGCCCTACGCTCTTCTTTTAGATTTAGCCTATTTTTTGGAACTCGTAGGTTAAGCAGAAGCTCGAATCAAGGTTTCCAAACTTCTTGGAGGATGTTTTCATCTTTTTGCAGAGCTTTCACTTGGAAATGTTGAACTTGGATTACGGATTCCTTTTGGGTTTTTTGAAAGCTTTGCGATGATATGTTTTACTTGGCACACAGAGCACTTTTAGGAATTTACTATTTTTAGTAAGTTCAGGATTGGCACCAGAATGGGATTTTGAGAGTGAGGTTGGATTCATCTTGTCAAGACCTTTCCAACGAGCTATAGATCATCAGTTTCTGACATCATCTTGGCCTCCGTTTTAAAGTCCGTAAATTAAACATTATTATTTAATTTTGGACCTTGGTGCCTAAGCTCAACGACTTAATGTTGAGGTTGAAAAAAAGAATTAAAGAGGATTATATTATTTTCCCTCTCATGTTTTATCCCATATACAAGATGATTTTAGAGACTCCCAGTTGGAAAAGTATAAAAGGAGGAAGAGCGCTCTCATTTCATTATCTTTGTCTACTACATTGTTATGCTGTCGCATTGGCTCTAGAATCGCTTCGAGGAATGAAGGCCTCCTAGCTTGGGCATCGCTTCGTGTTTACAAGACAACATCTAGTAGTGATTCAGTCTTTGAGATTTGTATTCAATTGTGCATTGTTCTCAGCTTATTGCATTGTTAGTTTTATTTGGCATATTAGTGTTTTTCAGTTATTGCATTTTGATACAGCAGATCTGTGTTTTTTTATCATAATTCAAAAAATATCAAAAATCTTGTTCTGGGTATTAACCCATTCTCCTTGTAGGGTTTAGGCACCTCTATTCTCAAACTTGCAGAATTTTTAGTGAAGCCATTAATTTATGAGAGCATATCGCCCTTCCTTGAGGGTCGTACCACTGCTGGTTGCTTTGGTATCCGTGCATAAATAATCTAAGGCTATTTGGTTTGTTTCATAGGTCTTAGTTCAGGCACCATTCTTCTTAAGGAGTATTACATTTTGTTTTAAGTTAATCCATTGATTCATGTGAGAGTTATGAACTTTTGAGTGGTTTCTTAGACTGCTATTTATTCATGAAAAGTGTAGATTTGTAACAAAAATCAGGAATTAGTATCTTGATCTTTGAGGCTATTTCTTGTTGTTAGTTTGGATGCCATCTTGATAATAGTGCTTTGCATTCAACACCACGTCATTTGTGTATTCAAGGAAAGAGTTCTAAGCCGATCAAAAAATGTGTATACAGCTGGTTATATGATGAAAGATGCAGGTCAGTAATATTAGTTCGTAGAAATCTGCAACTTCATTCTTGGTTGAGTGTTGAGAGCATCTCAAAGACTTTGCGGAGGGTTCATTGGGAATGTCCCCAGTCAAAAGGAGGTTGGACATATTTAGTGATCTTTCATTTTAAGCTATACTTCTCAGCAAAGGAATACACTAATATTGTACATCTCTATTTATATGCTGCTTTGTATTGTTAGCAAGAATTCATCTCTTAAATTGTAAGTTGGTAGTAGTACTGATAGCCATTCAGATTCTTGCTTTATCATATTGTAATAGACTCCTTACTTTTAGCATTTGTTATTGTTTTAATTGACCTCTGCCCTATGGTAGCTACTTACCCATTCTGGGTTAGCAAGCACATTCTGGGTGTTGAGCTCTGCCCTATGGTAGCTACTTTCCCTCTTCAGGTTAGCAAGCACATGCTGGGTGTGGAGTAGTTTCATCTTTCAGCATTTCCATTTCAAGCATTATTTTTGTAATTACTTCGTCATATGGTCGCCCCTCACTCTGCATGGGATTGGGTAGCACATACTTGATGTCGAGTTCCTTTTCTAGTTTTTATATAGCAGATCCTCTGACCAATGCTCGCCATCATCAGTGCCATTCTAGTTAGAGTTACAGCATAAGCAATTTATTTTAGATCCTCTGACCAATGCTCGCCATCATCGGTGCCATTCTGGTTAGAGTTGTTTTAGTACGTTTGGATTTATCTTCTAACCTTAACGGGTACTTGCTTGCAATGTTGAAATCTGTTAATTAAAAATTCAAAAAAATTGGCTCGGGATATTTCAGTGGTATCAGAGCCAAGATCCTACCATCCTATGCCCAACAAGGTTTAGTTGATAGTTGAATGATAGAGAAATTAGTTTCTACACCAGAGGTCAGAATAGAGTTTAGCTCAATTTAGAAGTGGCAATTAAACATGGCTAACAGAGAAGAGATAAAGCTGGAACAAACACTTTTTGAGATTGGAAAAAGACTTGGCAAAGAATGTAAGTCAAGGAAGATGAAAAGAATAATCTTCAAATATTGGAACAATGTTTGAGACAGGTGGAGCAGTCACCTTCTGAATGGATGCAATTGGCATTGTCACTTGCATTTCACCTTTTAGTTCAGCCCTATTGGTTGGGACATCCAAATGAAGAAATCAAGCTGCTAATTTCTTCTTGCTTCATGGAGTTGATGAGAATGATGGCCCCCATGACACCCTATGATGATGAACCATGAAAATCATTCTGAATATGATTGTAGAAAGTTTCCAAAATCTTAATGAAACTAGAAGCAATCTATTTGCTAGATGGGTTGCTATCTTAAAGACATTTTTAGATCTCTCGGTAAGTAACTTGCTATTCGCCTTGGAAATGCATGATCAGATTTATCACTTGTTCCATTACCTCTTCATATCCACTTGGAACGAACAAGAAGAGGATGTTATTGCAGCTATGAAGAAAATCCTTATTCTCACCATTAATGAGTCAGATGAAATTCCACCAAATGTCCAATCTCTCCTCTTGGACACATATGAGTGTGAAGAAAAGGATTCTCCTATTACTTCTATGCTGATCAAGGAATTGTTTAATCAATGTGAGGAAAAATTGAAGCCACTCTTGAAGAAGTTAGAGCATGATGAAGAAAAGATTAGTGGACATGATGTTGGAGATGATTTCAAAGAGCTCATACAAGGTCATGTTGAAGATTTGGTAATGAAGGATTTTCCTCTTATTGCTGTCCCAACTTCCCAAGAAGTTCCACATGAAGAAATCAATGACACACTTCCTCTTGATGGAGATAAAGATGTTGAATTTTACAAAACATCAAGCATTGAAGATTCTTCATTTCATTATGATGGCGATATTGGGTTCGACCAGCAAACTGAACCTTTAGAAAGAAATGTTTTTTAAAATATCAGCTTAAGTGATTTGGGAGTTGACTTGTTCAAAGAGTCATCACTACGAGAAGAGCATGATAAGAATCTTTCTCCTAACCATTTCAATCAAACTGTTAACATGTGGGATCCAGGTGTGTTGGCTTCAAGATATGACAAAGAACCTGTGTGGGATAAGTTTCCCTTCGATCCCGATGAAGACCAAAATATTGTTTGCATTGCAAGCTATGAGGAGGCAGAAGGAGAAGTTGTTTTTTATGAAGAAGCTTACTCTAAAAAGCTCCATGCTAATCCCTTTAAGTTGGTTGCAGCCACCAAGGGGGATGTTGTTACTTTCGAAATGTTCAGAATGACATTCAATGATTCTTCATTCAAATTAGGGGCTGCCATAGCCTTTGAACAAGAAGATGGTGAGGTGGATGAAGAGCTAGAAGACCTCATGGCTCTTGAAGAAGAAAGGTTTAAAGTGGTTTTAGAACACACGGCTGATTCACTAATTCAAGAAGTTGATGGCAAGCTTAAAGTCGAAGAAAATGTGGAGTATGTTCCTCTCCATGACACTGAGCATTCTCCATTAGTTGAGGATGAAAAACAAGAAGGTTGGAGCAACTTTGAGGGCAGCAAAGGCAAGAAACAAAGTTCTAATTTTCAGTTGCAGCCTGTTAGCAATTCACCATCTTCACATTCTTATGAGTGGGAAGATCAATTCAAGGTGTCCATTAACAAGGAAGTGCAAGCTCTATCCCTGTTTGATCACACACATAGCTTGGTTGAAGAGCTTTACTGGAAGTCTCAGCTTGAAGAGAGACAAAGAGGAGTGAAAGATGAAGTTGCTCTACCCAATTTGCAACTTATCAGAGACTCATTGGAGACATTGAAGTTTGAGTACATGCACTTGATTGGAGATAGAGATCATGCCTTTGAAGTTGTAAAGAAGACCATTTGTGCTTTCCAAGAAAAGGAGAGTGTAGTTGATGAGCTCACTCTAGAGCTCGAATCAATAAGGGACAAGTTGAAAGAAACTCAGTTGGCTCTAACGGAGGTGGAAGACCAGTTTGCTGATTTCAAACTTTCCAAGGAGCAAGAGAATGCATATAATGCCAAAGAAATCAAGCAAGTAATAGGTGAGCTTGATAGTCTTCGAGAGGAGTTTGACCTCGAAGGTTTCACAAGAAAGACTGAAGTTGCAAATTCAGATTTGGATCAGCAAAATGGAAAAGAGGGCTTCCAAGTTTATGACAATCCTTTCTTTGATTTACAAAAAGAGTCATGTAGGGAAGAAACCAAGAAAGAGGTCGAGTATAAACCTCCGGCTAATGGTGCTTTGTTATCACTCCATGAGAATATGCCAAGTTTGTTGATTAGTAATGAATGCATGAGTGGGTTTGAGGATGAAGAGTCCATATGGGAAGTGTCAAAGCAAGGTATTTTCAACATCTATGACATCAAGGTGTTAATGAGACAAGTTGTGATAGCTACTGGTAACTTCATTACAGCAGCAAGGAGTGAAGATTTCAGACCTACTACTCATAAGCAATGGGAGAAAGGTGGACCTGAGCTTGGTGTTTGCACTATTGACGATCCATCCCTTGGGTGGAATGATGTTTGGGCTCATACCAGTCAGCTTTGGGAGTTGAATTTGAAGTCATTCTATGTTTCATACTCCAATGTTGTTGAAGCTTTCATGTTTAAGCTTCAAAGATTCACTAGAGGGGACACCAGTTTTGTGAGAATGCACTTGGTTCTTACTAGCACTTGGGTATGCATTGAGCTTTATTTGCATTGTGTTGAAAATCAAATTTAGTTGGGTATCCGTGCTTGGGATTCTCAATTTGGGTTGATGGAATTTATGGATTGTGGAAAAAATAATTTTTGGTGGGACAGTGATCAAATTTTCAGACCTTTGGGTGATGTTCTTTTCTTTACCAACCATTTGATGGACCCATTTGTTCATCAACCAATCGATTGGAGAGAAATTTTGAGTATGGGTTGGAGAGATAAATGGATGGTTGCTCATGGGAGTGATTATTGGCTTAGACAAAGGCATATTTTGAGATATGAGTTTGTTGGTTGGAGACAGACCAACCACCTTACATGGGGAGTTACTCTCATTCAGGAGAATTGGTTCTTCACTTCTGGCCAAAAAGGTGGTAATTTTTAGTTGGACATTGCTCCAGTTTATTTTCCAGCCACCTTGGAGGTGTCAACTTGCAACACGATGCTCATCTCACAAGCTCACATTTGGGAATTTGATTGGTGTTGCTATTTTTCCTTGTGTAGGACTCTAGAATCAGATTGTACTATGTTGGTCCCAGCCTTGATCAACGATAACTGTTTGTTCCTTCACACCTTTCCTACTCTCCAAATTCATCTTTTAAAGGTTTGTGATGTAAACTTTAACAGTTTACTCTCAGTGAGGGTTCCGAACAATGATCTTTCACATGCCTTGGTTCACCATTTTGAGGCTCTTGGAGTGGGAACTATAAGAGTTTTCAAAAATCCTCATGGTTGCATCAGAAAAATTCAAGGGAGGCATAGTACATTCATGTGGAGTCATGAGTTTGAGTTTGATGAGCTCTTGTAAAGGATTACTTTCCTCTTTACAAGAAGATTTGGAGAGGTCACAATTGCAGTTTTGGCTATATTGTATACCTTGGGGAGATATGCCGAGCATTACAGTTTTGAGTTGAGTAGACTATCTTTTCTAATGCCTAGGTTTGTGATAGACAATGGCATTGTTGATTTTGCTGACTCAGAGCATTTTGGCCACTATGGTTTCACTATTGTGATTAGAGTAGTGCAACATCAGGATGGTGGGTCTTCCTTCAGACGGATATGGGACCCTAAGATTGTACTTGGCTTGGTTTGGTGCAGTTTGAGTTTTTCTAGAGTTGTGGCATTGCTTGAGGATAAGCAATTTTGGGAAGGGCAGACTGTAATGTCCCCAATTTAGCCCTACACTCTTCTTTTGGATTTAGCCTATTTTTGGGAACTCGTAGGTTAAGCAAAAGCTCAAATCAGGGTTTCCAAACTTCTTGGAGGATGTTTTCATCTTTTTGTGGAGCTTGCACTTGGAAATGTTGAACTTGGATTGCGGATTTCTTTTGGGTTTTTTGAAAGCTTTGCGATGATATGTTTTACTTGGCACACATAGCACTTTTAGGAATTTACTATTTTTAGTAAGTTTGGGATTGGCACTGGAACGAGATTTTGAGAGTGGGGTTGGATTTGTCTTGTCAAGACCTTTCCAACGAGCTATAGATCATCAGTTTTTGACATCATCTTGGCCTCCATTTTAAAGTCTGTAAATTAAACATTATTATTTAATTTTGGACCTTGGTGCCTAGGCTCAACGACTTAATGTTGAGGTTGAAAAAAATAATTAAAGAGGATTATATTATTTTCCCTCTCATGTTTTATCCCATATACAAGAGGATTTTAGAGACTCCCAGTTGGAAAAGTATAAAAGGAGGAAGAGTGCTCTCATTTCATTATCTTTGTCTACTACATTATTATGCTGCTGCATTGGCTCTGGAATCGCTTTGAGGAATGAAGGCCTCCTAGCTTGGGCATCGCTTCATGTTTGCAAGACAACATCTAGTGGTGATTCAGTCTTTGAGATTTGTATTCAGTTATGCATTATTCTCAGATTATTGCATTGTTAGTTTTATTTGGCATATTAGTGTTTTTCAGTTATTGCATTTTGATACAACAAATCTGTGTTTTTTATCATAATTCAAAAAATATCAAAAATCTTGTTCTGGGTATTAACCCATTCTCCTTGTAGGGTTTAGGCACCTCTATTCTCAAACTTGCAGAATTTTTAGTGAAGCCATTAATTTATGAGAGCAGATCGCCCTTCCTTGAGGGCCGTACCACTACTGGTTACTTTGGTATCCGTGCATAAATAATCTAACGCTGTTTGGTTTGTTTCTTGGGTCTTAGTTTAGGCACCATTCTTCCTCAGGAGTATTGCATTTTGTTTTAAGTCAATCCATTGATTCATGTGAGAGTTATGAACTTTTGAGTGGTTTCTTAGACTGTTGTTTATTCATGAAAAGTGCAAATTTGTAACAAAAATCAGGAATTAGTATCTTGATCTTTGAGGCTGTTTCTTATTGTTAGTTTGGACGCCATCTTGATAATAGTGCTTTGCATTCAACACCACGTCATTTGTGTATTCAAGGAAAGAGTTATAAGTTGATCAAAAAATTTGTATATAGCTAGTTATATGATGAAAGATGCAGGTCAGTAATATCAGTTCGTAGAAATCTACAACTTCATTCTTGGTTGAGTGTTGAGAGCATCTCAAAGACTTTGTGGTGGCTTCATTGGGAATGTCCCCAGTCGAAAGGAGGTTGGACATATTTAGTGATCTTTCATTTTAAGCTATTCTTCTCAGCAAAGGAATACACTAATATTGTACATCTCTATTTATATGCTACTTTGTATTGTTAGCAAGAATTCATCTCTTAAATTGTAAGTTGGCAGTAGTACTGACAGCCATTCAGATTCTTGCTTTATCAGATTGTAATAGACTCCTTAGTTTCAGCAATTGTTATTGTTTTAATTGACCTCCTCCCTATGGTAGCTACTTACCCATTCTAGGTTAGCAAGCACATTCTGGGTGTTGAGCTCCACCCTATGGTAGCTACTTTCCCTCTTGGGGTTAGCAAGCACATGCTAGGTGTGGAGTAGTTTCATCTTCAGCATTTCCCTTTCAAGCATTGTTTTTGTAATCACTCCGTCATATGGTCTCCCTTCACTCCGCATGGGATTGGGTAACACATACTTGACGTTGAGTTCCTTTTCTAGTTTTTATATAGTAGATCCTCTGACCAATGCTCACCATCATCAATGCCATTTTGGTTAGAGTTACAGCATAAGCAGTTTGTTTTAGATCCTCTGACCAATGCTTGCCATCATTGGCACCATTCTGGTTAGAGTTATTTCAGTACATTTGGATTTATCTTCTAACCTTAATGGGTACTTGCTTGCAATGTTCAAATCTATTAATTAAAAATTCAAAAAAATTGGCTCGGGATATTTTAGGAGCCTGGGAAAGAAAAGGGAAAAGAGCTTGCTCTTGACATAGTCCCATTGGCACCTAAAGAGAAGAGGAAGAAAAAGTTGGATTTGGTCCCTATTAGATCAAAGAGACCAATATTAACCATCTCTTACCCCACAATTGAGATAAATCTATTCAATGATGAATTCCCCATTCATGGACCAGTCATCCCTGACTTGTTTATTTATGGAAAATTGTAAAAGATCCCTTCTCTCTCCCATTCATGATCCATAACAAAAGTTTCCAACATTGAAGTACATGATGACATTAAGCCATGGATTAGGGATATAACTAAGAGGAAGAAATAATAATTGTGGTCACTCTAGGACCAGAGACTAAGAGGTAGCATAGGTGTAGAGGTCTTAGAGCCTCTAAAATTCATAGGGTCATCCACCACGGTGTAGTTTAATCCAGAGATAGCTAGATTGGAAAGAGTCACCACTATGAAATCCATGGTGTGAGTTAAGTAATTCAACTTCTAAAAGGTTTATCCATTTATAAGCCTAACCCTATTAGGAGGACAACAACTTGGTGAAGCTCCTATCCATGAGTAGGATGTTGAGAGCTTGATTGAGGCTCAATCAACTCAAGCTAAGATTAGGATCTAAGGGATGAAATAAAGAATCCAAAATTTGGAAAGAGAAAAGGAAAAAATAAAAGCATAGGCCATCTTGTTAATTCTTAACACCATGATGGATATGTTTGAGGACTCATTCTTTGATATGTTTAACTCTTTGAGTTTAATAAAGCTAAGGCAAGATGACCTAAGCCAACAAGGTGAAGTAGATAGGGGGTTAATAACGGAATGGCAAAAGGAAGAGACCCAAGTAAGGTATCTCATTGACATTTTGATTAATAATAAGATTCCTAGGTTAAATACTATTAGCATAGCTCATTTAAACACTATATTGGGAATAATAGTAGACAAGGTCCAAGGTCTAAGTGCTTGGACAAACAATTTGAACAAGCTTTTGATAGATGATAAAAGATTGATCATTAGAATTGAGTAGCTCTTGGGAACTATGTTGGTAAATCCTACCAAGACCACTACCCTTGGAATAATTGATTAATATGAATAAAAACATAGGGTCACATTGGTAATGCAGTTAGTTAGGAGCAACAGTCAAGGTTAGTCTAGTAGGGACAACAAAAGAATCTTGGACATGATCTTCACAACTGAATAAAAAATTGTAGAGGCAAGGAACATAAATGATGTTATGGCCAGGGATGATAGAGACTTGGATGACTTGGTTGAACAAGAATAGGTCTACCTCATGAAGCTAGCTATGGACCTAGAGCTTATCAAAGACTAGCATTAGAAAGTAATGGAGCTTCTATAGAATCAATAATGGGACCCTTCAATAATGGGCCCACCAGTAATTAATATTATTTTTGTAGAGAAACTTGTAATATTTAGAATAGGAATATTATTTTGTAGGGCATATGCTAGTTTTTTATCATATTGCCCTTAGGTCAGTCTTATTATGAAAAATAAGTGTATACTAGAACATTCTAAAGAAGGATAGTTGTCCTTATCTTTTGTATGCTTGTATGTTGTAACTGACCAGTGTAATATCTTATCTTTATATAAAAGGAATGTATCACCATCTTATAAAGAGATATATTTTTGAGAAAATTTTTTACACTTGAATCAATTAATATAATCAAGGAATTCTATAAAGATTATCCATGTTTGATATGTTAATTTCTAACATAGCTTTTTTATCAATTGCTAGTTTTATGTCTTAAATTCGAATAACTTCTTGAATTTTGGGTTGCATTTTCTAATCATAGGGTTTCTAATTTGTGCATATGTTATATTGGCTGAAATATCTTGGATTTGTTTCACTCTATTTTGCTCTGTATTCAGATTTGAAAATGCTATTTGATTATAGTAGTAAATCTTTAAAGTAAACATGGTTCTTACTTGTAGTTCTTTACATTATCCTTCAAAGTTTGCCTAGTATATAATGAAATCTAAGCTTAGAGCTATTTTACATTATTTATTGGTTTAAATGCATACTCATTTGTAATTGATGATTTTTCATGATATTTGAGACTAAGATAATCAATCTCTCACTTTCTTTTTTTCCTTACGCTTCCCTTTGCTCTTTTTCTACACCATATCATTGTAACTTAAATCTCATTGTCAATACCCATCTAGATTAATATGTAGCTTAAAGTTTGGATCATAATTCATTAAGTTAAAATAGATCCTTTGCAATTCAAAAAGAATGGACCATGATGGCTCCCAACCATCACTGATTATAATTTTTTTGGAACATGCATACATCTCTCTACTACTATTACACCAAAGGTAACATCAAGTTTCCACAACCTACTACTCATGCTCTAAATTATTGGAATTCTAAAATGAGAAGTGTTATTTAAACACTAATAAACTTTGTGGTGCATTTAGAGACTTTAACTAGAACATAATGCACAAATGACAAAGAGGTTATGGAAGGGTAGCTATAATAGCTTAATAGTAGGTTTAGTGAGCAGATATAGAGGTAGTTTTTATACTTAGAATAGTAATGGTAGTCTTTCCAAGAAGAAATGATGAAATACAAGTTCAAGCTAGGTTTAGGGATGATCACGATAGATACTCTAGGTATGGTTCATTCACTCAATAAGGACGTATCTCCTATACCTATTTTAATTATTGATAATAGAGCACCAAAATTGTTGAAAGAATTAGTAGTTAATATGAAGTGGTTTGAATAATTTTCAAAAATATTAGACATGCATAAGAAGGAAAGTGGAGGTGAAGTTAATACAACCATTAATTGCAATACTCTTAGTATATCAAGCACTATCATAGTTAGTTTGTCGAAACCAATGTAATCATGAATCAAAGCAGCCATTGTTATCCCAAGTATAGGAAACATGTCATTACCTATAGCATATTTTGTTACATTTATGTAATATGATGGGTCAACTAACCTATATCAGTACTTATTGACCTATGAAATGAAGTGACAGGTTAAGGATTTGACATATGATGTAGACAATAAGTGAAAAACTATAAGATCTCTAACTCATCAAGCTCTAGAGTTCATATTTAAGAATAATCTTATAAATATGATCCTTTAGCAAGTAAAAAATAGATTTATAGGATAATTTAATATGTAGAATTTTGTTATCCAAACTATTAAATATTTGAAATAAATCAGATAAAAACTTGGAGAATCCATATGGGATTATATTTGGCAGTTTTTATATGTGATTAATAGAGTGAACTTTCAGTTTCAATATCTTGACAAAGATGTTTGGTTTGTATAATCCCTACTAATAAAGATTTGTTTTGTTATATCCTAGGCCTAGTTTACCATAAAATTTGAGGTGATAGCCATTGAAATCAAAGTCAAATAGATAGAAGACTAGGGAGAATACCCTCATAGAATTAAAAAATTAATGCCAAGTTAGATGTGATATTGTGTAAGATGGTTTAATTTTATGAAGGAAATAAACCAAGATTGTATTTATTGGGCATTGAGTGTTGACAAGAGGGATAACACTAAAATAAATTCCCAATCATCAAAATAGAGTTATACAAAATGTGTCAAATCATAATACATGAAACTAAAAGTTATATAACCATGATGAAAATAATTTTAGATCTCTCTAAGAGCTAAAATAATACATCACTCTTTATATATTTATATTCATTACATAGTAATATCCTATTTTAAAACCAAATGTGTTAGCTCAGGATGTTGAGGTCACAACACAAGGTGGATAGGGTCCCTCAACAATAAATTTTACATAAGGGTGGACTCCTCAATCTCCTCAATAAAAAAATAGAGTGGACTCCTAATTATCCATATTATCAAACTTGTTGATTACCACATTTCCTCATTAATAAAATGAATGAACCCATTCATCACCAAAATAATAACCAAATTGCACACCTCCTTCTCCTCTAAATCAATATAAAGGATATCCTAGTCAATAACAAGGATTGGGATCACCTCAAAGATAGGGAGGTTATCAAGGGGGTTTTCAAAGAGATAAAAAAATTTGAAGGCAGTGGAATAAATAACTAAAGTAACATATTACTCATTACCTATTTGGATAAATTAATCACATTGCATAAAACTATCCCTATAACTTGTCGAGAGAATTTTTTTGTGCATATTTTATAATTTTAGGATACCATGATAGCTAATATTTACCAATTTTAGAGAATCATATGAAGAATAATACAATGTAAATAAATATAAACATGGTATATTCCAATCCTAATAACTAGACTTTTGTCTAAGATGTTACTAGAAATCAATATAGAGAACAAGGTCTTCCACCTCTATGGATTATTGAAGAAAAATGTAATTATAAAATTATGAGAGGATAAATTTTTAGGCCTTGTAAGAGAGAAGGTTCTAACAAATTAATTAGAACATCTATTATATTTAATATATAACCAAAATTATAGGGGAGGATATCCTACTACAGCTAATGTCCAAATGTATGGATAAATCATCTAGATCCTATGACAAGATGGGTAGTTAAAGCTCTGACAAACCTGTAAAAATTAGTAACTATTATATGACATTAGGAGATCTCCAAAAGTATTAAAAATTTATTATAGAATTTTTGGATCATGCATAAAATGATAGTAGAGAATAGAGTGAGTGGTTTGGTATGTCAAAAACAAGAATTCATGAGATGTGGATGCAAGAATGGATATTGAGCTCACCATATATGAAGTTCCTAATATTATTTTTAATTTTGGTAGCATCATACATATGATTCCCAGATTGACTTGGGAAGTTATTAGAAGGTTAAATCTAAGCTAAAATCCTATTACTCTGAGTTTAACATATTATGGTCAAGTCAAACCTATTATAAGACTCAATGATGTAGAGATAAAAGTGGTTAAGTTAAATTTTCATGGTGATTTTGAAGTGAATGTGAGACTCGTTATCATTTTTTAATTGGGAAAAATGGGCCTATGATGGTCTCATGACCATCAACATAATGGAAAATAAATTATAAGCACACTAGGAGGATGTCATTATTGTCATACCTCTGAATAAACATGAGCATGATCCATACATGATATCAAAATAACCACCTTCATTGTATGAATATAGAGATGATAGATGGTTCAAAGATAATACATAGCCAAAACTAGAAGCTTTATGAAGTAGAGGATTCCCTTTTTTTGTATCCTACACAAGAAACACCTGTAAATTTCAAATTAGAAAATCCACGGGTCCAATGAACCCAAACATTTCATACATACCCTTAGTTTCAAATATAACAATGTAAGTCTCATTTTGTGTGTTATCCTACACAATTAGAGATTAATCATATCTATCAACTAGCTCCTACTAATAGAGATTATATTGAACCCATTGATGAAATAAATATACCATGGGAATTATCTTTCTCAATTAATGGTGATTCAGATGCTCATATGATTAATTCAGTGTGTAGAGATCATAAATTAAGATCCATGTGAATGGTGTTTTCCATATAAGATAACCACCTCAATATTTTTCTATAGAATATCTAGCAGAGTTCCTTCATAAGATAGATAATTATATCTTAAATATAGATATGTGAGTCAATGCACTAAGTAATATATTGAAATGGTTACATTAACTTGGTAGATTTTTCATAGATCCAAATAATTCCATTGAGAATAAGTGTGTGAAATTCTATGGGATAGATTTCATGTTGTAACTTCTATCACATAAAAGTGTCCATTCTTCTAGGAGGGCCAATGTCCAAAGATGCATTTTCATAAATGCATCAAAATATATAAGTCACATAAAATTGAGACAAGGTATTGGGTGCATGTTTTTAAATGTATCTTAGTTCCTCTACCCAAGACTTCATATACACATCAAGAACATAGACAAGAGACAAAGACATGGAAACATATTTAATAGTATTTTATTAAAACTTTTGTATTTGAAGATGAAAATTCAATGGTAAATAGGGATTTATAGAAATTGAAATTTAACTTATGTCATGGGTGAGAAGAGTATATACCTTCTGTGAAGGAATATAAATCATAGGATAAAGCAAGCATAAGTCTTCACATAGGTATAAAAGAGTAACATACTAATAAATAAAAAAGGGAATTTATGTTTAAATATTTTAATAGAATATAGAATAGTGTAGGTGGCTCTAATCATAGTGAAAGTGAGGAAGACTTAGATTTGAAATTATTTTTTAACCTCTAAGTGGCATAGAGATACCAGAGAGGAAGAATGTAGATAAGCCAGAAGAGGATCAGCTAGGAAATCTAAATATCATAGAACAAATAGGTAAAATAAAATTAATATATTTCATTCAGGCTAAACCAAGCAAAATTTACCTAAAACCAATGCAAAAAATAACTGAGAACATTGGGATAGAGACAGTACCAAAAGTATCAACTATTCATGATTATTGGACACAATAATAGATCTTAGAGGCACTTCAATTTTTTTAATTATGAATATGTGTTCCCCACCAAGTTATCTAAAGTCAAGGGTGTAGACTCTTCCTTGGGTGAAATTCATATTTAACTAAAGGAATGCCCATACCCAATCAAAAAATGACCTAATAGGTTGAATCTCAACATGAAAATTAATTTGAAATAATAAATAGATCGGATGGAGGATGATGGAGTCATATATATGGTTGTGAATTTAGATTGGGTTAGTCCCATGGTGGTAAGCCTAAAAATATAGGAGAGATAAAAGTCTATGGAGATTATTGAGCATTAAATGATGCTTGTGTCAATGATTCCTTCCTAATTCCCTTCATGGATGGCATTCCTAAATCCATCGTAGGGCATGAAGTTTACTTGTTCATAAATGGTTTTAGTAGATATCATTAGATCTACATTATAACTAAAGACCAAAAAAAATAACTTTCACAATAAATTGGGGATCATGTGCTTATAAGGTAATGTCATTTACAATGGAAACATCACCAATAGTTACCTCTATAAAAGTGGTTACAATATATTAAGACTTCTTTCATGATTTTATATAAGTCTACCTAGATGATTGGTTAGTTTTGTATTTATTCAAAGAACACCTATCTAAGTTGTGATTAATTTTATAAAGATGTTGAGCTTTGTGAATTATAATAAATATAAATAAATGTCTATTTTTCATGAAATTTGGATTACTTCTAGGACATGTTATCTCTAGTGATAAAATTTTAGTGGACTAATAAAAAATTGTAGTCATAGTGGAACATAAACCACCCATTAACCTGATAGAGTTATGATCATATTTAGGTCATACTAGGTATCATTGAAAGTTCATTCATGTTTAGGTAGCTATTTAAACACCTATATAACAATTATTCCATAATTAAATTAAATTATAATAGTCTCCTAAATTTAAAACAAATTTTATAGAGTTTAAATATAGGTTAGTAATTGCACCAATTTTGGTTTTCCTAGAGTGGAACAAATTATTCCACATTCACATTAATGCATAAGGAACAACAGTGGGATCCATGCTAACACAAACATGAGATGAATTTCTAGATCATATAATTCACTTTACAAGTATAAAGTTATTATAAACTAATTAAAAACTATAATACAACAAAGTGAGAAGAATCGGTGATAGTTTTTTTCCTTTTATAAGTTCTAATATTACTTGTCAGCTACTCAATTTGAGTTTTTCATTGATCACCATGCATTGTGATATTTGGTTAATAAACTAATGTAGGGAGAAATAATTTATATGTGGTTAATGTTATTCCAATAATTTTAATTCAAGATAAATGTACAACTAGGTAAATAAAATGTTGGACTAAACTAACTTAGTTGTATTCAAATAGGGGACCAACCTAAAGAAATACAGGATAGATCTCCATATGCACATCTATTCAGAGTGACTATGATTCTACAAAAATTGAAGGATATTTCAAACTTTCTTGATCATGGTATATTTATTATGCATTATTTAAAAAAATTTAAGAAATAGTTTATCACATGAACTTTAAACATTATCAATGGGTTTCTCTACAAGCTAGGAAAGGATGATGTTCTACATAGATTGGCCCTAGAACATGAGAGACTATAGGTTTTAGAAGAAGAACATTAGGGAATAGTGTGAGGAAATATAATAGGTGAATTGAATGCAAGAAAAATAATACAAAGTGGGCTTTGGTGTCCAATTGGATTTCAATATGCAAAAGGGGTTGTGAAAAATTGAGATGTTTATCAGTGGATGTGAAAATCTAACCAAAGGGATGAGATTCTATTGAAGCTAGTTTTGGAGACATTAACATTTGAGTAATAGGGTATTGATTTATTTGGCCTATTAATCCTACATCTAACTGATTAAATGATAGATATATTATAAATATGATATATTGTTTCACTAAATGGGTTGAGATAACTATGACTCAAAATTATAACACAAAGGGCATTACATAGTTTTTATATGAAAACATCATAACCAAGTCTGGACGCCATCAAAAGTTGATAAGTGACAAGGGTACAAGGTTTCTTAATAAGACCATCAAAACCTTAACTAAATATTTTATGATTTCTCATTGTAAGAGAATAGTGTACCATCCTTAGGAAAATGGTCAAGCAAAACTATCTAATAAGGTTTTGGAGAATATGTTTGTTATAGTATAAAATGGCTAGAGAGATGATTGGGATATCACATACCAGTGATCTTATGTGTATATATATATATAAAATATAAATGTGTGATTGTATATACACCATTTCAACTTGTTTATGGAATGGAAGTTCTAATGCTTAAAATACATAGTTCTAAGCCTAAAAATTATAATGATAATGCAGTTAGGAGATAAATAATCTCTAAGACTACATTTGTTAGAACTAATTTACATGGAATAAACAAGGTGATTTGATAATTAGACTTGAGACATTCATAAGAAAAGCTATAATGCATGGCACAATCATAACTTATAATTGAAAGCATTTCAACTTGAATAAATGGTTATGTTAAATGATAGAAAATTTTAGACACACCTAGGAAAGTTGTGCATTAAATATAAAGGGCATTATATCATTCATAATGTGTTATAATAAGGCACTATAATAATTTTTAATCTACAATTAAATATCCTTCTAGGAAGGATAAATGGTTTTAGGCTCAAACCCCATCACCAATGATCTCCAAGCACTAGGCATTATATAAATAAATGTTGTATGGCACAAAGTAGATTAAGATTTCATGTTTATGATTTATTTTTATTTTTTTAGGTTTAGTAGTAGTAGATGTAATTAGGATAATTTAATACCATTCCAATTGCAATAAATATCATATTAAAACATAATTAATTTTTTATACCATTGGTCAAAGCAACAAAAGTCTAGGTTCTTAAGAGAGAGATGTGTTTTTTTGTAAACTATTCAAGTATAGTAATGAGATCCAAACAAAAAAATTAAAAGTGATATAGGATAGATAATTGCTAGCTACACAAGGTATTTAATGTCAAGATAAAAAAATATGGCATTCTTAAAAAGGGTAGATTTCTTGAAAGGCAATTAATGTTCAAAACGGGAAGTATTAGGAAATGAAATGGAAACACATCACATCCTTGAACTCAAATAAATAAACAATTAATAAAACCAGAAAATGGGCATCAGTCAAATCAAAATGGCTATTTTAAATTAAGAAAAGCATGTGGAGGTATGAAATTTAGATCAATAGATAGACACGAGGAAGGGAAACATCTTGGTTGGTGATGAGCTGAGAGATCAATCCTGAAATACCTTTTTAAATGCCTTTTGCTGAGCATTTTAAACTAGACATAAATTTAACAGAGTTTCTTTTTATACTCATTTATGTTGTATAGTAACAAATGAACATGTTGTGTATATATTTTTTTATGATTAAACTATTTAGTTTATAAATAAGATTTTATAATTTACATTCATTGTCATTTTGGATTTATTAATAATACAATGCATATAGATCCTAAGGAGAATATATAAAATAGATCACATACATGTGGTAGATGAATAACATGGTTGGATTGCTTATAGGCCAAAATGTAGCAACATGGTAAGCTATCTTGCAGTAGCTAGGTAGGGTAGCTCATAGTAACTATGTATCCATCCCATATCAATTAGACATGCGAACCTATAGCAATTGGATATCCATACTATAAAAACTAGTCAAGTGTTCAACCTTTTTTGTAAATAACGGTAAGGAGAATAGCCTAATAAACTAAGGAATGGACTATTCTATAACATGTCTAATTAAATAATTCATGTTCATAATAGATTATGATACAATGTTAAATTATATAAATATGCCAAATATGGAAATTACAATGCCAAACAATAATTTAAATGACTAACACAAAGAAGAGATAAACTTATCTTATTCACTAATAAACATGCATATCTAGTAAATGCAAGTATAAAAACATCATGTTGGATTCATCAAATTATGAATATCATATCGTTGGTCACCTAGACACTACACACTTCTATATTATATGGAATACATGTCATTTTAAATAAATTCACTTGCACATGTTAGGATTAACTTTCACCTTATATATTCTCTATTTGGATCATGGCATAGGTTTTAGATATTTGCATTAGTTCAAAATCCTAGGTCCTCCAATTTGGGCATGCCATCTTAAAATACAGGGGTTAGTGGGCTCAAGTGAAGTTGAGCTAACCTCAAATACCCCTCTATTAGTATATGATACTTACATAGCCAATACTCCAAAAAGGGCCTCAGATTGATGTGGTTTTCCCCTTATATGGGCCTCTGTGTGAATAATTATGTAATATGTTATATACATGATCAACTTGACAAATACTACTCATAGGTTATTTTTTGAATGCTTAAGACCTATAATAATATTTCTCCTATGATTGATTTATAAATAGGGAAGAATATGGTAGTTTTTCAAGCTTGAGAGGTATTTTGTTGGTATAGTATACATGTGTGCTTAATTTATACTTAGTGATAATGGATGGTCTTTGACTTGTATTTATACCATAACTTTTGAAATTAGCTCATGTGAGTGTTATAATAATACTATAGGCTGACCCATACATGTCAAAATATTTGTAAATTTAATATTTTATAAGTTACAGACACTAGCATTGAGGTGAGTGTCCTAGTTTGAATGATAGTGTTTGGGAGAATAGAAAGTTGTTAAAGATATATAATTGATAGTGTAGGATATTAATTAGGTTTTAAGCATACTATGAGATATAGGTGATTTATGTATTCATAATATTAGATTCAAACTATAGGATAAGAATTTAGGCCTAGTGAGCTAGAAAACATGAGCCTTACAATAATGGAAAGGTCTTAAATTGAAGGGAGGCCTAGTTTATCAATGTGAAACCTAGATTTCAACCCCCCTTTAATCTCGTAATGCGTAAGGATGAAATTACTAGGTTAAAGGAAATAAATGTGTACCATGGTGTGTACAAGACACCTTGATTTTACTTGATCCCTACTTGAATTTGTTTTTTGTGTATTAATTTTAACTAATAACATGCTACAATGTAATTAGTGCATATAATTTGAAAATCAAATAATTTAAATGATTGAAATAAAAGAGAGTAAGGAAGGACTACATATATGTGTTGATGCAACCATGTTTCCCTTTGGTAGTTTGCTTTGGTAATTATTCTTCCTTATTGAAGCATTGGATAGAGTTTCACAAACCTTGGAAATGTGAATAGGATAATTCAAGGGTGATCATGACCCTAATCTGGTGTAAAAGGGTGAGTTATGCCAAGGCCATTGAGATCACTAAATATCAATATCACAACTCAAGTAAATACATAATCTATCCAATATAGATAATCTATCATAGGTTAAATGGTATAACTATATCAAACTAAAAATGGAAGTAGTGTTAAGGCCATAGAGTGATTTTAATCTTGATTTCACTACTCAAGATATCCAACTACTATAGATAGATAAAATCCTAATCAGTTCATCTTGATAAAGTTATTGCATAAATGTGTATATAATATGAATATGTATCTATGATTTGGTGCATTTGCATGGTATATAAACCTATAATGTGTCTTAAGCTAAATTATCTATCAAAACATAACCTCTATCTTATAAATTATGTATAATATCAATCACAAATCTTAAAAAGTCTATCCCAAATCTATGAAAATTAGTTTCAAGTGCATAAGATTTTAACCTAATTGTATATCTAAATCATTTAAATCATGTGGCTAGAACAATTTTGTAATCTAAAAATGTTCCTAAATTCTTATGGGTTGAAACCATGAATACTACTATGCACATTCTGAATAGAGTCCTTACCAAATATGTACATCTTTCTACCCCTTTATAAATGTGGACTAAAAATAAACCTAGTGTGTCTCATCTCAAGATATTTGGTAGTCCTACTTATATCTTTATTTCTAAAGTTAAAATAAATAAACTCCATACCACTTCCTATTGTTGATTTTTTATATGTTATGGAGGTAATACAAAAGTCTTAAGAGTTATGATCCTTCTAAACATCATATCATTCAAAATAAGAATGTTCTTATTCTAGAAAAGTCTTTTTGTGAGCCCTCTAGGGAAACTCCTCGGTGTTCTTTTGTTGATGAACATGAATCTCATATTTCTCCTTGTGATGAAATGGATGCCCTTGAAGAAGTTGATCCATTTTTGGATAACTTAGAGTTTAAGGAACCCCCTGAGTTTCATGTTCAATCTAAAATAACTAAATGGGTAGAATCCCTAATCCAATCTTCTAATGTTGATAACCTTAATAAATTAACTAGATTCAACATTACTATCATGTTTTAATGACTATGTATGATGTGAACCTCAATATTTTGAGGAAGCCACTCAGGATGATAGATGGAGTGTTGCTATGCAAGATGAATAAAATGTCTTAATTAAAAATTAGACTTGGTATCTTATCCCTTCTTTGCCTAAAAGGCATATTATTAGTTATATGTGGATTTATAAGATTAAATATAATTCAATTGGTAAAATTGATAAGTTTAAATCTATATTAGTTGCTCATGGGTTTCCTCAAAAATATGGCATTGACAATGTTGAAACCTTTACTCTTGTAGCAAGAATGAGTACTATTAGACTTCTTATTGATCTTGTAGCTCAAAATAGTTGGGTTATCCACAAAATGGATCTCAAGAATGTGTTTCTAAATGGTGATTTAGAAGAGGAAATATACATGACTCAACCTAAAGGTTTCACTGACCCTAATAGAGAACATTATATATGTAATTTAAAGAAATATTTTATGGCTTAAAAGAAGATCCTCAAGTTTGGTATTCTAAAATTACTTCTTTTAAAAAAAAAATAAGTTTTTCTAACTGTTATTCAGATAATGATCTCTTTGTTAACATTTAAAATGGTCATTTAATCTTAATTTTTTTATATGGTGATGATATTTTAATTACTAACTATCTAACTAGTTTAATCCATAAATATAAGGATGAACTAAGTTGAATATTTAAAATGACTGATTTAAGCAATTTGTATCATTTTTTAGGAATAGCTATATTTCAAGATAAACATTCTATTATTTTATTACAATCTTAGTATACTCATAACCTTATTGTTAAGTTTAACATGCTTGATTGTAAATCTTCTTCTACTCCTATTAAAGTTGGTGTTAAACTTGATCTAAAACTTGCATGTCAAAAAGCTAACCATAATTTATAGAGATATCTTATTGGTAGATTGATTTATCTAACCATTATTAATCCATATATTTCATATGTTATTGGTGTTGCTTATATATTTATTCGTGATCCATATTTGGATCATTGGAAGTTAGATAAAAGTATTCTTCATTATATAAAAAGAATAAGTAATTTTGGTTTATTTTATTCTTATATTGATAATGCTAAATTAAATGATTATTATGATGTAGACCATGATGGTGATACTATAGATCAAAAATCTACTTATAGATATGTGTTTAAGTTTGGTGCAAGGTGATATCACTTGTATCAGTAAGAAGCAAACTATTATCTCTATCTCTTATAATGAAGTATAGTACAAAAATACTATGGAAGATATCAAAGAAGACATGTGGCTATGAAATCTATTGTGAGAACTTCATTTGAATGTTTCTCACTATACCATCCTTCATTGTGATAACCAAAGTTGTATAGCCCTGACAAAAAATATAGTGTAACATCAAATAATTAAACATATTGAAGTTCATGAGAATTTTATCTAGAGAAAGTCCTTAATGGTGATATTGATTTATGGTTATATCCTATGGATGAACAAGTGGTAGATATATTCACAAAATGATTTGGGGCTACTAAGTTTTGGTCATTTCATGCAATGTTGGGCCTCTTAGAATTGCCATTGAGGGGAAGTGTGCATGATAATGCCATTTCCTAATGGCCATGCATTTTTTATTCTTCTCTATACTTATCATTGTAAAAAATTATAAACTTCATGTGGAATTTATCTATTTGAGTAAACTTCATATTTAAGTTTTAATTTTGAACCCTAATACATTAAAGCATACTTTGTAATGGAGGTCCTTATATTATAAAAGGCTCCAATATGCTTGGTTGACTATTCATGAAAAACTGTGAGATGTAGTCTCACAATCATGCTAGCCTAAACTTACTTTCAATTAGTTTATGGATTATAATTCCTTTTATTTCAAATGTGTTTCTTGGCATAATAAAGGTTTTTAAATCCTTCACCTTTTTTACACATAGTATAATTCCTTTAAGTTGACTATGGATTTTATCACCACTTAACATTAAGGGGGAGTGTTGGAATAATTATTAAGTGGAACTTTACCCCTAAAGTATATGGTTAATTAACAAAAATATTTAATTTATTAACATGAGGTAATCTCATGTAAATAAATTAAATGTATTTTATCATTGGTTCCTTAGGGAGAGGTTGGACCTGTTAGTTACAATGGTCCACCTCCATAACCTATCATTTAAATATATATTTTACCTTTGATAAATGTCATTCGAACACATTGATTCTTATGAGCTTTTGTGGAGAAGCTATATGAGGAGTGAGAAGAAGAGCATTTGATGTATTGGGGTATTTCAATATTGAATAATCAATGTGGGTTTTTAACTCCTTTGGAGGTTTTCCACCTAAATATTTGCATTATGTTAACTTGACCTATGTATACTTTGATAGTTAATTATAATCTAGATCTATCTATGTTAACTTTCAATATACATTATTATATTTGAACTCCATCATCTACCAATTCTACCAACTATGTGTATGTGGACTCATATCTCTATGACATTCCCCCACTGATATTCCCCCCCTTTTGAGGTGAGGGGAATGTTATTTGATAGTCACCTTATCTCAAAAAGATAAAACCCCATGATTTATTTGTATCAATCATGTAGAAAATAAGCATATAGTAGAATCTTGTTTAATTAGATGTATCAATGAATCTTATAGTGTCCAAACATAATAATTCTTAAGATCCATGATATGAATCATGGAAACATCTATAAGTAATAATTACAAGCTTAGTAAATAATCAATCACACACATAAGAGCACTCAATGTCACATAAAAGGGGTTCTAAGGATATCACAAACAAGGGGCATGTTCAAATGTTGCACAATCAAAGAGAGGACATGTTAAAATATATGCATACAAAATAAACAACACTCATTGGAATATAGGCCAATAAACAAATAACATGTTAAAATTTTCCACAATCAAGATAGGGTAGAAAAAAATTATACTTAAGTAAGCCATGTGATTAGATGAATAAGTGAAATATAAGCAACTAACATAAGCATATCATATTAGTCCCTACATTGTGTTATCAAAATGTCATGTAGCATATCATATTAAGTACACTATGTAAGATATAAGAATTATGTTAGGAAAATATAATTAGCACTTATATTTTTTATTAATTATATTTTGTTTTTGTGAGAATATCTAGTGTTAGTGTGTATTTTAAATAGTTGTTAAAACAACTCATGCAATAATTTTAGGGGTGATATTTTGAGAGATATTCTAGGGTATTTGAATGAAGATAGGGTTTAGATCGTTTTTAGAGATTGAGTATAACTCCTTATTTATAGAATATTCTTGCCTATAAATATGTATTTTGTCCTATGAATATAATAATAAGTTTATCATATAAGAAAATATGCAATCTAAAACAAAATTAATATTTACTATCAAAGCAGGGATTTTTATTTTTAGAGTTGGTTTAGTAAGGAGTATTAAGCATAAAAGGGGGTTATTGCATTTTGCTTCACACCTAGGATGATAAAATAAATCATTTTGTGAATAATTTATAGGCATATTTTGATGTAGTCTTGTTTAGATTAAGGTATTTTATTTTTATAAGTAAGTTTTTATTTCATTTCATTCCTACATATAATTAAAATTTTAGATTTTATTTTCTTTGTTTGATAAATAATGGTAGATATGGGGTGATGGTATTATATGGATATCATATCATAAATACCCTACCATATTTTTACCAAAGAGTGGAAGATTATTATCTTGACAGACAAATTTTTGGATCTACATTTTTAGCATTGGTTAAATCAGTGTCTTCTTTAATTCTATTTTAGCTTTGCCATAAAATCTCAAAACAGTCATATTTTGGATAATGAACTTGAAGTATAATATTCAACTTGATAGGAAAATTATGTTGTCTAAGCCACAGGGATATTTTCTTGCTCTTTATGAAGAACTCAAATATATTTGTATGATGTTATTAAAAGATTTGTTCAAAAATATAGATCCAAATGATAGTGAAAATCTTAGTAGAATTGAGCTACGATCTACCCTTATTAAAATTAGATTTGAGATTGGCATCCTTCCATTATCATCTAGATCATTTACAATTTTAGATAGAGAGTCTAGTGTCATTTTGGATCTCAAGATCAGAGTTGAATGGATGAATCCAATGCCAAAGATTTATCCATAGTCAATGCAAGATAACTAGCTCATGGTTATGTTGTCTCTTTTGCCTATTAATTTTGTGTCAACTATCTCAATAATCAATTTAATTTCCATCCATACATTCATTGCTCTACTCTCAACTCAATATAGTTACTTTTGAATAATTTGTGATGATATTCTATTAGTTGTTAGGGTTTGGTAAAATCATTTAATATTTTAAATTTATAGGTTAAAAGACTCATTTTTGTATTTGTTTAGTCTATTAAAGTTTATTAGTTTTTATATAGGTTTTTAGATTATTACTTTATTAAGTGATTTTAGGTGATATTCAAAAGTTTTAAATAGTTTTATTGTTTGAAAGTAATATTGTTTAGTATTAATTGTTAGTCAAGTCTAGAAAAAAGTGTGGTTAATGCCACATTTATAGTCATTTTTTAGTCTTGTTTTTTAATGTTTAAAATAAATATTAGATAAATTTATTTTTAAATGTTTTGTAAAAGTTTCATTGAGTCTAAATTATGTATGTCATCAAATCCAAACTCCATCTATGTAAAGGAATCAGGGGTGGTGGTTTCCTTTAGAAATTGACATGAAAATGGACTTCATTTTGAACCTTCTAAATAGCATACAATAGGAAGATGGAAGCAATGGAGGTTGGAGGACTTTTAGTGTCCTCTCGTCAGCCGATAATGATGAGGTTGCACATCTATTTTATTGGATTTTTTTTAGTTTAGTGTTATGTGGTGTGTGTTAGAGAAGGAAAACATAAGTACATCCCTATTCACACATGTTTTATTATTTCCTTTATGTTAAATAAAACCTTGTAAAAATAGTTGAGAAATATTCATATTTTAAAGAAGTGTAATTTTTTAGGGCAGAAGAAGATTATGAGGTAAGCTCGATATGGATGGTTGTCTAGATAGTTATGAGTTATAGGAATTTGGATGATTATGAATTCAGTAACATATGGAATGGGAATAGTCCCACAAAATTCATCTTGTAGCTACGTCTTTGTGAGGGTAAAGAGACAACTTGATGGATTTTTAACTAGTCTCAGAAATCTTTTTTATAGAACAACATCAATAGGATATGTTTTTATTCTCCCATGTTCACACTAAGGGTAGGAATGTTAGGAATATTTCATTAGTGCTTAAAATTGTGATTAATTATATGTTTGTTATTGTGAGAATATATTTTTTTAGTTTGTATTATAAAATAGTTGTTAATACAACTCTTGTATTAATATCAAGGATGAGATTTAAAGAGAGATTTTAGGGCAATTGAATGAAGATAGGGTTTAGAGAGTGATTGTAGAGATTGATGAAGACTCCTTATTTTTAAGATATCCTCTCTTATAAATATGTTTTATTTAATATGAATATTATAATAATTTTATTGTATCAAAAAAATTATGCAATCTAAACCAAAATTAATACATTAGTATAGACATGTGTAAGAATTTGTGTATAAACTCAACATGATAATGTAAAATGATCATAAAAAAATATAACCTTTATGAATCATGATTAATAGAATAAGATTTCCAAGCATAGTGTGCCACGTGGGTAGAGGTAAGGTCCAACATCTATATATGCATGTATCATGGATTTAGTGTATGCTTATATCACACTAAAGTGCTTATGAAACATATGTGTGTATATAAAGGAAATGATATGTTATCTATTAACATTAAGTAAACAACATATGAAAAATCTAGTAAACATGTGAATGCTAAATACTTTTTTTATTTTTTATTTATTTGAATGTTTTTGTATTTTTTTATTTTCCTATTTTTTTATTTTTTTCATTTTTTTATTTTTTGGCAAGATTTTAATGATTAATGCTAATCAGATACGTAATCTTCATCAAGACTGAATCTTTTGTTATCATAAAGTTACATAACATGTTTTTCTTCTTTGCTTTCTAATTGATTTGTATCACTATCATATGGTATATTAATTAGGCGTCCTTTATGAGAAAATGTAATGCCTTATTGATTAGGATTAAATATGAAAATAATTTGGTATAACCATAATCTTCCCAATGTAATTAGGTGTTGATATGAATGAGGCATAGTCTAAACCTTTGTAAGGAAAAACTTAGGTCCATAAGCAATTGGTAATATGATGTATCTAAAATATTATTTCCAATGTCCCTTATGATGTAAGTCTTTGAGAGTACATCTCATTTTTTATAGCATGCTTATATTACAATGAATGTTCAGTTGTGTAGAGTCACTATGATTATGTTGAAAATAAGCACCATGCATGAATATTATAATTGTCAAGACATTTGGTCAAGGATGATTTTTACTTTCTAAAGTTATAGGTTATGCTTGTTAAATTTATGTAGTATCAAATATTTATGGATTTTTTATTATGCTAATAATATCCTCATGTTCGTCATTTTGGTTTTGCTATTAAAATGTAGTAAAATTATTTGTATTATGTCCTATGATTCCATGATAGGCACAAAATATTTTTCTTTGTTTATGTAGGAGATGTGATATTTACTGATGTTAATTAGTGGATATTTAATAATTTTATTATTTAATAAAATTAGGAAATTAATGTACATGTACCTTGATGTGGATAAATTTGGATTGCTTGCACAACATGTTTGATGGTTTTTGCCACCTTATTAATTAAATTATGCAAAGGTGACACAATGAATTAGAATGCAACTTTTTTACATTATATTCTTTGGGAAATTAGTTTTCATTATATGTATATTTAATAAAACTTTTTATTTTTAAAGAAGGGACATTTAATCCTTTGTTATTGTTAACCAAATCACATGAAAATTGTGCACATATAAATAAAGGATATCGAAAGAAGTGTAATTATTATGAAAAGTTAAATTATTTAAGAGGAAAAATAAGACCTTTGCTAAATATGAATTTTAGTTCAAATTTTAAGGTTAAAATGTTAAAGTGTATGATTAATTATAATATTAGTTATCATAATCCCAAAGAAACTCATTGCCATGTTGATTTAGAATTTGTAAATGTATGATGTTGATTTGGGCACATTGTGTTTATTAAAATATAAGAGTAAAATTTCATCTAATTAGTCAAAAGTGGATAGGGAACCATTGGGAAGACCATAGAACCAATCCCAATTTTCTTTTGTTAGGCTTATATGGAAAGTTTCAAACAATAGATGTTCATCCTTAGCCTAATGACAAAAATAATGTAGATATTGATTTACATGGTTGGAAAGGTATTCATGACCAAAAAATAAAGGGAGCATGGGTAAGATGAATTCTCATGGTTAAGGATATTAAAATACACTCTTTGTGCGAGGTTTATTTTTTATAATGCTATTGTTAAATATGGCATTACATGATAACATTTGTAATTGACGAATTAGAACTTTCCATTAGAGTTTTCTAATGGTAATCATCATATGCATAAGATGACTATTATGAATTGTGTATGTTTGAAGAGATGTAGTTATGGGTTAAAATTGGTCATCTTATCAAGATCTAGGAATAATAAGTTTATCATTATGATTTGAGTGGTGTACCAAGGGAACATCGATTGATTATAAGTATTTTCATGAGGTAAAATTCACCTTACTTTATTTTTATAATGAATACATGATATCTTTGTTAATGTTATTAAAATACATGTGATAAAATGCAATAATATTAGGTACAAGTGTATCTAGTTGTGTTATGGTAGATGGAGGAGGAACATGTTGACTATATTCATGATATGATGACCTATGTTTTGCTTATCGATAGCATGGACTATGGTATCCAATATAAGCCATGAGAAAATAATGGGAGAGAGATGATGACTATTATAAACCATAAGTATAGGTGGGGAAATAAAAGGTTTTAAACATGCCTCTTGTTATCCACATGATTTTGGTAAGGTTTATAATTTATTTTGATCTATATCTATAACTTTGTAAATATATGACTCTTCTTGCTCATAGGTTTTGATTTATTTGAAAAATTTGTTCATGGAAGGAGTTTCGTTTTACCTTTGGTATCCATATGATTTGAGGCATGATTATACTAATAAAAAATAATATACTCAATATAGAATATGAAACCCTATAAATTTGATAACCATTGAGAAAACTATGGTTGTGTAAGAAGACTTAGAGGTAGGGTTAACAAACTGTTTGACCCTTTTTATAAATAATGGTAAGGAGAATAGCCTATTCATCTAAGGAATAAACTATTCTAGAACCATGGAAATTAAATAATTCAGATTCATAATATATTCTGACAGAATGTTAAATTATGGAAATATGTTATAAATAGAAATTAAAATTCCAAATAGTAATCAAAATGCGTAAACATGAATAAGATATAATACTTAGCTTGTTTACTAATGCATAAAAATATCTAGGAAATATAGGTGCAAAATAATGTAGGATGACGTTCCTTAAGGATGCTTGAGATTCTAAATATCATCTTGTTTATCACCTTGACACTACCATTAGAATATAGACACTATCATTGATTCTTCTATCTAAAAACCAACAATTTTATCCTATATGGAATACATGTCCCTTTTTTGTAAATTCCACATGTACATGGTAGGGTTCATTATTTCCTTGTATATTATTTGTTTATATCATGTGCAAGGGTTTTGGATATCTATGTAGTTCAAAAATCCTAGGTCCTCCAATTTGGTCATGCCACATTATAAATTATGGGTTATTGGGCTCAAGTTAAGTCAAGCTAACCTAAAACAACCCTCTATTAATGACCACTAGCAACATATTCAATACTCCAAAGAGGGCCTCAAACAAATGTAGTTCTCCACCTTATGTGGGATTATGTGTGAACAATTGTGCAATATGCTATATATGAGTGCATGTAGTGATATAACTTATAATTTGACAAATACTTCTCATGAAATATTCTTTAAATGCTTTATACCTATAAGAATACTATTCATATGACTTATTTGGAAATATGGAATAATATGGTAGTTTTATAAGCTTGAGAGGTTCTTTTGCTTGGTATAATATAAATGTGGGACTAATTTTTACTTGATGATAATGATTAGTATTTGACTTGTATTTATACCACACCTTTTTAAATTATCTCACAAGAGGATTAAAACAATACTATAGGCTGACCCATACATGTCCAAATATTTGCAAATTTGAGATTTTGTCAGGTATAGACACTACCATCGATGCTAGTTTCCTAATATGGATGGTAATGTCTAAAATAATAGGAATTTTTCAAAGATATGTAATTGACACTGTAGGATATTAACGATTTTTAATCATGTTATGGGATACATGTGACCTGGGTAATCAAAATATCAGGGTCAAAGATAAGTATTTAGGCATAGTGAGATGGCATACATGAGCCTTGTAGTAGTAAAAAGGTCTTGAATTAAAGGGTTCAACCATTAGTAATATTTTCCAAGTGTACAAGACTACTTTATCATGTAAAATCTAAATTTAACATCTACAATAAGCTAGTCTATAGAAACTAAATGTCTAACTTGTAGCAATGATAGTAATAAGTATTCAAACCTATAGTAGTTATTGTAGTAGTGCATGTAAACTTATGTAGGGTATTCAATAACATCATTAGAGTTACCACACATAACAATAAGTTCACATAGAGTATAGTTTATTCTATTTATATGATTTATTTTCTAGTTGTCTAGTTGTGATTTTACAACCACTATTAGCACATAGGATTGTGTACACATAAATAAAGGGAAACTGAATATTTGGTATCTCCATAATTTAGTAAAATGTACAACTATAGTTTATTTGTTAAAATAAAATATTAGTCTTATATATTCACATACCTGTAGTGTTGAGGTTGATGAGATAATATTGGTGTTTATGATATTATTTTGGACTGATTTTCTTATCATTGTGTTGAAAAGTAATTATATTTTTTTAGTTTTGTTTCATTCCTAGTCTGAGTTATTTTGTTTATGCAAGACTTGTGTTTAGTGGTTATACCTTCCACATTGATCCTATGGATTGTTTATATTCCCTTTAAAATTATGATATGTTATAAGATCACATGGGAGTTTATAGTTGTAGGTTCCCATTGCTTGTATACACTCTCAGTAAGAATTTATGACAAGTTGATTGAATATTCAACTCATCTGTATTCCTAGAGTTTTTTTTTTGCATTTGTGGAGGCTTTCTAGTGAATTTTTATGTTGGTTTTACACTTTAAATATTATAAATTATTTTTTGTGTACCCATAATAAAATTTTATAGTTTAGTACCTAGTCATGCACCCCCTTCATTTTGATGTACATTTAGTTTTTTAATTTGAGTTTCCTTTATTAATTTTGCATTGGAGGTTGTATATGTTTTAACTTTTTCTATGCTATACAACATCCATATAAAGAGAAATCTCACTTAAACTCTTATTGATATATTATGGGCACTATGTAATAAAGGCATACCCCTATGCATGTTGTCATATAGTGATTTGAAACCTCACAATTTGAGGGAGTCATTTATTTGGTTTCTAAAACTTAGCCTTCAAGGCCTAGGTGGATACTTATATACTTCCTTTTTTAGTTGAGGATCTATTTTTACCAATTATCCTAGTGAAGGAACTCATCTAGGGATATATTTTGTTCACTGAGCTTTGTGAAGGATCTTAGCTCAAGATCTCTCTCGATCCTCTCATCAAGCTCATTAAAGGATCTCAAAAAAGGATATGTTTGTGTCTTTCATGTCTCAATTCAGCATACAAATCCTCTTAGCCTATGGAAGATAATTCAAGCTCAACTGATGGGCTCACCTCACCATTATTGACTATACATTTGAATGCTTACTTTCCACTTAGATTCCAACTCAAGATTTTCATACCTATTATTTTTGGAAAGAAAATCAAATCCCAAATCATGGGATCAACTTGCCACTTATCCAATCAAACCTACTTAAAAAGGTGTGTTTGTTTATTTTTTTAATATATTAATATTTTCAAGGTTTAAATACATATTAGGTCATTTATGTAGTTAAGTTGATTACTTATCACATCAAAAATACATATTTTTCTTTAAAAAATGAAGGTGGGTGGTCTTGAGTTCAACCCACCACTAAAATTTTTAAATCACAAAGTGACAATTAAAACCTTGAGTTTTTAATATATTGGTGCAAACCAAACCATTATATTTATTCACATACCTCATAAATGGGTCTTTTTGCTATTAAAATGTTGAAATATTATCATGTGCTATATTTTTTTAAAGGCATTTGTCAACAAAAACACATTTCTTTATCAAGGGGAAATTTTTTCATTGTAAGATGTTACATTTTAATGGGGGGTTAAGAAAAATTTGAACACTTGTATTGAAAAGAATAATTTTGTAGGTGTTTCTATCTGCATCATGTTCCTCCTCATAAATGGCTTTTAGTTTGTTTAAACCCCTTGATTCCTTCAACTGTCATGTCTGGAAACCAAAAAATGTACCAGCTCTTCATGTTGTAAGCTTTGTGGAGAATTATTTAGCATAATGTGCTGACATTCACCTCTGATAATGAAAAATATGGATATGCTTAAAAATAGGATGAGGATTGTGGTTTTATCAGACTTAATGTTTCAAACAACCTCCAATTCCACATTGCATATGCAAAAAATCCTAATGAGGTATGGGATAAATTTATATAGTTGTTTGGAAAAGTGAATGAATTTAAGATGTTGCAATTAGATAAGGAATTGAACTTTATTTCTCCCTCAGACTTTCCCTCTATATAATAATACTTGGCTAAGCTCAAATCAATAAGATCACAATTGAAAGTGGGAGAAAATATGAGTGATAAAGAATGTGTTTTCCTAATTCTATCTAAACTGAAAGGACTTTATGGTGTTTTCTCTTATTAATTTTATATTACAATGGATATATTAGGTGATGAATTTATTTGGCCTTCCTTTGAAGTTTTCTATGAAAGACTAACTAGAGAGAAAAATAAATTAATGTCATTAGATGTTATTCCTAGTCCCAGTCATAAATTGATAACTAATTCCTCCAAAGGAAAACATACACTAATTCTAAACCAAAGACACTACCTTCCATATCCATAAAATCTCCCTCCCAGTCTCCTAATCCTTTTACTTCTAAAAATACTAAACAACATTTATACAAATAAGACCTATAATCCTTGTGGATTTTTTAGAGGGGCAAATAATTTTGAGACTAGAAGTTTTAAAATATGTAAGATTTGGAAACCACAATTAAACAACATAATTTTTATATTCCTACTTAGTCTTCTATATCAAATTCATTAGGAAAAGAGAGAACTTTTTTTTAGGGCTAAATATGCATCACATGATGAGTGGATATTTGATTTAGGAGATTCACACCATCTCACTCATTCTATATACTTTCTTACTTCTTTTTCTAATTTCAATATCTCACAGATTGTTATGGGTAACTCCTAATGAGTTGACATTTTGGGATTTGTCACAGTTGAGATACTTGATGGGTACATCAATAATGTACTATTTTTAGCCAAAATCTCTTATAATCTACTTTCTATGTATCATTTTTATATTTCTAGTGATATAAAAATTGTGGACTTTACTCCAACATATGTTTTAATAAGATAATGTGATGATCCTAGTGAGATAGTAGCTACAAGAGTAGTATATCATGATTCTAGGCTCTAAATTTTTTATAGTTTTGAGTCTAAATATACTTATAGTTCATCTCTTGTTGCTCATGGTGATTCAATGAGAAAATTTTGGAATGATAAGTTAGGACACTTTAATTATAAATACATGCAACAAATTAGTGCAAAAAAAAATTTAAATGGCCTTTCAAAGGTCTCTTGTATTGTTGGAGTGTGTCTTGGTTGTCTAGTTTATAAATAAAATTAGGATACATTTCTATTGGGTAAATCCACCCATGCATACACTTGGTTCATGTTGATTTTATTTCTTTTCCAACTCACTCCTTCTTCAGAGCCAAGTATGCACTCGCATTCATTGATGACGACACTAGATGAACTTGGGTTTATTTTTTTATGTTGAAAATTGAAGTTTATGATACCTTCAATGATTTAAAATAATTTTTGGAAAAATATTCCTCTCTTCCTCTTAATAATATATGCACTAAAAATGTGGGGGAGTATGATAGTAATGCCTTCCATGATTTTGTATTTAGGATAGAATAAAACATCAATTCATTACACCATACACACCCATATAAAATGGCATATTTGAGTGGAAGAATATTGTGAATATATGAATTTGACTCAAGAGAGGATGGTTAGTATGGTGTTAGTTCCAAAATGAAAACAAAATGAAATAAACACACTAACTAGCATAACATCTCTAGGCCTAGACACTAAGGAGAGCTTAGTTAAAAAACATGAATAAAACACACAACTAAAATGCAAAATAAATCCTCTTTTACCTTATTTGTATGCTTCAAAATGCTTGTTTTAGTGGCTTTCTTAGCTTGTGCTCATGAAGTACTCATCAATGGAAGCTTGGCTACCTCCATCTCTCCTTGGCACCTTTAGCTTATGGCTTGGCTTGGCTTGGAATCAACTTGGCATGGTAACACTAATTGAAATGGATTTTGGAATCATTTGTGCATTATAAATTTGCATCATAAATTCTTAAAATTCATGTGGTAAGGCTTCCTATTTATATATTTTTGAGAATGTCTCAAATCAACATGAACCATCCATCCTAAGATTGAGATGTGTGGTTGAGAATTAATTCAATTTTTAGAATTAATTTTATAATTATCCTCATCATGAAATTGGAATAAAGGGAAATTAAGAGGCATCGAGGGCATCATGGAAGCCATTGATGAGGCATGGAGGGCATGAATCTTGATATTTGTGGCATTTATGGCTTAGGGATGTCTTCCCAAGAAATGAGGTCACTTGATGATACAGATATTTAATATTCATTTCCAAAACAAATTATTCAACAAGTTTCCATGGAATTATTAATTATGCCTTAATTTGGTTTAATTAGCTCTTAAGCATGATTAATCACTTTGTACACAAATTACTCAAATTGATCAGAATGTCTTGTTATTGTTCCAAAATTTGATTAAATTAAAATTGGAAGTCACTATCAGATGCATTGGATCTATTATACCATTTAGGATATTACCAATAGTAAATAACAAAGGCATGTGTCTTGTGTAAGATATTTGATTTGAAATAGCAATACAAAGCACCTAGGTGCAAAATTGATGTTTTGACTCAGAATAATCTGATCAAAGTTAGTTGGCCCATAAATTGCATTGCCCCATTTAGGGATACCCTAGAAAAATTTAGTACTTAAATATTTCAATTTCACATCATTTATCATGTTTTAGTGTTTTTAGGCCAAATTGTGCATTTTGGGTGGAAATTGGTCAAAATCTTGGTTGGAGGTTATCAATGGCCAGATTTAGGTGTCTATAGTTTGCCCCTATTTGGGAAGGCATTACAAGATATAATCATAGTAACATCTTCTTAAAGAATGAAAATTTCATTTATGCCTATAAATACAATGATGATAAACTAACTATATGATGCCTCCTCAAGGGAATGGTTAGCATAAGTAAGTTGGTAAACGGTCCCTTAAAAAGAAAAAAGTGAACTAAGGATGCCAAAGAAAGGAAAGATGATGGCGTGAAAACACAATGATATTAAAAAAGTAGTCAAAATCATTGAGAATGTAAGTGGGATGGTGTACAATGGTTTACCCAAAGGTGGTTATAAGCATTGTACCCTGATAGTGGAAATGTGGTATGATAACATAATGATTTGCCTAAAGGCGGTTATAATCATTGAAAAGATAGAGCTACCCCTGTTAGGAAAAATAAAAAAGATAATAACATGCCCTTGTATTGGTAGAAAAAGGGAAGTGGTGACAACATAATAATTTGCCCACAGGCAGTTATAATCATTGAGAAATGTAGGTGGGATGGTGTGCAATGATTTACCCATATGTGGTTAGTCATTGGACCCTAATTATGGAAAACATGATAAACTTGGTTGAGGATGATGATAACTTAACATAGAGGATAATGATGAATAGGAACAACCTACTAGTAGGGAGATGCTCATCCAAACTAATAAAGGTTAAAATTCTTTCATGTTTAATTACTCTATTTGGGATGTGATTAGGATGGAATCAGGATGTTGGTGCTAACGAGATGGTGCCATTATTAAATAGAATTTTTTAAGTTGAGGTTTGTTTTAGTATGTGTCGATAGGCATCATGGTAGAACATCATGAGGAATTGACCAAAATATGCATAAGGACTGACTCCCACAATCCATTACTCAATAGAAAATAATGCACCAATGATAAAAACCATGATGATAATGTAAGCATATAAATATGGATGGATTAAAGTGTAAGTGTGGGTAAGGAATCACCCAATGAACACACATAAATTGAATCAAGGTAACAATGCTAAAAGATAACAAATAGGCAAACAAACAAACAAAATAAGCAAAAACAAACAAACAAATAATGTAATAAAAACCATACGAATATTACCCCTAGAAAAATAGGCCATAACTAAACAAATGAACAAAATGGGGGAATAGAAGAAAAGGAAGGGGGTGGCTAAGCTGTCTCCATATGCACTAGGCAAGTGGATGTTGCCTACATAGTTTCATTGATGTAATATCCAATAAAAAAAAAATTAGGACAAATGTAGTTCTCCCAGGGAATGGGAATAATGTGATAACTAAGGGAAAAAAACCAAATAGATGTGATAGAAGAAGAGGAATGGCCTTGCAAAATGGTAAGCATGTGAGAGAAAAGGGCCAAAAAGGATAGGGAAACTAAATGACAAGTGATTTACTTATAACTTAGTAAGGGTTCCCAAAATCCTTATAGACATACACCTTAGCACTCAAGCATAGTACCACTTGAGATGAATAATATTCATCGGCTTAAGAAGTTCATCTCCATCTAGTGTGGCAAGCCTATATGCTCCTGATCCATAATCTGTAGTAATGATGAAAGGCCCAATCCAATTTTGTTTTAATTTCCCTTTATGCTTCTTCTCAGTCATGGTATTCTTTCAGTTTTATTTAAGAACAAGATCACCAAGTTCAAATGTTTGATACTTAACACACCAATTAAAGTGGACTTTGATTCATTTCTAATATGATTGAAGATTATTGATCATGGCTATGTGTTGCTCATCAAGAAGGTCTAGCTCTTATAGGGGAGCTACTCAATAGTCATGATCATCTAAGACATGCTTGAAAGAGATGCACAGTGAAGGCAATTCAACCTCAATGGGAAGGATGGCTTTAGTATCATAAATAAGTGAGTATGGAGTGGCTCTTATGGGTGTATGATGATTGGTATGGTATGCCCAAAGGGCAAGAAATATCTAGAGGTGCCAATCATGATCAGCACCATTGATAATCTTTTTGACAATATTGACAATGGTTTTGTTGGATGCCTCAGCTTAGCCATTACCTTGAGGGTAATATGTTGTATAAAAATGGTGTATGATGTTATATTCATACATAGTTGATCTACATCCTTGTTCTTGAATGATCCTCCATTATCAGATATAATTTCAAAGGGGATACCATAGCGACAAATGAGATGGTTGAAGATGAATTTGGAAATTTGCTTTCCAGTCACATAAGTCAAGAGTATATCTTTAACCCACTTAGTGAAATATTTGATGGTGTTAAGGATATGTTTATGGCCATTGGATGAAGTGGGGCTGATCTTCCCAATGAGATCAAGTCCCCATGTAGAAAATGGTCATGGTGTCAACATTGGTTTCAGAGTTTTGGCTAGGACATAAATTAGATTAGCATGTCATTGGCATTTGTCACACTTTTTTACATATGAAGTGGCATCTACATTTATTATAGGACAATAATAACTAGTACATGAGCTTTTTGGATAGGACTACCCCACTAGAATGAGCTCCATATACTTCATGAACTTCTCTTAACACTAGTGTAGACTCTACCAAATTTAAACAATGATATCACAAATCATTGCAACAGTTGAAGGTTCATGAGCTAGTGCTAATAAATTCTTGATGAGAAACTAATACTCTCTAACTTTATCTATTTGTCAAATCAAAGAGCCAATAGTAGCCATGGTATCTGTATTTATGTTACTAGCCCTTGGTATGTACTCAAACTAAATGTTGGCAATTTGTTTCTTAAGAGTGTTAACCATGGCTTTATATGGAACCAACTTGTCATCTTTGGTCTGAAAATGATCTGTGACCTGATTGATGATTAACTAAGAATCACCATAAACTCAGAGATGAGATATATTCTAATGCACTCCTTTTCAAAGTCCTGTAACAAGTGTTTCATATTCGACCATGTTGTTAGTACAAGGAAAGTTGATTCTAAATGATTTAGGGATAAGATCCCCCTATGGTGTAATAAATAATAGGCTTGCCCCCAATCCATGTGCAATAAATGAACCGTCAAAGTATAATTTCTAGGGCTACTCCTCAATGGGTGTGTCAATGATGGTCATTATGGATTCATTAGGAAATTGAAATGTGAGTGGTTATGTGTCTATGAGAGGTGCTTCAGCAAGTTGATCTACAAGAACTTGTCCCTTAATTACCTTTTTATTAACATACTCTATGCCAAACTCACTGAGAAGCATGATCCATTTAGCCATTCTTCCTTGCAAAGCTATTTTAAATAGTAGATACTTTAGTGGATATACATTTGAAATGACCATGGTCTTATTATTCAACATATAATGGCACAGTTTATAAGCTATGAAGACCATGGTCAAACAAGCTTTTTCAATAGGTGCATAGTTATGTTCATATGTAGCCAAGTTATAGGTTAGATAATATACAACATGTTCTTTTTCATTGTCATCCTGTTGATCCAAGAGTGCCCCTAGAGCATGGTTGGTAGCTGATAGGTATAACAAGAATGGCTTTCCTATCATAGGAGGTAATAAAATAAGTGGATTAATAAGATAGTCTTTAAGTTGTTGAAAAGCTAGTTGGCAGTGATCATCTCAATGAAATGAAATTGCCTTCTTCAAAAGGTGTGTAAATAGATGGCACTTGTCTACTAATTGAGAGATGAAGCATCAGATTAATTGGATCTTACCCTACAAACTATGGAGTTGCTTTAAATTGGTTAGTGGTAACATCTCAGTTATAACATGGACTTTAGCCAGATCGACTTTAATACCTCTACAAGACATGATGATAAAAAGTAATTTTCTTGAAATTACATCAAACACACATTTATTTGGATTGAGTCTAACTTTGTACTCCCATAATCTTTCAAATATCTTATACATTACTACTAGATGGTCAGCCCTAGTTTTATATTTTCCTAATATGTCATTGACATAGTCTTCAATAATATCATGCATCATATCATGGAATATGACAATTATGGCCCTTTGATATGTAGCTCCAATATTCTTAATGCCAAATGGCATTACCTAATAAAAAAATGTTCCCCATGGAGTGGTGAACATTATTTTATGTTGGTCTTCTGGTGCTATTCTGATCTGGTTGTATCTTGAAAATCCATCCATGATTGAAAGCATTTCATAACCTATCATGGATTCAATGATCATGTTAATATTAGGTAATGGAAAATCATCTTTAGGACAAGCTTTTTTGATGTCTCAAAAATTACTAAAGATTTTGATCTCTTCAGGATTTTTACTAATAGGTACCACACTAGAGATCCATTCTAAGTAGTCAATGGGTCAAATACATCTTACTTCTAAGAGCTTTTCCAACTCTTTCTTTACCAATATAGCAATGTGAAGATGCATCTTACATAGCTTTTGTTCTACTAATTTGGCATCAAGATTAACCACAAGGTGGTGTATAACGAAGGTGGGGTCCAGCCCTGGCATGTCAGAATAGTTCCATGTAAAGATATCTACAAATTCTCTCAACAGAGCTGTAAAGACTTCATGTTCTTCCTCAGTGAGGGACGTGCCTATTTTTATCCATTTTAGGTCTGATGGAGTCTCAATATTTACCTCTATTGTATCTTCAACTAGAAGGGTTGAATCATCTTCTAAGATAGTAGGCAATGACTTGAACTATTAGATTATGTCAGAGTCCTCTGTTAGGACTTGCTCTTCAACTTCTCCTAGGCATGATGAATCTGAGTCCCCTAATGGGAGATTTGGCTATGTGATAAAAACAATCAAAAATTCTTCAATAATTTGATCAAATACTTATTTCTCAAAGCTAAACTCAAATCCATAGTCAAGTTCATCATTGGTGGTCTCTTGGTCTAAATTTGAAGAAGAATGAACACCCCCATCTATGGTGCCTAAAATAGGTTTTCACCACTAGACTGGTCTTTATCTTTACTTTTTCCCTGGTCAAAAAGTGCCTTAAGGAAGTTTTCACTTTGGGACCTCAATGTTTTACATATTGGTTTTCCACTAAAGGTGTTTACTTGCTCTCCAAAATAGGCTACAGGATCTAATGTAATTAAGAATCTTGACTTGTGATCTCCCAATGGAACATTGTCTCTAAGGCCTAAGAAGTCATAGAATGCCTCATCATTTTAGAACTCATCAATCGATAGATTGGATTCTTGTTGGTCCCAATCTATTAGTTGGGGATAATATAATGGCAATGGGTTGTGATGAATGGCCAATGTAAGGGTACAAATGGCATTGTTATCAAACAGGTTGGTTTTAGCTAGGTCATCAAAGGTGAGGCTATGATCAAACTCTTCTTCATTATCGACATCATCATCACTAGTCACTAGTGATGGAGTTTGAATAAGATATGTGGGGTCACCCCCAGGTAGTTCAAATCCAAGTTCAAAGGTATTATATACTTAGTCATGGAAATTAACTCGATGGTTCCTTGTTGATTCAATTCAAGGCCTCTTCCTTCATAATTGTGATGCTCCATGATCCTATTTGGAATAGGATACTTGGAACTTTTATAATAATCAACTTGGTTGTTGTTGTATAACCATGATTTTTCCCCTTCAAGAGGGTTAGGTTCTACACTAGATGCTAGTACAAATATGACAAGTCCCTTATCTTTGTTCTTTTATTGCTAATGCATATGTGCAGTGACTTTAGTTTACCCAAAGGTTTTCAAATTTTGAGTAAGATTGGCAATATGAAATGAATTATGGATCACATACTCTCCCGATTCATTATCTAAAATGGTGAAATGATTAGAAGCTTTAGGAGGTGGCATGTGGGAAAGGGAATCCAAGGTATTGGGATCTATGCAATTATCTAGTGAAGGATCAATAAGTATAGCCTTTCCTTTATCTTTATTTGAACTTGGATTCATATCGTACTGATAGTTATAGATTTGAAATTTGGCCTCAAGATGTTTGTAGTGTTCATATGGGTGTAAATCTCCTGAAATATTCACTTCCATCCCTGAGTGGGAAAACTTGATACATTGGTGCAGCATTGATGGGACTACATGAATCTCATGCAACCAAGGCCTACCTAGAATCATATTATATGATAGCTTAAAATCAATCACATATCAAAGTGTATCATGGGTCAAAGGCCCAATGATAACTAGCAAACTAATGGTGCCTTGTGATTTTCTTTCTTGATTATCATAGGCTTTAATGCTTATCATTTCTAATTGGAGATCTGCCATTGTGTACCTAAGAAGCTTGGTGAGCTTTAAAGACACTATGTTGAGGTTGATCTATTATCTATAAGGACACGTTTCACTTTATGTCACTTTATATAAACTTCTATATACAATGGGTTATTATGGAATGGGCCAAGGGAAGACATATCACTTTGGTTGAATGTGACTTGTTAGGTTGGAGCTAGGTGTCCAACCAAATCTTGAAATTTATTAGGGGATATGTCACTAACAACAATGTATTGGGTCAAAAACTCATTCAAGATGTTCTTGTGGATTATTGACATTCGTAAAAAATTTAAAATAGAAATTTGTGCTAGTGTCTTTTGCAATTGTTCCATAATATCAAACTTCTTATCTTGGTCAATAGTGAATGGTTTATTCTGAGGTTGAATGGTTGGTTGGATGACAGGAAAAGTGGTGGCTATTTGTGGGCCTAGGATAGTAATCTTTGACCTCTGAGTTATGATTACATAATCAGGATTAAATACTAGACCATTTTTTCTAACCAATATTGGGAATGGTGTGGGACCAGATAGGACAAGTTTCAGTTATTGGTGCACTCATATCTGGTCACATGGAAAGGATGAGTTATCAATATAAGGTCCAAATGGGGAATTCCTAGTTTTTTGGTTTTCATATATGCACTCCTAGGTCAAATAAGGATTATCCATGTAGTTTGTTTGAATGTTGTTGTTTAACAATGGTCTAGATTGATTAGTGCTTGGTCTAGGATTAATGGAGATGGTATTAATGCTACCCCTTGCAATATCACCTACAACCCTATTGTAGTCATGTGCAACTGCATGGTATGTTTGTTAGTTATTACCATTTTGACCTTGGTTTTGTCTATTATTCTATCATTATGGGTTATGCTACTAATTTTGTTGATTCTACTAGTTCAGCCTTTGATTTTGATACTATTGATTCTTTTGTTACAATGATGTTGTTGTTGTTGATCATTTTACTACTACTGATTGTTATGTCAAGGAAAGGGGTTTTGATAAATTCCAATAATTTGATTGGAATTGGAAGCACCATTATCCAATGTTATCTCCCTATTCTCCAACATATTCTAAATTAAATGCTTGATTTGGACACATCTTCATAGATTATGCTCATTGACCCTATGATAGTCAAAGAATTCATTTCCATGGTATTAATCAAGATAAGGAATTCCTTGCAGATAATGTTTTGGTAGAGGCTAATTAATCAAATTAATAGTAGCAAGCTTGTGAAATATAGACTCAATAGGTTCTCCTAGGTCACTAAAGACACGACGTGTAGGTATGGTTCTCCTAGGAGGAGGGGTTTACAATGGTAAAGGTTGTTTTATTTGTTGTGCAAGTCCTGGTTTTTTTTTCTTGTGGCATTAATTGGAAAGGTTGTTGGGTAGGAATAAGTTGAAAATGTGGTGTAGATGATGTTTGCACCATTTGGACATGATAGGATTCGATTACTCCATTTCCCACAACATTCCTATTATGGTTGAATTGTTTTGGTCTTTCTTAGTTATGGCTTGTGCTAGTTGTGATGCTTGTGCTTGAATGGGATGTTGATGTTGGCCATTTCCCTTATTGGTACCTTGATTTTGATTAGTTGAATTAAGCTTGATGATTCCTTTATTGATAAGAGCTCACTCGATCAACAAACCTTTATCAATGATCTCTTTTAAAGTATATATACATTATAGTTCTAGATGATAAGCTATCTCACTATGCTAATTTTTGGTAAATATAATGGCTAATTGTTTATATGGTAAACTATGGGTGAAATAGCTTGCAAGGGCTCTCCATCACTATAGATAACTTGCAAAAATCTCACTAACTTTTTTCTTTGCTTGCATTAAGTCCATTAATGAAATCTCATGCTTGAGATTATAGGAAAAGTGCTACACAAACTTATCAGAAAGATCATCAAAATTTGTTACTAAATTTTTAGGCAACTTTAAAAACCACTCCAAGGCTTGTCAAGCCAAGCTCCTTGGGAAAAATAGCAAAAGGTATATGTCATTATATCCCATTGGTTGACATGTAACAAAGAATTTAGTCAAATGGGCTTGAGGGTCACCTTTCCCTTTGTATTTGTCAAATTTTAATGGTTCATATTCTGGAGGAAATGGTATCTACCAATACTCTATGTTGAATGGATAGGAACACATGTCATCCAATTTGAACTTTGATCAAGATTGGATGTTATTTACACATTGTCTATTATGTTTGGCTCACTATTATGTGTAGAGGCTAAAGACACTTTTTCAATAATGGGCATATACATCAAGTTATCTATCGAATAAATTTATATGAATGGGTCAAGTCATGGATTCTCTTGTCCAGTTAACTCTATCAACACTCTTATTGAAGGAACTAGGTCAATAAGAGGCTTACTCACCATATTCATCTGATTGAAATTATGTGTTATATTTAGGTAGGTTTGATATACTACCTAAATTTGGTTAAAGTGATCTTCCATGATGTTTTTGCCTTGATTAGATATATTAGGGTCTTGATATGTTGTTGGACTAGAGCCATAGGATTGCTAGAAGAAGCATGTTGATCTTAAATGATATTATGGGGCACTCTTACTAGACTTGGTAAATTATCATGGGGGTAGTATACTAGAAACTTGGCCCCTACCTCTATATCTCTAACCAAAGTTTCATCTTTGTTCTCTAACAAATGTTGCTAAAAAAAAATGGATCATACATGGAAGCCATATTAGTAAAATATGATTGTTGAAGAATTGACTGATCCATTGTGGGTATTGTAGCCAGGTATTGTGCAGTTTGTTCTTGGTATTGTTCTAAATAAGGTGGTGTGTTAACCAAATAATTATCCAATGGATTTTGACTTTGTGCCCCTAATTTAGTATTATACGATAAATAAGAATCCATCTCATAAGCAATATTATCTATGTAGGGGTTTTGCACCATTTATTCTTGTGCCACCACAATACTAATCCCTGGTTTATACATGAGTCTACTACAAGTGTAGGAATACATGTTGGGATTCATAGTCAATGCTGTGATAAAAGTTCAAAGAGTTATACAAACTCTAAAAAGAACAAAATCTAAAACAGATGATGTTCCAACTTGGTCTAGATTCATCAAAAGGATCAAAAGGTTTATGCAAACACTTGTGATGAATCAAGCTAGCGTGCAGTATATAACATTTCACTATTCACACAAAGATAAGTAAGTAAATGGACCAAAAATAAAAATTCCAAACTCTAAGGTCAAAGTGTTTCAAATCAGTCTAATCTAGAAATTTAAAAGTTTCTAGGTCTTTTGGCCAAATGCAGCATCCAAAGCTAGGCTCAAACAAGGCATGTGCTAGAAATCTTGGCCAAACAGTGTCAAAAGCTAGACTTTGAAATAGATGAAAGTTTTAATCTAATAGATTTGAAACAATTTTAACAAACACTAGGCATTTGATTCTTGGTCATGAACTTGATCAACTAGGTATAAGGTATGAAATAAAAGGCACTTCAAATATGGTTATTTTTCTCATAAATAATGATATAAAACTTGGTTCTTTTCACAAATAAACTAGACAAAAGTGAATAGTATAATTGTGCTAGATAAAAGATCACAAAAGTACACTTGGATTGGTCTAAAAAAGTAGGAACAAATTTGAACTCTATGCAAGAGTGTCTATGAAACAATATTTGAAATATTTTAGGTAGTGTAACAATGCTACACTACCCAAAAAGGTGTGACAAAAAAGTTTATTTCAAAAAATATCTAAGGAAAAGATAATTTCCCATAATTTTGATAGTATAAAACTACTTTTCTTGACTCAAAATGTCATGGTGCATATACTCAAAGTGCAAGTGTTTAGCACAAAATGGCTTAATTCTATCAAGTGGTGATAATGATCTTGAGTTTGAAATGGCCTTCAACCCAAATTGGAAATTGAACCTAAGTTCCCTCAAGTTTAGTGAAAATGGAGAACCCACTTAACACATAAACCCTATGAACTTATAAAGGTGCAGTTTAGAATTTAGATTATGAGTGAAGGACTTAAACAACTTTGGTAAAGGTCTAGACTCAATTGGGCAGCATAACTATGTCAAAGTGGATGATATGACTCCCAAGATTTTGATGAACTTTGAACAAGGCAAATTGATGATCTCACACAGGCAACATAACACCTCTTTGTTCAAATGAAATGAGGACCACATGTTTTGGTTTTAATTATTTGTTTACACCAAGTTTTGACTCCAAACAAGACTTTAATCTAGGATAAGACTCCACTGATTAATCACTCTTACACTCTAAACTAACAAGGTTACTTGGTATTTTTAGAATCCATCAACATAAATCATTTGAGAAGATTTTAAGTGTTCATCCAAAAGTAAATGTGCATTATATAGTAAGCTTTTTACACCCCCTTCTCTCAAATGATAGTATTGCAACATGGACCTTGAGGCACACCTTGCACCAACAATACTTCTGTAGAAAATGGGGATTTATTTAAGATCTAACAAGTTTCTAAACATTTTAAGGGAATCAATTGCACAATGACTTTCATGCCAAACAATACAAAATAAAAACATGGATTTTGGTTTTGTATCACTTAGCTTGTTGCAAAAAGGTCTAGTCCTTTTTACAACCACTACATCCTGTTGTTCACTTAGTTTAGTGTGATGTCCTAAGTGCCACTACGTTTTGTGTGCAACTCCAATTAGGATCCAAATTAATTCAATGTTGGGAGGTGAAATCCCAAGTCAAAACTTCCCTAAATAACTCACAAGAGGTGATGGATTCCCCCTTGCAAGCCAATTTTGCATAAAAACAAAGAAAGAATGAAATTAGAAAGACTTTAGGGTCATTTTTAAGGTCACCCAAACTTTGAAAAGTTTTTGGGGAGTAATTTAGATGACTTTATTTCTAAACCTTAGACTAGGCTACTTCCAATAGGAATGGTGCTTTTGATTCCAAGGGTTCCCTAAAGGGGACAAATGGAAGAACATACACGTGACACCCCTCTTTTTTCCAAACAAAGATTTAACTTAAACAACTAATTAAATACAAAAACTTGGAAAGGTGAGTTCATTTTTAAGCCCAAATGGAAAATAAGGTGGTGTTCATTTGACCCCTTGGTCTTAGTTGTAACTTTGAAAACTAATGATAAAAACTCACTTGAGCACCTAAATATTACTTTAAGAACCCAAAATAATGTTCCTAATTCATTTTAAGCATGTAAAAGGTGACCTAAACATGTTTTTATCAAATTCTAAGCTTGGTCCTATAACAAAAATGTTAGCATGTCCTTTAGCCTTGAAGCTCTTTTAGGTTTGAAATAATGAACTTTAAAAAAAGAGCTCTTAGGTATGTGTTTTAAGAAAAACACAGTGACTGACATCGGTTATATAACCAATGATGGTTACATTTGCTAACCAATGATGGTTATCTAACTAATATCAGTTATACCAATGTAACCGATGACAGTTATCCAATCGATGTCAGTTTTACTAACTGATGTCAATTACTGTGTATACCCATGGCAAACAAAAATTGGCAAAACAAAGTTAAAAAATCAATTTTCAAGAGTTTTAATGATCCAAATGAAGAATTTAAAGTTTAAAAATGATATTTTTCATGTGTGGGATGCATCTCATCCCACTAGGTGTGCCATATATGAATCTATGAATTTGACTCAAGAGAGGATGGTTAATATGGTGTTAGTTCTAAAATGAAAGAAACACACTAACTAGCATAACATCTCTAGGCCTAGACACTAGGTAGATCTTAGTTAACACATGAATAAAACACATAACTAAAATGAAAAATAAATCCTCTTTTACCCTCCTTGGATGCTCCAAAATGCTTGTTATAGTGGCTTGCTTGGCTTGTGCTCATGAAGTCCTCATCAATGGAAGCTTGGCTACCTCCATCTCTCTTTGGCACTTTTGGCTTGTGGCTTGGCTTGGATTGGAATAAATTTGGAATGATAACACTAATTAAATGGATTTTGGAATCATTTATGCATTATAATTTTGCATTATCAAGTCTTAAAATTCATGTGGTAAGGCCTCCTATTTATAGATTTTTGAGAATGTCTATAATCAATCTGAATTATCCATCCTAAGATTGAGATGTGTTGTTGAGGATTAATTAAATTTTTAGAATTAAATTTATAATTATCTTCATCATGACATTGTAACAAGGGGAAATTAAGAGGCATGGAGGGCATCATGGAAGGTATTGATGAGGCATAGAGGGCATGAATCCTGATATTTGTGGCATTTATGGCCTAGGGATGTCTTCCCAAGAAATGAGGTCACTTGATGATATAGATATTAAATATTCATTTCCAAAACAAATTATTCAACAAGATTCCACAGAATTATTAATTATGCCTTAATTTGGTTTAATTAGCTCTTAAGCATGATTAAGCACTTTATGCACAAATTACTCAAATAGATCAGAATGTCTTATTATTGGTCCCAAATTCAACTAGATTAGAATTAGAAGTCATTATTAGATGTGTTAGATCTGTTATCCCATTTAGGATGTTACCAATAACAAATAACAAATAACAAAGGCACATGTCTTGTGTAAGATATTTGATAGGAAATAGCAATCCAGAGTACTTAGGTACAAAATTGCCATTTTGACTCAGAATGATCTGATCAAAGTAGTTGGCCCATAAATTATATTACCCCATTTAGGGATACCCTAGCCAAAATCGGCACTTGAATATGTAAATTTCACATCATTTAGCATGTTTTAGGGTTTTTAGGCTAAATTATGTATTTTGGGTGGAAATTGGTCAAAAGTCTAGTTGGAGGTTATCGGTGGTCAGATTTAGGTGTCTAAAAATATAAATTTGAAAGAGATGGATAATTATAAATTCCACTCTAAATAAAACCACTAAAATATTGGGTCAAAGAAATGATTTTTTCTAATTATAGATAGAATCGCATGCCACACAAGGTTGTTAAAACATGACACCTAAAAAAGCTTGGTCTAGGATCAAGCTTTATATTTCATATTTTTTATTTTTATAATTATGACATGGGTGTTTTTTCTCGATGACAGTCATAAATCCTTAGATAATAAAATCCAAAACCTCATATATTTTTGGTTATTTTGAATATGTAAAAGCTTACCATATTCTTAATCCTATCATCAAAGATGCATTATTTTGACTGAATGTCTAAGTTTATGAGTAACCCACTCCACAGAAGTCTACATCTAATTCTTCTCCATCTCCTTCTATATTTGATTTTGAGGACTTGCTTCCTATTTTTAATGATGAAGAGGATGTTATTAAGACTATTCCTATTCACCCACCTCCTTCACAGTTGATAACTAAGTGGGAATAAAGTATTATACATGTAGTTGGTTCTTTGATTAGTAAGCCATCTGATACTCATTTCACTTGCTCTCAGACCTTTGGTGTTTCTCTTTTGGGTCATACAATTACATATGATCTAAAAAAAATCTGATGCCACCAGTACACTTAAGTGGGATGTTGTTATGCAAGAATAATATTCATCATTGATGAAGAAAAATTAATTATATCTTATACTTCATCTTAAGGGAAGCAAATTTATAAAATATAAATGGGTCTATAAGACCAAGTATTGTAAATGGATCCATATATATGTACAAATCATGACTAGTAGCAAAGGGTTTTTCATAGGTTGAAGGAGTTTATTAATATGAAACCTTTGCCCATGTTTCTAAAATTAATTTTGTTCATCTTTTACTTTTACTTGCCGCTTCACATAATTGGATGGTCTCTCATATGGATGTGAAGAGTGTTTTCTTGAATTGTAGTCTCCAAGAGGAGATATATAAGGCCTAGTCTCAACGTGTTATATAAGAATCATCATTGGTTTATAAACTCTATCATTATCTTTATGATCTAAAAGAAGCTCCTTGAGCTTGGTATAAAAAGATGGATAACTTTATCCTAAGATCTGATTTGTATCATTATGATTCAAAACATAATGTCTACATCATGAATCAAGGTGAGGACATTCTAATCTTGGTTTTATATGTATATGACCTCATCCTCATGGGTAGTTCAACCTCCTTGATTTAAGAAACCAAGTATAAGTTGAGAAATAGGTTTGACATGACCTGTCTATGACTTTTACATTACTTTTTAGGCCTACAGGTTCATCAATATTGTGAGGGCATATCTATTGGGAAATAAAAGTATTCCACATATCTTCTACATCAGCTCAACATGTTTGATTTTAATCCTTCCCCCATTCCATATCAATTAGGTGTTGTTTTCACTACTACTCTTATGACCCCTCTAATTGATTTGAATTTTTATCGATGGCTTGTATAAAGTCTTATATACCTAACATAGACTCATCCCAGCATCACATTTGTTTTCAACCTTGTCTCTCACTTTTCATAGGACCTTTATGAGATTCATTGGCTATGAAATAAGTGTATTTTTAACTACGTTTGGGGTACATAAACTTTATTTTACACTACATACCATAGAGTTATACACAGATTACTATTTATACTCACTCTGGTTAGACTACTGATGTTGACACAAACAAATCCACTTGTGCATTTGTCTACAACTTGGTTTTGGTCCAATTTCTTGGAATAACAAAAATTATATAGCTATTTCATTTTCATCAATTTAGGTTGAGTATTGAAGTGTTTTCAAGGCTAGTCAAGAGACACTTTGGCTTTGATAGTTGCTTAGAGAGTTTGGCTTTACCTAACAGGATCATACCATTCATTGGTGTGATAAACAAAGTGTGATTGGTATTTCAAAAAATCCTATTGAGCATCAAAAAACCAAATAAATTGACATACATATTCACTTCATTCATAGACTTTGTGCCTACTATTGAGCATATTTATAACAACTTCACCAAACATGTGGTTTTTCCTTGTTATCTTCAATTATGAGCATTGATTGGGGCAAATTAATTTGTCCTTGGGGGGATTCCACATCATCCTTCCTTTTTTATTTTTATTATAATTTGCATTGATAACTTATCATGCTAGTATCTAGGACCCATATTTTATTTGTTTTTACACTCCCTAAGTTTTGTTTATGGGAGAGTGTTAGACTAGTATGTCTAAAATTACGTAGGTTAATTCACTTACTTAGGTTAAGTTACCACACATATTAATAATCTTGCATATGGTATAATTTATTCTATTTCACTAGATTTTTTATTTTATTTATTTTTTAGTTGTATAATTCTAATTTTCATAACTACTTTTAGTGCATAGGATTGTGTGCACAAAAATATAGGTAAACTAAATATTTGGTATCTCCCTCACTTAGTGATTTCATAACTATATTTTTTTTATTAAAACAAACTATTAGTCTTATATTATCTCATTCCCATAGTGTATACATTGGTGAGAGAATATTGATGTTTATGAGATTATTGTGAAGTGATAGTATTAACATTATGTTGAGAAGCAATTATATTTTTTTATAGTTTTGTTTCACTCCTGTTTGAAGTAATTTTATATGTATAATACTTGTGTTCAATGTTTTTTCCTTGTAGATTGATCCTATAGATTGTTTGTGTCTCCTTAGAAATTATGATAGCAGTAGTAATAATAATTGTTCCAACCATAGCAGTATTTATGATAATTTTTCCAACCTATAATAGTAGTTGTGACTATTTTTACATGTATCAATAGTTGTAGTGGTTATCCTATTTCTTAACACTTATTTTAAATTCCTAGATATAATTATGATAACTAACTAGTGGTTTGAGGTGGATTTCCTCCATAGTTTGAGGAATAAGGCGGTTCCTACAATCCATGAAAAGCAAAAATTAGTGTCATAATTCATCATCATCACTCCTTATATATTGTAAATCACTTATAAAATTGTTACAACCATGAAATATAATGTTCTTTTATTACCTCATGTTTTCTACTATTCTCTGATTCTTGGTTGTAAATCTATCATACTGCATGTGCAGGTTATTTTTCCTAGATTCTGTTAACATCTAAAATGTAGTTTATAATTTATGTTATAAATAGATGATCAAAATAATAACATACCCTCTCTATTTAAATATTAATCAAATATTCATAGGTAATAAATTATTAGATATAAAATAGAAATTTATATTTTTTTAGAGAAAGATTGAATTTTGTTCTATAACTTTATAATTTCACTACTTCCATTACTACATGTTTGTTAATACAAAAAGAAGTGGTTTGAAGTAGATAGTTGTAACAGGAGGAAGGGATTGTGACACAAATACTAATAAGGTTTGGATCATTCAAGAGTATTGTAAATGTCTCATCTATTAGTTTAGATTTAATTTCTCATTGTGTGTTACATTTTTCATTATTAGATTAAACCATAAAATCTCTATTTTTTTGTCTTCTACATAAGAATTTATGATTCCTAAAAATTTAACAAAACATAGTGTGAGGAAGCTTCCAAGATAACATTATATTTACTTTCCTATAATTTAATTTCTTTTTATTTACTTTCCATGCAAGTGTGTTACTTTTTTTACACAAGTGTGTTTCCCTTTATACAACCTTAGCACCTCAATGCTTGAAAGATATTGGTGTTACTTATTCAATGCTAACACCTTCTAAAATAAATTCTTTACGTTGATTGTAAGTGAAATTAGTATTATAAAAAAATCAAATGGATTCCCCTCAGGTGACTCTATTAGGTTGTAGGTGAGCTTGGTTGCCTCATGTTTAATTGATCATTTGATTCTTCCTATCAGTTTGATTTTTATAAAAGGTGGGTTACCAATGCAATTCATATTTTGAAAACTAAATTGAATGAGAATTTTTTATTGATACTCAATGATAACTTTGAGAATTAGATATGAGTTTGACATAATTAATCATAATGAATCTCATTGAATAAGTAAGTAGAAGATAATATGCCCATGTTACAAACCATTTTTCCTTTAAGAAATGCTTAGAAATAAGAGATGGGCATCGAATTGGTGTTATGATAAGTAGATGGGTTGATTATAATCCCTTTAACATCACTGATGTGGAAAATAAAGAGTAGTTTTCTTAACCACAAGTTGTTGCACTGAAACATGGAATGATTACACTTATAGATAGATTGTGAGTGTTATATGCCAAGTATTTTACGTGACTGCCTATATTTGGCCAGTATGAGGAATTAAATATGAAATACCTCATCAAATATAATGATGGATATATTCATTTATCAAATGAATTAATGATCCACATCATTTCAAATACCATGTCCCAAGACATAAGGCTATCGGTAAGGGGGAAGTCACTATAGGTGTATAAGAAGAATAAATCCCATCCACTCAAAAAAATGGGAATAATACACCTTGAAAACTAGAGGATTTTGCATTGATAAAATTACTAATGCACGAGTCAAATTCCTCATAGAGTACATCATGCATCAATACTAGTAAATAAAAAAAAGTTCAAATAAGGTCATAAAGGGAATAATTGATATTGTACACCAAATTGTGAAGTTAGGAGAGAAATTAAATTATCCTAAATTATTCATAGTTGAGCTCATAATGAATGTATAGAAGTTTTTATCTTGGATAACTTATTCATTCCAGTACCAATTTATAGTACTTAAACTCTACTTCACTTAGTGGACATTTATGAAGGATAAATTTATCCAAATTTAAATTATTGGCATTCCAATGCCATCCAAGATATGATATGGAATTAAGGTTCATAAGATGTAGTTATATATTTATAACATGATAGCCACAAATCCACATGTATTAGAAGACATTCTAAAGTATCTTATCCTAATTGTAACCATTACAAAGTTTCAAAATGGAGTGTAGATCAAGATCCATGAATTTTAAAATTCATAAATGTTTCCTCTCCCATTATTTATTAGCATCCACATGGCATAGGTATAAGTTATTATTAAAAATAACTTGGTTTCCAAGAGTGTTAAGCTATTAATATCCATGTTGTTAGGAGCTGAGTAACCACAAGGTCAATCACAAGCTAAAATGTAAGCATAACTACATTTATAAGTACAAACACAAACTCAGACTAAACCATCAGATCAACTACAAACATGAGCCTGCTCTTCACAACTAGATCCAATAAAGCACAAAGTACCATGTATGCAACCATCATAGCACAAAAAATGGACCACTGAATCAACACAATGGCTAAGCAACCCTTAAATGCCTAAAATCATAGCATCATATGATTTGTATACCTTTTTATTTACACCCAAATATGTTTATAGGTTTTTATTGAGAATATTAAGGATGATACCTAAAATGAGGAAGAAGACAAATATTTATTCTTCTGGAAAGAGGTTCACACATGTCAAATGTGAAACAACATCCATTTCATTTTATTTGTAAAAATTCCTCCACCTATAAAAATACGTTGTATTTGTTAAATTATCATAATATAGGATAAAAATCATAGAGATATTTGTTTTAAGAAGAGGTTTTTAGATCAGCATCAAAGGCATAATTAATCAGAATGATGAAGAAGACAAGTACAAAGCAATAAATGACACAAGGGACCCAAGGTAAGTATAAAGCCTCATGGGAGACTCATTTCATGGATAGTAGTGAATAAAAATACATATAATTCATGATATTATATCATAAACATAATACACTCAGAGTTTTATGGCCATGCCTTAGCTTCACAGAGTGAATTTAGACATTCAATATTATATAGGGTTTAGTTGAGGAAGCACAATATCAAGTGATAGAGTAAATAACCATGCCATGAAAAACCAAAATAAAATATTGGAAAATACATATACATGAAAATATTATTCCATGCCTAAGCACTAATTTTCACCTTCCATCTTGGCCACTCCATCATCTTCTTTAGTACTCATAACACTATCTTCACATTATTCCCCCACCCTTGCACAAGGAACTCCTTACATCTTAGAAACTATTGATTATTTTGATCAAGGTACATAATAATAAAATTCACAATAGGATTAACCTCCTATGTATAATCACCAAATCAACCACAATCATAATCTCAAATAAAAGAGCAACTAACACAAGACACTACTAAGGCAAAGATAGAGGAAGTAAAAGCAATTGAGGATAAGAGTCAAAAATATAAGTATGCCCTACTTGAGAAAAAAAATCAAGAAGAATAAAAATATGCACAATAAAATGAAAAAAAATTAAGGTTGAGGAAGAAAGGGTAGCCAAATAATCCAAGGAAAACATTGAATACCTACGTAATCAGGGGGAATAAAAGAAGAAACCTGAAGAGGAACAAGAATCAAAAGATGCAACCAATAAAGTTGTTAAGGCTAATGAATAATAAGAAAATAAGATATGGGAATATGTTTTGAAATTCATCCAAGTAGTCATAGGACAACCTCAAAAAAATGCAGGTCAATAAATTCTAGCACAAGAGCAGTAGTAACAAGGAACTAGAGAAAAATAGGTTATAACATGTGAAGCATAAACATAACCATATGAAACTTTTGTGGGTTTAAGTTTATCAAAAGGATAAGAATAAGAGTAAGTTTCATAGGATCAAGATGATTCTAATATATCTTATTGGACGGATGTTTAAGATCCAATGATGTAATGCATGGCTTTCACTCTTCTAGTTGCACACATTAGACAACCACCATCAATATATTTGCCTTCCTTAACTCAACTTACCTAACATGCTTCAAACTAATAATTTAATATGGATAATTAAAAATTATCCTTTGTAAAATAAATTAAACATGCTACTTCATTTAAAATTCCATCGCATATAAGGTAGTCAAGATTGAGTAGGAGAATGCATAATTTCACAAAAAAAAATGTTGAGTTGAATGAGCATTTTACAAAAACCCACAAGATGATTGATGATACCTTCCTGCATTGGTACAACATCTTCTTGGTGACCAAGTCATGTCATAATAAATGTATTTCACTACTCTTATCACTAGATTAACTCAAGATTGGATTATATTATAATGGATGTAAGAAATTAAATATCAAGTGTGCAAGCTCCATAGCAAAAAAGAGACAATATTTGAGTTTTTGGAATATGAGAAAATTCTATATGAAATTATGCTTCAAGCTAGGAAAATTTTAATTAATATTCTCAATTGGAAAAATGAGCTCCAAGATGCTTGGGAAGCCATCATCCAGATCTAGCCTAAGCAGACAATTTAAAGGCAATCATTGAAAGACAAACATAAATATTTGAAATGGATAATGCTATGTAGGAATCACTAGCACTAAGAGAGAGTTTCATGAGAATAATATGTAAGTGGAAGCTAGAGATGATACATTCACATTTGTGTGAGTGCAAACATGATGTTATGTCGATAGAATTGAACAGATCATGCAATACATAACACACAAATATTGAAACACATGATAGTCATTATAGTTATGGGTGATGATGATGTATAAGGCATCATATAAATGCAATATCTCATTCATACATTTTTTAGCATGGTCAAGGATGTCTTGATGGATTGCATGAATAAATAAATATTTGACCAACCATGAAACTTTGTTACAAGATATTATTAATGAACCATAATACATCCCACTTTCTAAGCTCATAAAGGTTATCCATGTGAAGAAGGCTCCTTAGAGAATGAAACCTCCACTATATTAATATCCCACCATAGCAATAGCTTCTACATTATCATCTACAACCTCACTAGTGGCTACCCAATATTATTAAGCCACTCCTTTAGTACCACTATAGGTTATGCCTCCTCCATAGAAGGTATTGTATCCTTCATAATTTGGATAAATTTTGTCTATGAAAACACTTTTTGTAGGCAATAAATCTTTCAAATCAAGTCTAGGATGGTTGAAAACCCATAAATGGAAGAATCCTAGTTATTCCAACATATTAAAAACATGAAAAGGGCGGTAGGTTGGTATGTTACTTAGTTTAAAACCCAAAATAATAGTTTAGTAGTGCACAAGAAGTGAAAACTTATAAGCAACACTTCAAGAAAAACTATGGCCAATGCTTATTGACCATCATATTAGCACAACTTAGGAACACTCCAACTGTGTTTAGTCATATGTACTCCACCAACATCTTTGTCTTAGGATAAGATAATTATTTATGTCTAGGATAGTGTTATTAGGAATGTGTGAAGTATTATTTGTGCACTTTTTTTAAAGTTAAACATGAAATAAGTGCATATCATGGCATATTTTTATATAATATGGTTTCATGTAGATTGATGAAAAACACAAAATTTTGAATGACTACCTCAAATACTTTGGTATAAGAAATGAAAGGTTAAGAAGATGAATATCTAGAGTATCTTCATAGCCTATATATCCTAATTTTGTAAAAGGAATGTTAGTTATAGAGATAAAATGTTACGAAATAGTTTAAATTTGTATTCTATGTAAAGTATCTCTTCAAATTCATATATATATATATATATATATATATATATATATAATTGAATATATCGACCTTGAAAATGAATGTATTCTCACATAATGTTTAAGTCTTATTTTTTAAAAGAATAAGAATGATAATAATGGCATACACATTTGCTATGAATAAGAAGAAATTTTTGTTTATGGCATTGTACTAGGTCAATATTATATTCTATCTATAATTTCCTACATTAATTCAGTGTCTCGTCACAACATTCATAAACTACAACACATATCATGTCCTGATGATAAATTTTAGGTACCACTACTATCACTGAATATTCAAGGTTTTATGCTTTTTTAGATAACATTAATCCAAAATAGGTAAAATAATTAAAACTTTATGCTTCGTGCTTACTTGTTTTTGATGATTATATTTAGTCATATAAATTAACCTTTAATTCTAAAATGGTGCACTTATGACCATCCTCTTATACATATGTATCTTATGCCCATTTCCATTACTCTAAGCCTTTATTCCTCTATCTCTATGTGGATTATCCATATTTTGAGCCAATTCAAATACATAATACATCATAATCTTCACTCCAAACAACCTAAGCTCATTTTTGACTAATTCACACTTCCAACATAGTTGTAGTTGCTTCCTAAACAAGGCCACTCTTTTAGGACTATCCCATCCATCAATATCATATGAATCTATCCTTCATGTCCTCCCACCAAATAATAACTAATTTCTCAAATTCAACATCACTTAATGGATCATCCCACACATTTCACAAGTCCCACCCAAGTAATTTACCAAAAATATCACTATAAGTCCACATTTCAAACCATTTTTAAAATAAGGGGCTCATACATGGAAAATCAATAGAATATTTAACTTCATAGTGAGGAAAATGCATCTATTATTCCCAATTCAAAGTCCAAACAACCCTATTAACCCTGAGCTAAGTCTACATATACCTCAAAGGTCATTAGTCATGGTTGAAGAACATTAATTTCACTAATATTGCACTAACATTTATCATTACACCAATATTTCACACACAAAATGGTAGCATGGGATAATTACATGGATTTTGATCCCTCTTCAAAGTATTTATATATAGGAAGCACTCAACATAAGGGGTGTTGAATTCAAGCACAACTTTAACTGCTAGTCCCTTTTTATTTTTTATAGCATGTATTCATCATTATCTATCAATCTAGGGATTCAAGACAATAAATAACACAATGAATTATAAAATAGATCACACATCACAAAACACATGTATAGGACAAATAGGTGACAGTGAACAAACCCTACTAGACACTAACATTCCATATAGAGTACATCACAATTCGATATCTAATTAGTGTGACCTCATATAGAGATCAAGTAAATATTTATTCTTGATTCATAGTCATATAATTGCAAACACAATCTTGTATTGCTTGATTTCTAGATAAGTAATTTATCCCCATTCTTTCCCTTTTAATATTTTTCTATATTTATCAAGTTCTAAATCAAAAACACTTAATTTATTTTATATATTATTTTTTTTATTTTTCACACAATTTTGTCATAATTATGACTTAGTCATTCCATTATTTCTCCAATTTTGATCAAATGTATTAGTGAACCCACTTTATTTGTTGAATATTGCAAGCCTTAGTTTTCCCTTGGGTTTCCTTTTAAATTTGTTCCTAAGGTTTTCAAATAAAATTTTGATCTCCTTCTCATGTTAGATTATTTTCTAGAATTCATGTGTCTCTATCCTTTTATCCTCATTTTAGTATTGGTAAAAATTAAAATGGATAAAAAAAACCTCTTCCTTCTCATATCCTTCAAAATGGTAATAGTTACTTCCCTTTACCCATCTCCATGTTATCACTATCCCATGACATATGGTGACCCATCCTATAGTGATCAAATAAGGTATCAAACATGTCCTTCCTCAACCCTCTCCACCTCCCACATCTCCTCTTGATGGTTTTTTAATGCATATTTGATCATAAGTACCTAGGGCTTATGTTTGTGAAGCCCTTAAAGATCAAATCATCACTATGAGATGTCAATAGAATAATTACACAATAAAAATTAGTATCTCACTTCAAATATCACATCATTGTAAAATTAGTGCACATATCCAAATAATTTAGAATATGTCAATGTAAATCATGCATTTATATCTTCATCTAGCAATTGTGTGCCTAACAAGATTTCATATCAAAATGGGAAGCTACAATAGAATACATCTCCAACTAGTGATTCAAAAAGTATGCAAAATGATAATAAGATTTTAAGTGAAATTATAAAATAAATGTTTTATACCAAATTTCTCAAACTACCTCCTATACATCATTTAATAATATTAAAATACTATTGTGTATATCATATAATGCATGGTAATCATACAATTAGTTATTTGGATTTGAATAATAAAATATAAAGTATCATTCATAGTGGTGATCCTATATTAGATCAAGTAAAATAATAAAAGGAATCGATTGTAAAGGCAATGTTACAGAAAGAATAAGAACATAAGTTATAAAAAAAGGTTAAAAATAAGTAATAAATCATCTTTAAAAACATAATTATAAAAAAATAACTTAAAAATCAATTGATACCTACAAAATATATTACTACAAGTATGGTTCCAAAGGAGGCAATTAAAATACCTTCCTCATTTATTAACCTTTCACTATCACTGCTCATAAAGATGATATTAAACTTGTAGATCTCAATATTATGGATTATCAAGAGAGAGAAAATTGTTCTACATCATTTAGGTATCTCTTGGTTATAATTGTTAGCACACATCATAATCATGTCTAGGATGGCTTGAGTTAATAGTGTTATTTGTTTCAAAAGAGCGTCAACTTACTTTCATCATTATTTCTCTTACAAGTGCATATAATGTTGTGCTAGGAGGATCATGGTTAAAATCAATAGGAGTAATGTAACAACCCCACTAGGTTTTACTAAAATAGGGTTAAAAAAAATTTAATTAATTACTCAAATTCAACTAACAGATTTCATCATGATGAAACTTACAAAAGTGATCTCTAACTAAATACATTATTTTAAGTTAACCTTACAAAGGTCTATATCTAATCTATTTATCTAATGATCACCATAAAAATAATATATCAATAATAGGTATAATGTTGATTATATAAACAAAGACTGCATCTAATTAATAAAAATATTATTATAAATTCAGCCATGACTGATACAACATTACAACAAACATTTATATGATACATATGAATAAAAAGTAAAGTTTCAATAATAATAAATGTCTCAATAATAATATATAATGATACAAATCTCTACAGAGCATGCGAGTCTCAACGAACTCAAAGTATCTAAAAGTAATCTCAAGTGTAGTCTCTAGTGTAGTACTACTACAGAGAGGGAGAGCATCATTCGAGTGCTTTTCTAGACCAACCATGAACCATCGATCTCCTGTACTATCTCCCAACTAGGAAATGGCCCTCTATTCATGAATAGGTAAATAATGATGGTGCAGGAGTCTAGAGTGACAAACTAGAACCCGTGTGCTATAAGATAACTAATACATGATTTATACCATAAAGAAACCCATTCTAACATGATATTTTATAAACATGTAAACTAAATCAAACACATGAAAATACAATGTTTAACTATAAACATTACTTTGGCCAAAGTTTTCATATAGTTATTGATCATGAGGATCAATCAATTTTATACATACCACTCAATTGAATTACACCTTATCTATGCATTAGTGGCACTAATTAAGCAAGTGGAATCCATTACACTGCTTATTAAGGGTCATTAATGCAAGATTTGGTTATATAAAGATAATAATATAAAAACCAACATATTCATATAAAATATTCCTTACTAGCATATTTAAAATGTGTAAAACACATAAATATCAAATACATAAATTTAATCCATCAAATGTAATGAAATGAATCTTAAAACATCTAATTTATTACTACATAATAAATTAGATAAAACACAGAGATTTTAAAATCAATTCTCGATAAAATCATGCCATCTGATTAAGAAGTTTATCTAGAATTAAAGTTACAGAATGTTAACATGTAACTATAAATATTATTCTATCCATATAAATAATATTAATTTCTAGCTTAATGTTTACATACTAAAATTACAACAATAATCCATTCATAACACATGGTCATCATAAAGTTTGTATTTATTCTTAAATACCACATAATTGAATATTCCATCAAATTGTTAAACACACCTACAACTCAACAATGATAACTCAAATGACAAATACACCCATATATATTTGTTATATCATGTAATTTTTATTAATTGAGTGTGTGTGTGTATATATATGGTACACATATTTTATATTTGAACTAAATCAACAATTCATATATATATATATATATATATATATATATATATATATATATATATATATATCAATACCAACTAAACACTCAGCTGTGTATATAATGAATTAAGTCCATAATCTATATAAATATGTTTAGTATATGTTATACTCCAGTTAAACAAATCTATGTACATTAAATAGAGTATTGCATATAGCCAAATAACCCACTAATCATTACCATTTATTCATCACAATATAAAACAACTCAAACTAAAGTGCTTGACTATATACTATATTAGTATACATAGAATTTATGTTTTGTATAACAAATGTATATTATCACATACTCAACTCAGTTGACTATATTATATAGTTTTCATTAAATTGACCAAGATAATTTTATCAATATGTAACAAATCTAAAACTTCATAAACTCACAAACATAACACAGCCTAGTCGAATGAATACATGAGTTTTGATATGGAGAGGATTGTATATATGAAAAGACATACCGTCTTAAAAAAAATTGATCATATTTTAATAAATAGATATCAATTTATTTAGGGATGAATTATATTTGTGTATATGTCCCATAATATCCATAGTAGGTAACCAAATCAATATATAAGACCATTATCATATTAACCCATATTCTCACTATTATATAGGTCAATAGTTCACTATAACCTGAACGTGATTAATTTGTGTAAATATATATCAGCATATGCATATATAATGTCTACAGGTCTTCTTATTTTTTATAACACCTGTAGTTTATATGAATATGCCCATACGCATTTATATGTCCTTTTTTAATAATCAATAAACTTATAGTTTAAATTTTTATTTGATTTTCACAATAAAAACACATTTATATATGAAAAAGCAACTATAACCTACACCTTGATCAGGTGTGTGTATATAAACATTGGATTAGTCATTTTGATAGGTCAATCATAATACTCCTAAATATTAAATGAGTATTCCAATGTGCATTTATGCATTCAGTCAACATTAGATGTTCCTAAGGTGAAATGTAGTGTTATAAGATCATTTGACCCACATACAAGATGCATCTTCTATTTCAGCCTTCAGTTAAGTGCCACTACATGTTTCATAGCATGAGAGGTGAAGTGAAGGCTACCTCATTAGTGGACTCTTCACTTTCATCAATATCTGGTGGATGTTTTACTTGAGCAACATTGGCTTCACTAGGCTTGAGTTTCCCTTTCAGAACATCTCTGCTCAAACATGACAGTCCCATGATGTATGACCTTTCTTCTTTTAGTACTAGCATTTTATGTCCCTTTCGTCAGTATTGAACTTTTTATGAAAATTTTTGAGAATATAGTGCATTCTTGTGTTACAAAATATCTTCATCTTCTATAGGTATCATTTTGTCTTCCACCAGTAGTGATTAAATCATATCATCAAGAGATTGTGATGATATTTAGCTAAGAGTAAATACAATATTGCTATATTTGGATGGTAGACTATTCAATAGAATAGCTTTTGCATCCTGATCTTCAACATTAGCTTTTACCTTAGCAAGTTTCCTAATAAGAGACCTCAAATTTTTTACATGGCTAGACATAGTAATTCCATCATCCATTTTAAATCTATTTAACTACAATTTTAGTGAGAATTGGGCATTTACCACTTTTACACCAAACAGAGTATTGAGTGTATTCCAAATTTACTTGGATGATTTTTTTAAATCCATGTGATGTAACTTAGAATTGGAAAGCACAAGGCCAATAATAGCTTTCACTTTGTCATCTCTTATTTTCCACTCCAATAATTTATTTGCATTAGTGGGTTGTTTCTCATCTCCATTTACAATACCCCAAAAAAATTTATGCATCAATTGCATTTGTATTTTAACCTTTTATGTATGAAAGTTTAAACTAGAATATTTCTCTACGGGAATTTGAATTTACATCTTGAAACAAAGAGACGTAGATCTAAAAATCTAATAAGGTAATATTTATTTTTTTGAAATTAGAAATATGTACTTTATTCAAAACATTGCCTTCTTCTTCCTTCTCTATGTCGACATTTGATTGCTCACTTGTCTTGATCCAAGTACTTTCAACAAAAAAATATTGGAGAGCTAGCTAAATCTCTACACTTTACCTAGATTATAGGTTGAGTCACTCAGATGGTAGGTTACATCTTTTATTGCAAATCACTGATCTCTTTCAAGTGCCAAAGTGTAGGAATAATAATGCAATATATTATTGAAAAATAGCAAGTTTATATCCACAACAATGTGGATGGACATCTTACATTATAGAAGTTTTCAATTTAGATTAAAAAAAATGATAATGTAATGCTTCAATTTGCAATTGCTTGGCATCTAGCTTTTCTGACTGTCATGCTCCACCATGGTTACTTCTCTCTTACATTGATGTACAAGTCTCAACAACTAATACAAAAATCTAATTGCACAGGTTACAAGGCTACTTTATTACACCATATTCTTCTCCCATGACTACTCTTTTTCCCTTACATCATGGGTCTTCTATGCTTTTTATTTAATGTAGGGATTTTAGCATCAACTAGGCTATAGCACAACTTCTTTAGGATTTCACTCTGAGTCTTTGAGCTTTCTAACATTCACACTTTCTAGCACTCTCTCCTCTACATATTACACTCTAAAAATGTTGTAAATAAATTACTTGATCTACAGGTCACTATACACTCGATCATATTTCTCTTTTTGTAGGTAGATTTGATACCAGATTGATAAAAGTAAATGAGACTTTGATGATTTTATTATTCAATGAACTGGTTAATAAATACAATGACAAAAGGAAGTTAGATATCAACTACCCATAATAGCTCACTCTATAAAAGAATAACTGACTTAATAACTAGTGCCAATGTGTGACCCCTAACCAATTGTAAATAAAATGTTAACAATTTAATATAATACCAGATTATGCTAATAAAATTGACCTAGTGAGTAAATTTGTAATATGATGAATGGAAAATGTTTCTTCAAATTCCATCAAAATTTTCCTCTTTTCTCCTTCTATCATCGTGTGTCATCCTCTCCTAGGCCTTCCTTTCTTTATCTTTTAATCTCATGCATGTTACCATAAGTCCCCCAATCTCTCTGGCCAAGGTAATGACTAGGTCGATGCATGATAAAAAAACTAACAGAACTAGCGATCAAAACATAATTCTTCATGAAAAAATACCTAAAGATCAATGATTATCTTGCTTAATGGAATGTTAACAAATCAATTCATAGATACATACTTAACCAAAATATAAAATGTTATAATGATCAAATAATATAATAATACATTTAAACATCAACTTTATAAAGTTCCTTAAAACATTACAATAATTATCAAATAAATTGACCTTCGTAACTAGTCATTAGCATATCGACTAAACATAATGACTTCACCAATAGTTATTAAACTATATAACTATTATTATAAATAAGAATGATTTAAATATCATTAACATTACAATTCCAACTAATAATATTGACTTATCACCCAACGTCATTTAAACATTAACTTATTTTCTAACCATCATGACCATGCCTATTAATTTTTAATCCATACATTACTAACTATCTAAAGTTAACAATCTACTAATCATAAATAGATAAGTTCAATTTTTTAGCTATGCAGTTGTTAAGACAAGGCATTGATTTTTTTTCTAACAGTCACATATATATCTATCCATAGATAGCTAAAAATAATACAACAAACATTCATGGATTCTAACTACTCATTATAGAAGCATCACACATGAAATAGGATAAATATAATAATCATAAGCACAACACACAACCATATTCAATCATAATAATCATGATTATAACTAAAATCAAATATTAGCTATCAAATCAAGCAATGAATTTAAAGAATGTTAAACTATCATGGTGTGTGCATGGGTTCCTAGTCTCCAATCTATCATCCCCCAATGCCTCTATCTACACCACCCTCTCTAATGATGCCCTCCATCCAACACACTCTGAGTGATGGATATATCATGCATCCACCTCACAATAATGAAGGTAGTTAACCTGAAATAATATAAAATCTATTATATACTAATGTAATAACTAACAAACATGATCATCATGTATATAATATATAAGTACAACTAATTCCATGATTAATAATCATGTAAATTAAGCAACATATAACTATCCATAAATCAACATACAAAATCTAACTTAACCAAAATAGTAATTAACCAATCAATAACCATAAAAATACACAAATTAATAGGTTATTAGGTCTAGATAGAAATCAAGATGTGACAATTAATGATTGATAAAAACCAAGGTTGAATTTCATTTTAAAATATTAATAACTAACAAACATGATCATCATGTACCCAATATAAAAGTACAACTCATTCCACAATTAATAATCATGTAAATTAAACAACATATAATTGTCCATAAATTAGCATACAAAATCTAGCTTAGCCAAAATAGTAATTAACCAATTAATAACCATAATAGTCCATAAATTAATAGGTTATTAGGTCTAGATATAAATCAATATGTGATAATTAATGATTGATAAAAACTAGGGTTGCATTTCATTTCAAAAGATGAAACTTTTTTAGAGCAAGAGAAGCAAAAAATAAAGCATATATTTAGCTAGTATACAAATAAATATAACTAATGGAATATCATTAGAGTCACATGACAAAATACATATTTTAAATTAGAAATCAAAAAATTCAATAACACATTATGGGGTAGTTGGTCTTACATATCTATATACAAAATAAGATAAGAGTAGCATACCACAGTTTCAAAATCAAGATGATGATGATGATTAAAATACAAAATATTGGTATGGTTATGATGTTACGAGGCATACATAGAGGAATCCCCTTAATGATATCCTTATATTCTAATATAATCCTCTCTTGTACATATTTTCTTTGTTAATCATACTATATATTCAAAAAAAATCCATAAAATACTAAAAATCAGGACCTATACATGATATTTGTAGTTTATTTTCATCACTTTATTTGTGCTTAGTATATACAATATATTTTTGTATCCATTTTATATCAAAAATTATTCACTAGTGTACATGATTGAGATGCTAAACATATATGTTGTCATCCTAATATATAGTTGTAGGTCATGGTGATGTCTTAGACCTAGAAACTTAAAAGAGACAATGACACTCTATCTCAAATAGTCACACACTGTGCTCATATACAATTCTATTTGACTTGTCCTAGTGAACATATGCTCTCCTTTATTACATTCAAACCAATCACCTACCTCTATGGGTAGTTCACATCTCAACAAGTTCACTGGTGGCATAATTTTTACTCGATTTTTATCATTTTATGACTATCCCTCATGTTCATACCTCAGTTCAATGCATTTTTAAAAATATATCATTATTTCCCACTCAATTTCACTTGTATATCTTAAATATATACCTAACTTACTTTATATAATGTTGTTATGAATCACTTATGTTGATCAGTTACACTTATACAATGTATTCTTTCCATGTTTATTTTTATGATTCATGTTTTGTACATGTTTATTATTTTAAATTATGGGCATTTGAACATATCCTTGATTTCAGATCTTATCATATTGTATGTTTATATGTGTGTGAGTGACATTTAAATATGTCCCTTGTATGTGTCCCCTTGGTCTTCTTACATTTTTATGTGTTTTTATGTGTGCATGTTATGTATGCATCATGGACATGACTTTTGTTTGCTCGATTTATGATGCCATGATCAATATCATGCATATCCCCACTTTTTATGCCATGATGGATATCATACATACATCTGTAATTTGTGTTATTGAGTTTCACTTACTCATCGTATGATCATTACTTACTATGTTCCTAATTGCTAACATCTATTGAGGCATGGCATTGTATGCTTGGTTCTATATATATCTTATGTTACTATATTACTCAATTTATCTATGATGATGCCATGATCTCCAATTTTATCATCACTACTCAAATTTAAATCTTTTATATAGTATAATTTCACATAAATTCATATTTTGAGTTAATTTACTATGCAAGCTTCACATCTCACCTCAAATGAGGGGGCATACATAGAGACTTAGACTAGACACTAAGCTATAACAACCTAGTACACAAACATGAAAATACATAATTTTCTTAGTTAATCATAGTCCACTCCCATAATTTACTCATAAAGTAATTTTAGACAACACTCCATTTGGATAAGGGCACATGTCAGTCACATATATAATAGCGTGTTATCATCCCAGTAGGGAGAAAATAGTATTTTATATAATTTATCAAAATCATGGTCAATCATAAAATAATTTACATGTATCCAAAATTATTTCAGATGAATATTTAGGTTTGTCACATAATCTTTCTCAAAATGGGGGCATCATGTGTGGCATGTGTTCCAAGTTATCCCATAGTATTTTACTCAAAAAGTTGATTGATATTAATCTATTCCTAATCAATATACTTTGATAATAGATCAAATGCATGTGTGTGGCACATGGCCACCTCAATACTCAATTTTTACACCAGTTTCATAGATAGAATGATAACCTATCTCATTATCTACATTGTATACACTAGACATAGATCATACTAGTTTTCACTAGTTTTCAACATAAATGAACCTTATTCACTATGAAGTGGTTGACTCACCATTTTTATACCCCAAATGATCCATTAAAATTGATACAAGGATTCTAATCCATTTTAATTATTTGGGTATGTAATTATGGAGTCAAGCACACCTAAATTTATTAATCACACTCACCTATAAATGAGGATTTTGGCATGCACATTCCAATCCAAACTATTCAATGAAGAGAGATATCTAAGGTTACTACCCTCTCTAGTCACTATTTTTCACCAGATTTTGTACTAGAAAATACAATGGTTCATGTACCCAATTAGGTGTATTCATTCCTTATTATTTGATCTATAATTTTATTGTCTTTGCCTTTAGATTTTCATCTTAAGTAAGGAGTTATTTATAAATGTTTCATTGCATGTTTATGTGAAACATTATTTAGTGTATGGCATAAATCCAAGCCTACTCAAAATAGGTGAGCTCAGGTATAGTTCTCTTTATTTTACTTTATTATTGTCACTTTGATGCATTACTAGATTAAAATGGGAAAAATGTAGTCATATAAAATTACATTTAATGTTAAAATGGTGCACTTGTGTCCATCCTTTTACACACACTTACCTCATTCCTAATTCCTCAACTCTAAGTTGTTATTCATATATCTATATGTAGGCAATCCCTATATTGAGATAATTCAGATACATAATACTTCCTAATACTCATACTAAATAGCCTATGTTCATAAGTTAATAGATTCACACTTCTAGATGAGCTACCTCTTCTTCCCAAACAAGCTCAATCTTTCATGTATATCTAGCTCATTGATATCATATAAATATGTCGGTCATGTTCTACCACCAAATAATAGCTAATTGGTCAAATTAAAAATCACTTAATGGGTTATCCAACATGTTTTGTAAGTCCCACCCAAGTAATTTTCCAAAATATCACTATAAAGCCACATTTAAAACCATTTTTCACATAAGAGGCTCATACATGGAAAATCACTATAACATCTAACTACACATTGAGAAAAAGTCATAGATTCTTCCCAATTCATATTCCACATAACCATAGTATCCCTGAGTTAAGTTTGCATACACCTCAAAGATCACAAGTCATGGTTGAAGCACATTAACTACACTCAAATTGCACCAACATTTAGGATTACACCATTTTTTCAAACACACTACTGTATCATGGGATAACTACATGGATTTTGGTCCCTCTTCAGATTATTGATATGTAGGAAATTATCAACACAGGGGGTGTTGAAGCCAAGCATAACTTTAACCGCTAACCCCTTTTTATATTTTATACTATGTATTCACCATTATCTATTAAGATAGGGTTTCAAGTGAAGAAGAAGGTACATAGTGGATTTTTTATCAAATTGTGCATCATAAAACACATACACAAGACTAACAAGTGATAGCACACAGACCCATATATACACAAAGGGGAAAAAGCCCTATTAGATGTTGGTGTTCCTTATGAACTATAGCATAAGCCACCCCTATTTTATTAGCATGGTCTCATCTAAAGATCAAGCAAAGCCTTTTTCCTAATTCACATACAATCATTTTGTCAAATCTACTATGGCATACATAGTCCTATATTTCCTAATTTTTAACTAAGTAATATATCCATGTTATTTACCTTTTTAGCATTTTTATATATTTTTAAAGTTCTAAATTATAAATACCTAATTTATTATATATCTTAATATTTTAATTTTACATATAATTTTGTCATAACTAGGACTTAATAATTCCCTTATTTCCCCAATTTTGATAAGACATTATGACATTTCTTGATCATGGATGTGTTCTATATTGATTATTCTATATTGTATGGATACTTTGACTATGTTTTGTCAAGTTGTATATTAGTTGTGTTATATGATCCTCTTTTTCATGTCATGGCCAAATTGTGCTTTTTCCATGTTGGAGTTGTGTCATATCTTGTATGCATGTGTGCTTATTTATCATGATGTGTGTTCTTATGAATTATTCCATATGATATTTTATATATCCATTTCTACATCCTTTCTATGTAAGTAATAGATTGTTACTATGTGTTTGGTGCCATGATTTATATCATTCACATCTATATTTTGTTCAATCTATTTATTTTGATGGTTCCATGATTTATATCGTGCATCTTGTGTTGTTCTTATTACTACATGTTGTGTTGATATATCTAGCTTAAAATGCCACATGTTTTTAGATGTATTGTCATGATTATATCTTGGTTACTACTATAAAAATAAAATATTACCTTGGATTAAATTTTTCATACATGCTTATAATGAACAGATTATTCTATGAGGACATATCTTATCATGTTTCTATATGTACATTAATGATAATAATTTTTCTATAGAACATGTAATGCACATAATTCTTTCATTTGAGATGAGTGATTTACATGCTTCATCCCTCATATAAAAAGGGTGGCATATAATGGGCTTATTTCAAAGATTCAAGCCATGTCACATAGATAATTTTGCATTCTGAAACAAATTATATGATTTAGGTTGGTCAAATTGAACATATTGAGACATATTAACATGATTTTGAGGAATGATTGAGACCTTCTATGACATTTTTAAGAATAATTTGGACATTGTATATCATTTTGAGGGATAGATTGATCATATGGGGCATGAATTTTATTATGGCATACACTTTTATAATTTTATATTGAGGATAAGTGAGGAATGATGGTACTATATGAGAACTTTCATCTATATTTGTTTGTAGTGGTTGATCCTTTTTACATATGAACCTAGTTTTGGGGCTCCATAAATACAGGTCAATATCATGACACCCTTAGTTTATTCTTTGGAAATTAATAGAATAAGGATAGATAATTGTTTCCAATTTAAATAAGGGTTATTTATATATCTAAGGTACTGTGATTGAATTATTGTGTTTCTCAAATTTTAGCACTATGTTCTCTAGTGGTAGTTCAAGAATTTACACTCCCCAGCACACTATTTTAGTAGTTGTACAATCTTGGGGCATGTTCACCCCATAAAACTCTCTAATAAAGTTCAATAAGTCATATAATGGTTCACATACCATAAACTATATTTATTTCTTAGCTTTTTTCAATTTCATGATCATTCAACACTTCATATTATTTCAAATTATTTATTATGAGAGGACATTAATATACACATTTTTTGTTCTAGATTTTACACATTAAAAATAATAAATTACAATTACACCTATTAAAACCAAATATGGCTATCATAGTTTTAAAAATTATTTATTTTATCTTTTAATTTATCATTTTCAATACTACATTAAAATTGAAACATTTGTAGACACTAAAAAAATATTTTTCACTTTGAAAACATCAATTTGTACATACTTAGACAATGTACATATATCTAAATCTTGAGTATGTTTTCTCTCTATTATTCTACCCAGCTATTGTCTTAGCCACCTCTATTCTATATACATATTTATTTAGGATCAACTTGATAAATATAAAAACACCTTTAGAATCATATACTAACATTCTCCATTCCTTAAATCCTTAGTTTCAGCCCCAAGTTACTTTTGGTAACCTTGGACAATGTTGGTTGTCGTAGGTGTCTCCATCTACGAATAGTTTTTAGAAGCCCTCAAAGTTTATTATTTAAAATTGGAAATATCCATTAGTTCATCCTAGACACATTTCATGTGTTGGTTATGGAATTAAATTAGTAAAGAGTCGCCTATATCTAAAAATTATCCCTATAGTTATAAGGGATAATGCCTTGGATCATATCGACATCTCTTAGGATTTCTCACTCTCTTAGAATTTTTTAAAAAGGCATGTACACATCTCAAATCTTAAATGAGTAGACATAAGGTAGTTCATAGAGACAAATCTAAATTGAAATATGTAAAATTTTATGTCATAACTATTGACATTTTGTCCTCCTAGGTGAAAAGTCAACTACTATAATCTAAAACTTGACCTATTGTATCAATTTCTTTTGTAGATAAGCATAAATTAGGTCTTTTTCAATGTAGTTTTGGATAAATTAAGGTAACTTAGCAAATTTTAAGGTTATTTTGTGTAAGTTAAGGAATACTTGATCCATGATGAAGACAATTAGGTGGTGATCATCCAAGAAGTCATGATTTTGCATAGTGCATTGAGGTCAAGAAGAAAAGATGATAGGGTGACAAAATTTATATTTTCAATAACTTGGAAAGAATAAGGTATTTTTGGAGATGTTAAGGCTTCCTTTATTTTGTTATATGTATTGTTCTAATGTCATAATGTAACTCCCTTGAGGAATACCAAGTGTAAAGACCTAGTGTCATGTAAAAGAGGTCTTTTGGGCCATGTGGCAACCCATTGAAGATCATGTCATAATCCATCATGTTTTTACAATAAATTGAGAGGTTTAAAACTCCTTTTATAAAGTTTGTTCACTTTGAAACCTCTTTGTTCTTTATCTTCAACTCCAAAAATAACACAATGATAAGTTTCAAGGTAGGTAAAGATAGTTTGTATATTACAATGTCATAGTACGATCAGAGAATGACTCCATGGAATGTTTGGTATGTATTAACAATACGATATTACTCAAATGAGTAATTTTAACATCAAGAGAAGGAAATTTTTAAGGAGATCATATAGGGTTTCATGTTGTTTTAAGTATATTCAACCAAGATAATATTGACACAAAGTGATAAAAGATTATCCATGGCCTCATTTAGTTAATCAAGTCTAAATCATACCTAGGAAGAGTTCACAACTCCAAACAAGATAAAAATATAGTCAACGTATCCATCAAGCCACTTGCATAGTGAAGAAAGGTCAATTTATGATGAATGGTTCATGGAGGAGAGAGAGTCTTAGGACCAATGCTCATATGGGTTAGAGTGTACCCCTATGACCTTCCAAATTATGTTAATTTTTTGAGATTAAGAGACATAGCTTTATGAATCATCCTTAAGAAGATGAGTTCCTCTTAAACCATACTAAAACCCTGTACCATGATCTCCCTCTTTAAATAGAATTATTAAGCTTGGTGAATGATTGTAAAAGGTTTTATAACATCTCCTTAGGGTATAATGTTCTCTAAAAAATCAAACTCAATGCAAATTTTCATTGATCATACCTATACCTACAATAAATCTCATCATTTTGATGTTTTCTTGATCCAAGAGGCAGGTTTTAGAAGTAATAAGGTGTGTTTTCATCAAGAAGGTGTTTGAAATTAGGTTTTCACATAACATTTAACCTCATAAACCTAATTTATACCTATTCAAGGCCCCATCAAACCAAAAACTTCAAGAGAACAGTATAAGCATGCATGTCAAGTTGATTGTGAAGGTCTATGTGAAAGTTTTAGGTACACTTTTATGGTTTTGAGGTATCTACAGGTATAAAGATGATTTTATGAAATTTTAAAACGTTTTTGAAGACATCATCTATCCTATTAAAACCTACTCAAAGCATTTATAGGGTCAAAATTGACTAAACATGAAGAAAATAACATTAGTATGCATACTTGTGGGTTATGTCAAGTAAAGTCTTATGTTGTTTCTCACTAGAATAGGTTATCAAGAAATTAAAATAGACTCCACATTTTATCTAGCATCATAAAAGGTATTTAAAGGAAGAAAATACAATCCAAGAACAAGATGGTAATGGGGTTTGTACTTGGAATGTGTATTTATAGGTCTGCATAGCTGAATGAGCAAAAGAGGCAAGTTTTTGTGTTGAACTTGAAGCTTGAAGGTTCATGTTGATTGTAAAAAATATTTAATAAATTTTATAAGGTGATCATAGTCCTAAATATGATAAAATATCATCAATAAATAGTCATCAAGGTTAAAATGGTAAAAGTTGCTTGTAGGTAGTCAACAAAGAAGACCTAAAAAGATTAATGCTTCTATTGAGGTTTGATCCTTAAGATACCAATAGAATGATTTGTTTATTTTTGTTTAATATGATCTATAGAATATCAATAGTACATTAAAGAACATGTTAATAAGAACTTAGACTGATAATACCTTTTTAAATACCTAATGGGCCTATTCATAGTCATGTAGTAGTTGTTTTAGGACTAATTCAAGTTTTATATATTTTAAAGATTTGTGGGTGTCTTAAACTTGATTAAAGATCTCTACAGGACTAGTGTTATTTTATTGAGTATTATATAGGTTCCATGAGATGTTTAGGTCAAAAAATAACAAGAAGAAGACCTTTTTATTCAAAATTAGGTTTGACTATATATACCTACAGAGTTGCACACATGGATGTGAAGAGGAATGCAATTTTTTGCATTAAAATTAAAGACTAAAAGTTAATTAAATGTCCTAAATAATTTTAAGAAGGTTTACATAGTGTTTATATGCTTTGAAATGATGATACAATGTCAGGAGATGGCAATTAGGGTCTTAATACTTAAGTTACCTATAAAGGGTTAAAATAGGTCTGAAGACTTTTGAGGGGATCAAGTACTTAGAGAAGTATTTAAAGACCATATAGGGTATGAATAAAACCTTGGAGAGTATTTTAAAACCAAAATCAAGTACTTGTAGTTCTTTTTTTCTCAAACAATCCTCTCAAGATGCACCTATAGTCTTGCAAAGCCTGAGAAGGTAGATTTTCTCACATGAGAAGTTGGATGAGAAGATGCATGGGACCAAGATCCACTAAGGGATGATGATAAGTTATATTCACTCTAACTCCATGTAATTTCTTAATAATCAAGGTCTTATACTCTATGAAAAATCATTAAGAGTGTAGAGACCTAAAAAAATACCATTAAATCCTAAAAGGAAATATAACTGTAAATGGTCTTATAAGCAGTTATAATGCACATGACTAGACTTGAAATCATATTTATAACATTTTAAGACTTTAGGAGCACCAATTTGAAATCATATTTGTTTTTGGATGAGTAAATTCTTCTTTAACATTTAAAGATACCTTATAGGCCTGGGTATAGGTCCCATGACCTTCTATAATATTTTTAAGAGATCTTTAAGATGATTAAATAGGTTTCAAAGCAAATAGATGAAGATATGATGAATATTGATCTTTGTTTGTATGAAGCAAGTGATTATGCAGCCTTCTTGAAATCATTTGAGGTATGAAAATTTTCAAAAAATTATTTTAAACATCAGATGAACCTCTTACATGACTCTATAGACCATATAAAATCCTATTTTAAATGGTTTCAGGTAGAATTGAGGGTTGATTAGAAGGTAGTCTACTAGCTATATTGAGATTTGAGTTCCTTAAGATCAAATTTAATACTTTAACAACTTTTTCAATATTATAGTGAGTTTTTCCACTCCATACTATATCTATGTAGGTAGTAAGGGATGTTATGACCTTGTAAACCTATGTTTCACCTTTGAGAAGCCTAAAAAGAGGCCTAGAGTATTATAAGAGACTAGATACATCAAAATTATCTTAAGAGACCTTGTGATAGCTCAGCATGCTATCAAGAAATCCTAAGAGACCCAATGCATCTATATATCAGTTCTTTATTATGGATTATAGGATGAATAAAGGTTACATGGTCTTCTAAAATATATCCATGAAATGGACAAGTTATTTTAGTAGCTTAAAAGCACAAGACCAAACCTTGCATGAAAGATAGGTTCTTATTCATCAACTTGTATGAGAGAAGTTATAGTTGCAAATTATAATGTAAGAAAGCATAGTATGAAAAACTATAGCCTTTAGTCTCACTCTCATAAGATGGGAGAGGCATTGAAGAGACAATAATGGTATATCAAGATGCTAAGGAGATCAAGTTTGACATGTGTCAATACCTCAACTTGTGATTTACCTTAAATAAGTGGGTGTGTAACTCCAAGGAAGGAGAGTTAGTTTCAAGAAGAACCAAGTCATCCATGATGATCTTCCATGCCATTTATTATCAATAAATCCACCAACACTTGGCCTAAAATGTTGAAAATAAGATGATAACACCCTCTTTACACCAGGTTAGATAATTAGCTAACCAACTCACTAACTTACCCACTTTTACCCCACTTAGCCTTTGACACTTGATTATCGATGGTTAGCTTGACCACTGATGGTCACCTTAATCATCGAAAATACTTTTGTCTTATAAATAAAAAAAAGACAATTGTAGCATTCATGAGTTTCTTACACATCCACCTTTTCTCTCTTTCTCTCTCTCTTCATTCTTCTATATATTTGGCCTTGAATGGCTTGTAAAATCTCATCCACATGAGTATGGTGAAGCCCTACTCCTTTTGTAATCCCTTTCAAATAATAAGAGACTAATTTTTTCCTTCATCTATGATTGTATTCAGTGTGTAATTATGAATAGTTGATATTATCAAGTGATAATTCCTTGGTTTTTTGTCTTATGTTTTCACCTCAATGTAGTTTGAAGTATTTCTTGTAGGTTATAGTGAGTGTCAATTTAATTAATGCATTGATTATTACTAGAGATATTCCTCTTAGTTATGCAATGAATCTCTAGCTTCTCTATAAAATATTGGTGCATGAGATTAGATTGGGAGTTGTGTAGTGTGAATTTAATCATATTATCCATTATTGCACCTACAAATGAGTGGTAGTGGTCAAGATATTTGGTGTGTCACCCCTTCTTATTTTCATGTTTCTCTCTCTCTCTTTTCCTTGTAGATGATTAGGTGTAATGTTAGTCTTAGGTGTATCATCAATGGATTCATCCCTTTCTATAGGTTCTCTCTATTTATAGGCCACCCATATCCTTATAAATTTCCCATTGTATCAATTGAGTGAGGATACCTAAAACACCTCCTCAAATGGTGCAACTTAAACTGATAAAAATAACCTCAAATTTTCAAACATTTAAGGACATGTATCATTTTCTCACATGAAATCAATTAAATCTTATAAGTATTCCTCTAAAGTTATATGTTTTGATACATAGTCCTTAGATACAATGTATCCATGTGTTTAATACCATAATCATCAAATAACCAAAGTTTTACTTTTAGTATGATAGACCTATTGATAGATTCTAAGATTTTTTAAAATCCAACCATTAGTAGAGGACTATCATCACTCTAGATACTAACCCACCCCTATGTTAAGCTTAGTTATAGCCATAAGGATCATCTAGGATAATCAATAATGAATCACACTCTCCTTATGAAAATGGGATAAGAATAGCAACAAAAATAATGTATCCTATTAACTATATTATTTTCATATCAAATAGGGCATTGGTATGATGGGAAACTAATGGTGAAAAAAATGTATAAATGATAATAGCCATTGTGTATCAGGCTAAGAGCATATTTCATTCTCTTTATTGAGAAAAAAGTAATATTTATTATTACTTTTACTCATTACACAACTCTAATGAAACTTATAGCTTCTTGCCCTATATTAGGTGTATTATAAGCATACATATAATGATACACATATATTACATTAGGATCCATATTTTGTTATTGATGGCATAGTTGTTGTGAACTTTCATAGAAAAAGGTCCTTGTAAATCTACTAAATAAATGTGTATGAATAACTGCATGTTTTCCATGTTAGGTAATAGAAAAAAGGGTCTAACAGCTTATGACCAAAGCTTATCATTTTTTTCAATCATTCATTTAAGTTTTAAGCCTTAATGAGACAAAATGGATTTAGACCTCTAAGGCATATAAAAATGATGTCAAAAACTTCTATTGTATAAGTTAATGCTTCTATTTCTCACAGTTATTCCATCAAAGTCATAGCTAAAATGCATGTTTAATATTATCAATAATTTCCACAACCCAATGGGATGCATTGATATTGTAACCAATGTAAGAAATTATGAGGTTAATGAATAGATGAGATATAATTCTAGACATTTTCTTATCATCACATATAATTAAAACTCAAACATACACAACTTAACATATATATATAATAGTTCATAGATTTAGTAATTTTCAACTCAGAATTACAATCCAAATCACCCTAAGTTGAGTAAAAAAATATATTGGACTAAAAAAGCATAGAATAAACTATATCAAACCTTATTTTAAAATTTTGTAAAGTCAAATGAAATACTTCTATCAAAATTATAAGATTATATAGTTAAGGGCTCCTATTTTTAAAAATATCAAACTTTGTTATACAACTAAAGAAAAACAATTAAAAAATTAGCATTGAATACTTAACCCAAATACAGGATTTCAAAGGTCTAAATGAACATCATTAAAATTAGATTTGAACAATTATCATATTAGAATAAAAATAAACTAAAAATACTAATATAAAAAATATATTCATGTTTCCAATTAAAACTTGAACTATGGATTCTATTTAAGGATTTAGAAATATATCAATATAGAACAATAACCTTTGGATAATTCATGAGTAAATGAGGCTAACTAAAACCTTTATAATATATAAATATGATAATTTATGCGTAAATTAATTGAATATTCCTTGCATGACTACACTTTCTTGTGCCTTAAGAATTATTGGCTCTATTCACGAGCATATTAAAGTTATTATATACACCATAATAAATACAACTAGCAAATCAGTCTTTAAATAAACATAAGACTAACTAAAGATTAAATTTAATAAGAAATGCCTCCTTGTTTCAATGAGACTTCCTATTATAATGTGATTTAACTTTTTTGAGAATAATGGATTTTTATTCCTATTTTAGTTAAGGGTATGGAATAATAAATCAATAAATAATATTAAAATAATTACAGTCCTAATTTGTCCAATTTATCTATCTTTTTTACCTTTCTAAAAATAGAAATAAATAATGAGAAAATATAACTTATCTATAAATAGGCTAAAATGGTTATTATAGGCACTAAAACTAGTTATGCGGGACTAGGACAATATCACAAATCAAAATCTAGCTTTCATTTGGTGAAAGGATAAGACCATCAAAAATAGGACACCTTAGGGTTTAGTGTTGTTTTCCACTCCTACCATTATTACCCATACTCACAGAGACCTAATTTTTCTAGGTTCTTTGTGTTGTTTCTATGTGAGCTTGCCTATGAAATTTTAAGTGTTGAATGTCAACAAAGATTGCTATAGAGATATTTTAATATTCAAACCCTAACCCTCTATCATGATTGATAAATGAGATTTGAACCACTTGAAAAGGGGGGGTTAATGTGTGAAATATACATTGAACATGTGATCCACACCCCTTATGTGGGCACGCTACCTACATACCAATACTCTGAAGAGGGATCAAACCATATGTAGTTCTCCCACTTAAAGTGATTTGTGTAATAGTGTAATGTGGATGCAAAAATACCAAATTAAGAGTGCTTGTGGTGGCTAGGGGTTGGTGTGAGGGTTTGAATATGTTTGCAGCTATGTTGGGTGATTATATGCAGAGAATAGGAAAGTTTGTCTTAGTGGTTTTGTTTATATTCTTGCTTGATTTATAAGATTTGTCACCTCTTTTTATAAATAAACTTTAAATGGGATTTTATAGGGAACAATTAGTCATGGGTTAAATGTATTCATGCTAGGCTGACATGATGAAGGATAGGAATTGAATGAAATTGACCCTCATGGATTAAATTATGATTGGAAAAGAGCATCAAAAATATGACTCTCTAGGATCCAACATTGTATTCCAGGTATGGCACTCCTATCCTACAAGTTCGATACCTAGGGGGATAGGATTAGCCTAGGAAATAGAGTCTAGTTGAGCTAGAATGATTATCTAAAAGGCTACTGATGACTGGTAATGAGTAAAAAGGTGTCTAAGAGGGTCATGAGAGCATGCAAGAAGGTCTTATAGATAGGGTGTCACAATCCACACTCAAACTACAAATTTTGACATTTTGTATGACTATATTTGCCCCCCATTTATTATAGTGATGTAGTAAAGCAAAATACTAGGATAAAAGAAAAATAGAAAGTGTACCTAAACTTACCTGAAAGGTTAAAGTCCATGAAGTTGTGTGATGTTGACTGTGCATAGAGAGAGCACATTGTGAAGTGTAAATCTACAAAATAAAATAAGGAGCAGATCAGTTCTTACTAGACATGTTATGTATAAAATAAGAATATACGAAGGTTGGGTAAAAGAGAGAGGAAGAGAAAGGAATAGATACACCTCATTGAGTATGCAAACCAATACAAAACCTGTTGTAATGATGAGTGATGTTGGGTATGTATTGAACCAAGATTAATATCACAAATGAAGCTAAGTGCTTAACTCCTTAAGAATGGATCAAGAATACAAAGGTTGCCCTTTGGCTCCATTATTGCCCACTAAGTGAAGCTATGTGATCATGCATGTGTTAATCAATGTTTGGACTATGTGTCTAATCCCTTTGAGTAGGTGGCTCAATAATACAAAGGCTAGCTAGTCCTTTGGCTCCATTGTTTTTGAATAAGTAAAGCTATGAACTGATATTGGTATGAATGTGTGTTGTATGAAATGGCTCTTGAAGCCTAAGAATGCTTGAAAATTTGACAATTCGGCATGGATAGCCAAATGTGTACTAGAAACTAGGCCAATCTTGGCCACTTTGAAAGGTGGAGATTAGGCTTGTATGAAAGCCACTTCAAAATTGAGAACTAAGCTTATATAGAATCCACTTAGGAATGATTCCAACCACCTAAAGATGGAATTGTTAGGTTGTGGAGCTAAAAGCTTCACTAATGCAGACATTGGAGGTGGTTGTTGAGTGTCATAGTCACCAACATCGATCAAGCCAACCAACGTCGGTTAGGTGTAGATAGGAAGCTACCAACATCAATCAGGGATCGGTCGATGTCGGTCATCTCTAGGCAGACAGGGACTGACGTCAGTCGCCTGTGCAGTTCTAGAATAGCTAGTTCACGAACAGTTAGTTAATGAATTGGTTGTTTGCATGTTGAAAGGCTAATTTTAGTCTTAGAGCTACGGATCTAATTATTGTAATTAGATGTCTAATTATTGTTTGCATGAGATCTTTATAATAGACTCATAGACTATATTGTAATTTGGGCTAGTTGAGTAAGAGCAAGGTTAGCTCCTTCAGAGGGAAGAGAGCAAGGTGTGTTCCTCCTAGTTTCACAGGGGTGCCGAGTGTGTATGATCAGGTAGAGTTGTAGGTTGTGCAAGTTTTGGTAGAAGATCCATAGGGGTGCTAGTTTAGAGAATCAGAAGGGTTCTTCATGTGTGTAGGATCTTGGTCGACAGGTGTGCAAGGCCACGTTTAGAGATCTACATGTGGTAAGTAAGATCAATTGATTTGTAGGTGTTTGTGTGTGCATGGTCTAAGTTGGATCTGTAGGATAGCAAGGTCAAAGGTGATGGGCAACATAGCAAGGTGCAAGATCAGGTGAGATCTACTTGGAGTACATTGTATACTTGGAGTACGGTGTGTACTCAGATTTGGAGTGCGTGGAGCACTTATGTACTGGCAGTACTGATACTGACTGGTGGTACCGGTAGTAGTGATACTGACTGGTTGGAGGTGAACAACAACTCTATGTGTGAGTTGCTTGTTGGGACTGTAAGAGAGAGAGTGAGCACTTGAAGAGATTTACTATTTATGCCCTAGAGGTGTGGGAGCCCTAGAGGTGTGTAAGGAAGAAGACTGTGGCATCTTCTTTATTGTATTTCCTTCTAGAAGAGTACTAATACAATTGGGTATTGTCTCTCATATTCTGTGGTATTTTTGAATTCTAGTTACTTGTTACTTCTGGTTAAATTTTGCATTTAGTTACTTGTGTATGGTTATCAATTGTGCTTCTTAATCCTGACAGTTGGAATCAGAGCATGTTTGTTGTTCTAGATTCTTGATAGGAATAAGGCATGCAATTGTTGAGAATACCTAGGTAATGTAATGAACTCAAAAAAAAAAGGTAAATGTATCATGCATATTGCCAAATGTGTACTAGAAACTAGGCCAATCTTGGCCACTTTGAAAGGTGGAGATTAGGCTTGTATGAAAGCCACTTCAAAACTAAGAACTAAGCTTATATAGAAGCCACTCAGGAATGATGCCAACCACCTAAAGATGGAATAAGGCATTCAATTGTTGAGAATACCTAGGTAATGTAATGAACTCAAAAAAAAAAAGGTAAATGTATCATGCATATTGCCCCCAATCACTGGTGTCTGTAACATGGATTCTGATCTAAAAGTTATACCAACTGCCTAATCTAAACCTAGTAGCGAGAGCCATCATTTCATGCATGATGCACTCTTTATCTAGATTGTATGAGAAAAATTATACTAATACTACCCAATCTGAACTGAATAGTTGCTGACAAAACTATAATTGAACTTACCTTTCTGCTTGTTTCTAAAAAATCTAGGTTTTTTAATATTTAGATAGGAATGTCAAAAATAGGACACCTTGGTGTCTAATTTTGTAGTAAAAGTATGACACTCTTATCCTTTGCTATTTCAGATGATTTTTCTATGTTCTTCACTATTTTCTTGGTCTATTTTACCTAGTTTGGGTTCTAGTTGTTATTTTGAGTGTTAAAAAATTTGATTTTTTGATTGGTAGAAGGCTTTGATCTCTGTGATAAAACCCCTATTTATTGCCCCCTATTTTGAGGGTAGGAATGAAGACCCTTTAATGACTACCCTCAAAATAAATATCCCTACAAGTGTGTTATGGTATGAGATACATGATATAGTAATGATAATCTAAAGATGTCTCAAGATATAGCATAGTTTATATTGGAGATTGTGAGATCAATAGGGGTTTGCCTAAATAGATATAAAAGTATTAGCATGTGAAATGTACTAAATTGAAAATATAAATTTTATTTGTTAGTTTTTATTTATCAAGGAGGTATGTAGCATTATGTCTATCATGGCATCCAAGAAAGCAAGATAATGCATGATGTGGATCATGGCATTGCAAAGAATTGAGAATCAAACAAGCAACAAGCACGCAAGGAAAGAAGCAAGAAGCACATAAAAGTGGCCATGGGGCCAAGTAAATAAAGGGCATGGGCACATGTCACTCAAAATAGGAAAATAATCATACAAGGCATGTTTAAATGCCACATATAATTGAAAACAAGCAAGGTTGGCACGAGGACCACATGCACATAGAAGAGTACAAGCAAAGGACATTGGTAAATACCCTAAGGCACACACAAGAGATAAAATAGGAAATAATAAATTCAATCACATCTAGCTATTAAAATCAATAAAGGAAGGCATGTAAATGCTAAAAATATAATCGCATCTAACTAATCAAATCAAAAAGTAAAAGTATGCAAAACATGTAGTACAAGACGAGGTAGATGTTAATAAATACATAAGTGTTATATAATAGTGAGTATCTATAGAATAATATATGTAATCTAGTAATTAATGTACATCAACATGATAACTAGAGTGTGTGGTGTAGGAATGACATAACCTAGATGGTGTAGTCATGTAAAACATGCCCCCAATGGGTAGATATATTGATGTATGTCTCGAATGTATGAAGTAGGATGCCCCCTCAATGGGTAGAGTGAAGAAATCAAGGATATATATGTCATTACACACACTCAAATAAGATCAAGTGAAGAATGGTAATGTAGATAAATCAATATTTAATAGCATAGAATAGTAAAATGTAAGTCTAGCATGTTAGTAGAAATGTAAAGCATAGATAATGCATACAATTGAAATTTTTTTGGTGTTTTTAATTTATTTGAATGTTTTTGTATTTTTACATATTTGAATGTTTTATTTTGAATTATTTGAATGTTTGTGTATTTTGACTTGTTATATTATTTTTAATATTTTGAATTATTTGAATGTTTATGTATTTTGACCTGTTATATTGTTTTTTCTTTTTTTGAAATAAGCTATGTACAATCAATCATAACGATACTATATACAATTAAATTAAAATAATCTATATAAAAGTAATTTTGAAAAGTTATGTACAAGTAATCTGAAAGGAAACTATGTTCAAGCATATGAATAAAGCAATATGTACACAATGACATAAAAGACTACGCTGGAGTGGGTAAAGGGTTCAAGGATGGAGCCCACTGGGGATGGAGATAGAGGAAGGGATCAAGGCCATCATCAAATTCCTCAAGATCGTCATCATAATTATCATCCTATGTTTCATATTATATATACATGGTGGCTATCTCCTCAGGTGTCAGTAAGATATGTGATTTTTATGTAGTCAAAGATCTATCACTCATAATGGCATCATCCTATTGAAGGTGAACTGAAGGTTTCTCTGGTGGTGAAGATGTTGAGTCTCCTCAAGGACATTTATCTTTGGTATTAGATGATTTTGGTGGAAGTGGTGAAGATAGTGTTGGTGGTGATGTAATCTGAATAGTACCTTAAACTTGTAGTTTATCCAATCTCTATTGTAAAACTATACATGAGTTTGTATCATGGTCTGTCATCCTATGAAAGAGACAAAATGGGAAAACATCTTGCCATGATAACTTGATAATAGATCTATGTCATACTATAGGTAGTGTTATTAATCCATGATCAAGTAACATCTGTAGCATAATTTATGGTTGATGTTGTGTGCTTCTTGCCTAAATATGAATGACTAGCTCTATATCCATAGAGGTAACCATGTGAACTATATGTGCTAAGTGATCTATCTATGGCCATGAATGTGTAATATATCCTATGGGTTTAGTGTGAGATTCTAAGAGTGATGTAGGATGCATGATTCGAGCTCTAAAGTCATCTCAATACTCTCTTAGGCCAATTGGTGTAAATCTCAATCCATACAAATAGTCATCTATGAGTGTGGGTGTCATATCATCACCTAAAATAGCCTAGGAATCTGTATCAACATCATGCACATATGGTAACTCAAAATTTACCATAAGGGGTGACTATGATATGGGATACTCATCAATTGTATTAGGAGAAGATGGCAGTGCTATGAGGGTATTTATAACTAATGAAGTAACTAACTGCTAGAGGAGCTATATTTATAGAATCAATTGGTACTACTAGAACTAATATCAATGATTGTGTAATTTTAAAAAGTTTAGGAACTATGACTAATGGAGTAGCTAAAATGATTGAAGTTGTTATGACTGGATGAGTATCTAAAGCTAAGGAAACAATTATAAGTGGAGGAGTGTGAGATGTGTTAGTCTCTCCTACCTCATATGTATGTATTTGGTCAAGATAAATTTAATGAGGTGGTGACTGAACTATAATATGAGGTGTCCCATTTTGTAAACTAGTCAAAGATGACTCTATAATTCTATAATATCTAAATGGTTGGTTATCTATTGGTAATGTGTATAGGTATCCTTCATGGATAAACTTAACACATCAATGAAGAGTGGAAGGAAATACACCCATAATATGTATCCAAGGTTTTCCAAGTAAAAGGTTATAATGAAGAGGATGTGGCATGACCTGGAACTCTATATAGAGGGTTTTGGGCCCTACCATGATATTTAAAGTAATGGTGCCTACTGTCTATCATGGTATATCATCAAACCCTTTGATGTTATTTTATGACTTTTGCATGGATGTAATATTTAGGCCCATGGTCTATAAGAATTTAATATTACATATATTAATTCTAGAACCACTATCAACTAGAACTCTCTTAATTACATAGGTTTGGACTTCAGCTTGTATGAATAGTGGTATATTTTGATCAATAACTATCTAAGAAGGCATGTCCTCATGATCAAAATAAATAGCATCTTCTATAGTTTTTAATGTGTTGACCACTAATGCAAAATAAGAAGGTTCTAAATTGATAAGCATAGAAGTCTGAGTGAGTGCCTGATAAATAATGTCATTGAACATATTTACTTTCTAGAGCAATTCTAACATGGAAATCTTAGCTAGTGTGTTTCTCAACTAATCAACAATGTCATATGCCCTATGTAGATCTACCTATGTAGGTGGGTTGGGCCTAGCATGGTAAGGAATAGGAGGGTTGTGAGGTTCCTGACTAGGCAGGGGAGGCATAGTGGCACGTTAAGTAATGGATCTAACCACATTATCTACTAGCCATATAGGACTAGTAGTAGCCATGGGAGGAGAGCATAGATAATTGATAGGTTGAGGTGGTGGAGGGACAAAGGGTGTTAATTGAGCTCTCTAGTGATGGTTAGTGACTTGGGGAAGAGTAAAATGGACCATACAACATGACTCAGCATGGGATAAAGGCTCCAAGGGAGGTGAAGCAAGAGGTATCTTAACATGTCTATCAATGAATGTGATAATATCACCCATAATATAAAAAGTAAGCATGAAAAGAATAGAATGAAGCTTTACATTGACATATGGTAAACTTCATCATTCATATACATGATAGGACCAAGTATGAATTCCTTATTATTTGTAAGAAATATTTGAAAGGAGTAAGATCCATTTGTGATTTTTATGTAAAAATCTTGTAAGGTGATACCTCAAAAACAAAGGACCTAGTAAATGCAACTAGGGTCTAAAAGAAAATGATTTTCAAAATTACTATGGTAAATTTTTAACATTAAATGGGAAATTTTGATTTAAATATGCAGGAAAATAAATCAAAAAAATATTGGGACCTAGTATAAGAAACTAGGATTTGAAAGGAATAATTTTTTAAAATTACTATAGTGAATTTTAAAAATTAAAATGTGAATTTTTTATTTAAAATATGTAATAAAAAAATAATAAAAATACTAGAAAAATTATCAAGGAATTTACCCTAGGGTTTTTAGGATTTTTTTATGTGTAAATGAAGAAAATCGGGTTCACCAAATGATTTAAATTTTTTGGGAATAATGGAGTTTTATTCATATTTTAGTTAAGGGTCTGGAAAAATAAATTAGTAAATAATATTGAAATAATTATAGTCCTAATTTTTATAATTTATCTATCTTTTTTACCTTTCTAAAAATAGCATTAAATAAGGAGAAAATATAACTTATTTGGAAATAGGTTGAAACGGCTATTGCAGGGTCTAACATTGGTTGTGTAGGACTGGGACAGTATCTCAAATTAGAATATAGATTTCACTTAGTGAAAGGATAGGGCCATCAAAAATAGGACACCCTGGGGTTTGACATTATTATCCACTCCTGCCATTATTGTTCAAACTACTCATAGAGACCTAATTTTTCTAGGTTCTTTGCATTGTTCTTGTGTGATCTTATCTATGAAATTTTAAGTGTTGAATATCAATAGAGCTCATTATAGAGTTATTTTAATATTCAAACCCTAACCCTCCATCATACTTGATAAATGGAATTTGAATCACTTGAAAAGGGGGGGTTAGTGTGTGTAATATGCACTAAACGTGTGATCCACACCCCTTGTGTGGGCACATTGCCTACATACCAATATTCCAAAAAGAGATCAATACACATGTAGTTATTCCACTTGATGTGCTTTATACAATAATGTAATGTGCATGCAAAAATTTCAAATTTATAGTGCTTGTAGTTGATAGGGGTTGGTGTGAGAGTTTGAATATGTTTGCAGCTATATTGGGTGACTGTATGCAAAGAATAGGAAAGTTTGCCTTAGAGGTTTTGTTTGTATTCTTTCTTGCTTTGTAAGATTTGTCACCTCCTTTTGTAAATAAACATTTAATGGGATTTTATAGGGAAAAATTGGTCATGGGTTAAATGTATTTGCACTACGTTGACATGATGAAGGATATGAATCAGATGAAATTGACTGTTTGGGCTCAAATTATGATTAGATAAGAGCACCAAAAATGGGACACCCTAAGGTTCGGCACTGTAGTCTAGGTATGGCACTCCTATCCTATAATATTAATACCTAGTGGGGTAGGATTGGCCTAGGAAATAGAGTCTAGATGATCTGTAATGATCATCTAGAAGGCTATGAATGACTGGCAATGAGAAAAAAGGTGTCTAGGAGGGTCACGAGAGCATGCAAGAAGGTCCTATGGATAGGGTGTCACAAGCCACACTCAAACTACCAATTTTAAAATTTTATATGACTAAATAAATATAATTTTACTATAATATATACTTATATATTTATATCTAATATCCTTGTCATAAATCAAATAATCCTTTTAATGCAACGAAAGATATACATAAATCAATTGATGTAAGAACATCATAATTTAGTATATAAGTTAGTTTGTTTGATTGTGTCTAGTTGACTAATTTTGTATTTTGAGGGTGTGAGGTAATATTTATTATCCCCTATGTTTTTATGGAGTCATTGATAAGAGTGGATTGTGTGTCTCTAGTCTAATTTAGAGTATCCTTCCAAAATTGGGAATTTGAAATTTTGAATGTTTGTTAAAGCTTTGGAGAGGTTTTAGGGTTTTTTAGTGGAATGTAAGTATGAATCCTATTTGTAAAAGGTTTATTTATGTCATAGGATTCTAATAAATATGTTTTCCTACATGCAAGTCATAATATGCAATGTAAATCATGAAAAAGAAAAGAATGTGATGTTTGTAACTACCACACCTACATGGAGTTGGCATAAGGAAAAAGCTACCATGCAAAGTTAACATGATGGAGAGATTATAGGAATGTAAAAGATTTAATTAGAAGGCATTAGTGAGTGATTAAGAGTAATGAGGTTTGAGGAAAATGGATAGGTAAATAAAAAGAAGAGAGAAATGGTATTTTGTCCATGGAGGATAATGGTTTGACAATGAATCATGTTTGTTAATACATATGATAAGTTCAAAAAAGATATGTTTTGAGTGAATAAACTACTCATATTTGTATGTTATATGTATATTGACTAGTTTAGGTGATGTGAACCATCTTGAGATATTTTTTAGGTGTTTTTAATGAGTTAAAAGTTTATATGGAAGATTATGAGGTTATAGTTAAAAGGATTGTTGATTCTATATACGTGAAAGGTTATTAGGCAAGATTAGTTCATGTGTGACTAGTTTAGGAGTTTTTTTAATCTATGTAGTATTTAGATTTTTTTTATGTTATTTGAGTATGGAAAAGAGTTCAATAAATGTATGATGTCTTACAAGGTGCAGGGTATGACTATGTTTGTGTGAAATAAAACAATGAATAAAGATTGTTTGAATGAGTATTTGAAAGTTCACAACATTTGATAGTAATTATTAAATATTATATGTTTTTTTAAGATCCTTTATATATTCTCAAGATATACTTGAAGTCTAAGTTTTAATTCAAACCTTCATTCTAAGAACCCAATCCTACTAAACTTAATAAAACTCTATCTTTTTACATGTTGGAGACTGTTAGAACTAGTTGTGCATAAATAACAATTCAAGAATTTGTATGTAGGTAATAAAGACACTTTTTTGGTCTCAAAATTAATTGAAGTTGATTAAAATTTAAAATGGCCCTTTTTTTAGGCTCTCAGGTGAGCTCAAGACTATGTACCCTTGAGTCATGGTTTTAAACTTACAACTAGAGTAACTCCTTTTTCCACCATCAAAAATATATAAAACTTTGTATTTCATGGTGTTTTAATGTGATCTAAAGGATTATTTAGGTTTTAGACTATTCAAGACCATATAGTATGGAAAATATTATGTATGAGTGTATTCAGGCTTAAAGAGACTTAATAGTTGGAAAGGTACTATAAGAAAGTGAATCTTTCTTGAAGGTTGAGTCTTGAAACCTCATGTGAATATTTAAATTGATAAAGGTTACTTTGAATAGTGTTTAATTAGTCTTGAAAATTTGTAGATTTCTCACAACTATAAGATTTGTGCTTTAGAAGGGCTAGAAATAAAAAGGTTTACAAACAATAAAAAGGGAAGAATATCAAATTAAAGGAGGATATAATGAGTTCCCATTTAGTACGAGGGTATAAAGAGATAAGGACATTATGAAAAAGTGTTCAAGCCATGAAAAGGCTTAGTTTAATATCATAAGAGGCAAGTTTGGTTTAAGAAGGCAAATAAAATGTGAAAAAGTACAGAGTTGAGCCTAAAGAAGATTAAGAGTGGACCTTCATCATCCAAGTGAGAGTGAGTTGTTATGATATACATATATTGAAGATGACTATTTGTCCAATAACACTAATGAACCATGAACAAGAAGTAATGAACAAGAGGGTCAAATAGAGAAACATAGTACCTATTACAAGTAAACAAATCAAAGATTAGAGAGTTGAGAAGAGACTAAAATAAGACAATTAGAGTTAGGTGAGATATCTAAGGTAAACATATGTTCCATTACACTATTTTGTAAGGTTTGTTTTTTCATATACATCATATTGGTATATTAATATCTTTGGAATAGATTAATGAGAAAGGTAGCCAACATAAGGTTGCATGAAGACAAGTTACAGGTAGAAATAAAAGAAATAGTTAAGGTGAAGATTTGGTGGAATCAGTGTAAGGGTTAAGACAAAAAAAGAGATAAGGCCCCTAAAAAATGTATGAGTTAGTTTTTTATTTGTTAAAAATATAGGTTGCATTGATTGTAGTGAGAATTTGCAAGGTGAGGATAGTGATCTCAAGAGAAAGAAAGGCAAAGTGAAAGGTTTTCAAAAAATTAAGTGCAAGAATGTAATAAATTGGTGTGATAAGTAATCCCTAAAGCCATAGAGGATTTGAAGATAGAGTGAGAGGTGTTTAAAGCTCAAAAAGAGCTTAGAGAAGAAAATAACAATCATAGGCAAAAGACTAGAAGGAGAAGAGACCCAGGTGAGGTCTTAATAGGTGAGTAGGTTAAACTTGATAAGAAGAGATAGGTCCAAGTGAGGCCTAAAGAGAAAGAAGTAAAGATAAGAGAAAAGATGAAGATAGAAGAGGTAAAGAAGATGAAAGGTATTGATGCAATTTTTATGCACACCAATCTCATAATGAGGTAGCCTCTAATGTTTTGAGATCTTAATGGAGGCAAACTCTATTCCAATTCATGAGTTACAAGTATGCAGTCTTAACAACCAGCTGATGGAATAGCAAGCAAGGCATGCAGGTTGTTAACAAGGATTCTAAATAGATTGATGGTCTCTAAAAATAAATTAAAATCTAGATGAATTTGTGGCTAGATAGTTGCTAATCTAGAGTGGGTAGGTCTCAAAATAAACTCAAAAAAGGAGGGGAAGCATAGAGTAGGAAAGAGAGATTTTATGGTTTTAGGAATCACCTCTCTGGTTGGTTTCAAAGTGGACAAGTACTTTCAAAACTAATTTTTATTTAAAGCATCTATTATACACACACAATCAAACATGGTCAAGCAGTCTAGGATAATATTGATATAGGAAACTCACAGGCCTCAGTCAAAGGTTGCTCTTTTTAGAGTAGTCATTGCACGCTCTTACTTAGGAGATTACAGCTCAGGCCAATGAGGTATCTAAGATAGTGGTTACACATACACATAAAACTACATCAAATGAAAACACCTCTACACACTCATAAATATGAATCAATCAACTTAATTGTTAAAAATCAATTTAATTTCCTAATCATTTAATAGTTATTTTGCATATTAATACTAACATATCAATCATAATAAGAAATAACTCCATAGATTTTTCACACTAAAAATTATTAAATCATACAACCAAAAGAGATAAGCTTAATTACACAAAGATTGGAAAGAAAATAAACAAACACATAATTTGACAATCAAAGTTGATTCTACTCTTGTATATTGAAATCTTTTGACCCTTTAAAATTGTGGGTTACATGTGTTTAAATAGACTTGGGGAGGGGTTGCCTCATCCTCCAAGTACATGTAAAATACATTACATTGCATAGTTAGAATGTCAATTCTAACTGTGGTCTCAAAACCATATAAAGTTTATCTTACACTTGTCAATAGTTAAAGTTAGCCTTTACAAAATCATGCAACATGTGCATGTTTAAAAAATGAATATGCAACATTTTAAAATAATTTAAAATCATAAAAAAACTATAAATGCAAAACTAACACTACCATTAGAATGGGCATGCACAAAACTGGCCCTTAAGGCTGAGTTGTCATCTACATTGATGTGTTAACCTTAGTGGGAGTTGTAACTATAGTCATCGGTGTCGAACTAGATATAAGCACTTTAGTTTGATTCGTCTTTGCCTATATCTCAAGATAGCATTTATGTGCCACACCATGTTGTTGTATGATTGTATCTAAGTTCAAAAGTCAGGGTATGTACCCTACCAACCTACCCTAATAGCTTTGCATGTTTAGTCTTTATATTTTGTATGTTGATTTTTAAAATTTCAACTTCAGTTACCTTTTTCCTTTCAAATCTTAGTTCTGCTTCAATATCTTCTAATGTCAGCCCTTGTAAACTCTACTTGAAATTATATGAAGCTTCTTGAATAAGCTAATAAAAATTTATTCTACTTATCATCTTTCCTGAAGCATCCTTTAATTTTGATAATTTCAATTCATTCAAACTCTTTAAGATGAGGGCCTCATGTGCTTGGTGTTTGGGGATCAATTCCCCAGCTATTATTACCCATTTTATAGCTTCTTCTATTCAAATGACCACTAGATTGAGTGCATTATATGCCTCTAATGGTATCATTATATCTAAATAGTTGTAGGCCTTATTAGTTATGTAAAGAATTAATAACTTCAATTTATTTGCATATGCCTTCAAAGAATTAAACAATTTATGTGTTTGGGAAATATGAGAGGCTAATTCATCCCACATTGCTTTCAATACCTCTAAATAATTAAAGCATTTTGAGGTAGCCTCTTGTTCCTTAGACACAATACCTATTGGAATGTGAACCATCTATTGTTGTTCTTTGATTCATTCCAATTCTACTTCTAGCTCCTACCTTTCGTATTTTGTGCCATCATGTAGTGCCACCATGGCATCTTTATGTGCTTCAGCTATGGACTAAAAGTCTTCATTATAGGGGGACTAACCCAATTATCTATTTTTGGCTTTTACATAAGGCATAGACCTCGTGTCTTTCTTTTAGAACCATCTCCCCACCAACTTCATCCTCCAACTTTCTCTTTCTTACCCTTTAGATGCTCTCAAAGGGCTTGTCAAACAAGGTTGTTATGGATGAGAGCTCTATGATCTTAAAACTAAGAATTTGATCAGCGTTAGCTCTCAAATCAATAGCCCATAGAGGAATCACCATCTAATTAGGGTCTATCTCTTGTGTGTTTTTAACCATAGCTTCCTATTCAATATCTTTAGCTGACTATTACTTTTTGGCTACCTTAAGGATTGTGTCAAGAAGGGAGGGCCAAATGATCTTGGACCAATAAAAACCTCCATATTGGGGAAATGGGTGGACCGTATGCACTTACTTTGCCTTCTTCCCCTTGCCTAAGCTTATGATGGTGGTTTCTTGGGTTGAAGTAGTGGATGGTATGGGTAGAGAGATTTATGTGGATGAAACATGGAGTTAGGGAGTGGCCATGGTTATTTCAATTTTCTTGGCTATCCTTTTCTTATTTATGGTCTTGATTGTGGTAGTACCTGAGGGAATATTAGGAGTGGAGGGAATAATTGATGTGGATGGAAATCTCTATGATTTCTCATCTATTAGACTACTTGTGGGGGGATTCCTTAGTTTCCTTCTATATAAAATAATGGTATTAGCCTTTAAGGAGTAACCTTGTTCAGCTGAGGCAAAAAAATCCTCTATGGCTACCCTTGATGATGTAGACTCTTACACTTGGTGGGTAACTATAGGCATTTATAATGTAGCTATAGCTGAGTACTCTATGTCTTCTTCATCAGAGGACTCTAGATCAATGGGATATCTTAGAGCTCCTCTGGGATCAGGGTCATTCACCCCTAGCTCTTTCTTGATAGCTCTCAACATAAAAGGAAGTTCTCATGAAGGCCCCCCTTGTATCTCTATCTACTCTGGGGGATAGTTCTAGAAATCTAAAGTTGCCCATCCTTTAGAAGGTGGCATCCTTGTATTCATTTCTTGTATTCAAATTGATGGCTCTTACTAAATTATCCTTAGGTGATTCTCCTTCAAGCCCATAAGTTTGGTCCTTTCCAATACCTAATAATCATCCCTTGAATTCAAAAATTTTAATTCATGGTCATATAGGATGTGTTGGTATGGGATACCAAATCCTTGAATGTGTCTTTGTATGTGACCATGGATATCTCAATCCCTGTATGGCACAATAGGAAAATGATAGTTTTTTATTTTGTTACCTACTTCTATAAAGTACTTCCTCTGCATGTAGAACATTCTGCCAATTATAAGATGTGACCCATAATATGTGTTTTTGTTATTTTTTATCAAGTCTTCCTCGACACTCCACCATAGTTGATAAGCAATTTATTGATCTGCTAACTTGTTTGGTACTTATTTGTGGAGGCACAGGGGATGGACCTTATGACTAGCAATCATAATCATCATGTAATCAGGATACAACCAGTAGTTTCCCCTTCTAACTAGTGTTTTGGCTTTGCTTTCTCTAATTTTGGTCATAAGAGTCCCATGAATCACCTACCATAATTAAGGATATACATCCTTAACAATTTAAACCATGTGTTTTGTATATACATATATGTGTAGGAACTAGTAATAATCACAAATGTGATTCTTGACATAATCTATGGCCAGGCTCCAGAGATCACCAAAGAACTCATACACCAAGCCCATTATAGCATCTAAAAGATAAGGCACCATGTAGAAGTGGCTAGTTAAAGTGGGCCATTTAATTTTATACAAGACCTGCTCTCTCAATTGGAAGTTGATGATTTCTCCTAGAGCAAAATTTGTATTGCTAATCATCATCAAATAAAGTAAAGGCACCCAATCCAAATCAATAAAATAGATATTGGGCATGCCATACACCCTATTAAGTAGTGCCATCCCAATTTACAAAATCATTCTAAATTTATTAATCGGGGTGGGATTATTTCCTTTATATATCATGGTTTCCCTAGGGAGAAGCCATGAGCTCAACACCTTATCCATTAAATTTTGCTAGTTTCATGAAACTAGTCTATGCTTATCAAAAAATGCATCTAGAACTGGTAGTGATAAATACCTTTGAAAGTCAGCTCCAGAGATGCACGTCATGACTGACTAGTTGTCTATGTGGTATAAAAATGCATCCTATGTAATCTTCCCCGCAAATAATAAATCTCGTAAAAGCTTGATGTAGGGCATCACCTCAGGATTGGTCACCACTAGGTGTAGTGCTTGTCTCTTGAGTGATAGAAAGTCTGTAATGAATTGTCATTCTATGGTAGATAGATTTACATCTAATGAAAACATGTTAATATAATCCATAATATCCCATAATTCAGAATAGTTCCCATACCTATTGTCAAAGATGGTTGCATCATACACTGTGTCTATGAATTTAGTTAAATCCTTGATGAAAAATGGCGATGGTCGAAGTATTCCTCAAAAAAATTTAGATGATGATGACATTGTAATTATGAATAGTTCTTAAAGTCTATACTCTATGATAAAATCCTCTCTACTTGTCACTTTTTTGTTTGTAATAGACTCATAGGTAGCTATGGATTTCCTTCACAGGATAGAAATCTAGTTCAAATTCACTTATGAGTAATGAATACATTGATGGTTACACATCATGTATATAGACTTAGCATTCAATTTTAGTTCATGCATTATAAATTTTTAATGTTCATATGTTTTGTATTATCTACATAGTTCAAATCTCATTAGTTTAGTTAGCGGGTAGCCTTTAACAAGTATTAGGAAGTATTTTTGCTTTATTGTCTAAGTCTAGTGGGATTTCAGCAATCAAAAATTGGGTTTTGTGTTGGGATTGAGCCTACAAAATATCTAAACAAATATTTTGAACACAAATCTCGAAGACCAAAATCTATTAGAATAAATGTTTTGAAGAAAATACCCGATACAAAAGGTCTGAAGAGCAAAATCTTTGAATTGCATAAAATTGATGATGACTATTTTAGACAATTTTTCTAATCAAATATCTTGAACACAAATCCAAAGACCAAAAAATATCCAAAAAAAAGCCCATTATGAAATGCCTAATAAAATGTAAGTCTTTTAGAACAATTGTTTGGATAAAATGTTTGATATGAAAACTCCAAATAAAAGGTCTGATAAATAAATGTTGATAGGTTTTTAAACACAAAGTCATAACATAAAACTTGAAGAACAAAATCTGTTGGAACAAATATTCTGAAGAAAACTCCCAAAAATAAAAACCTTGATGAATAATTCTCCAACAAATAAGACCTGAATACTTTTTCTGAATAAACTAAGTCTCAAAAAACCTACATAGTTCAAAAAATCTCCTGAAAAAGTATCAATAAAGTCAATCCATAAAATGTATAATACCATGCTTTGTTATTCTAAGTGTAAAGACCAAGGAGTAATCCAATTACAATTTTGCATAGACAAATAAAATAAAGACTCAATAAACAAGGCCAAAATCCAAAAAAAGTGGGTCCCCATTTCTCTTTGAAGAAAAGGGGTATGTTGGGTATAACAAATGGAAATTTATAGGGGGAATGATTTTCAGTATTCGAGAACCCAAAACTTTGGTTAGTAATTTCAAATCAAACATAAACTATGCCATAAAAAAATATTAGAATCATATATATGAAAGAGACTCCTAAGTACAATCACATAACATACTTACCTTCTCATCCATGGATCTGTGTGTGATAAAAGTTAAGTTCACTGAACCCTTGTTGTAATGATATTTTTAAAGGCTTGGAGTAGTTGTAGGTTTTGTTCTTATTTTTTTAAAGCTTATTAAATCAAGGGAAGCTCAAGCATTACTCTATTGCTAGCCAGGCATCCATAGCCCTAAAAAATATGCATTGGGTTCTTTCTCCCCTCTTTCTTCATTTTCTTGATCATGATGTGTGGTACATTAGCCTTATTTCATCATGTGAGCTTTTGATCTTCTTTAGTTATTCTCTTGGCTTTATTGATTACTCTTTTGAAATGATTGGTTTTTTTTCTTATTTTCTCTCTCTTTTATTTGAATGGGAGGAGGAGAGATGAAACCCTAGTGATTTGGTATGGTTATAAAATAAAATATTTACTAGAATGTCCTTGCCAGCTACATCTACACCAATAATTATCATCTCTAACAAGTATTAATATAATAAGTATCATTATTCCAATGAAATAAGAAAACTTTCTAAATTTATATAAAGTACTTGAGAGCAACTTTCACATACCTGGTAGAAATATTTAATTGTGACAAAATCCAAAATGATTTTGATTACATACCTAAGTCCTAAAGACTCTAAACACATAAGTATACCCAATTTTTGAATAGGTCCCAAGTTGTGAATCTCTTTGCAATTTTCCCTTTCTATTCATATGTATATCTAAGAATAAAATAGGGGTCCAAATAGTCAGATATTATATTGGTCATGTTACGATAAAACAATTCATATTGTCACAGGAAACAACAAAACAACTAAACTAAGAAAACAAGAAAATTAAACTAGGAAAGCAAGAAACCTTAAACTAGAAAGCTAGAAAACTAATACTAGAAAGTAGGAAGCTACACTAAGAAATTAATAAACTAAACTATAAATCAATAATCTAACTTAATCATACCTATACCATGTTCCTTCATCAATTATGGGTGTCTTTAAATGGTACAACCATGAAGTAATGCTTCAAAAACTATCTATTGACTGGATATGTGAGTTCATTACCCCTGCAGGTCCCTTTGATGAAATGCATTATTTCCCAAGATCTCTAAAATATGATAAGGTGCAATCTATAGTGGATAAAATTTGTCATGACGTCCTTTATTTTCATGGGCTTTATCCTTAAAAATTACTAGACATAAGATCCTAAATGTTTTGACCTTTGTTCTTTTATCAAACCACCTCTTGACTACATCTTGGTATTTGTTGAAAGTTTGTCAGGATTCAGTCCTTAAATCTTCCATTTATATTATGTCCATTAATCTAGATTCCACTTTATCATTTAGTTCCATGTATTCTTTCATAAATTGATAAGTCAATAATTTTAGCATGATTGGGAATATTGGCCTGCATCCATACACCAACAAATAGGGTGAGGCTTTGAGGGCCTGCTTATATTTTGTTATGTCTACCCAAGGGGCATACTTTGGTATATTATGCCAGTCCCTAGGCTTATCCCCACCTAATTTCTTAATTGCATTTATCATGTTAATAAAACCAATAAGGATCACTTCCCCTATTAATCATCCCATGGCTCAACCACCTTGGTTGGTTGGATCTACTATTGCCATCCTAGGGGATGTGCATGACCTACTTAGGAATCCTAAAAAGTATCTGTTGTCCTTCTCTCCTTCAAGAACAAGAATATCAAAGGAACATATCAAATATTTTAAATTTTTTGTAAGATTAATGAACCTTATTAATGAGTATATTGCATTCAAGTTGTTCCCTTTTACACTAATGGATGTTGCTTATGATTGGTATCTTAATCTTATATAAAATTCCATCAGTTCTTAGAATACATCTCAAGTAGCTTTTCTTGCACAATTCAGATAGGTCACCAGTCCCAATTTGGTATACCAACACTTCACTAGCATGAATATGGATCCTAATGATCCCATCCTTGATTTCAATGCAATATATTAAAATATGTATACCTGATTAAGCCCAAGGTATAAACCAAAAGAAGCATTGGAATTAGAAGTGTACAAGAATGCTATGGGTATAATTACTATTATTTTCTTGAGAAGGGAAATTATTGTCACCACTTGGCATTGGCCTATGAAGAGGCCATCAACATTGATAGGTAGCTAAATCCCTAGGTGCCTAGCACACCTAATGTCAACAATGGCTTCCCAGCATTGAATCCAATCCCACATAAGAAGCAAAATGTTCCTACATTCAATTAGAATCAATTATACATTTTGCCTCCTCTAACACAAATAACATAGTTGAATTATAGGTTTTTTAACAACCATGCACAAGGCAATAGTTACTAATAGAATCAATAGTTGGCTACATCTTCCACTATTGTGCTCTAGTGTATTGACTCCACAAAGGCAGATCTAGATGCTATTCAAAAGATGGTTCAAAGGCTAAGTAATGACTTCCTCAGCATGCAAAAAATTTTGGGAAATGATAATGGCCCAAGTGGTAATAAAAATTCTATGTTCCATAGGTATAATATACCATTCAATAGGCTTATAAACAATACATAGTAGCCTAAAAAGCTTCCAAAGATCAAAATGGTAGAGACAGCTCTACCTAATTGGTGTAAAATCCATAATACTTCTCATAATGGTGAGCTTAATTATGTTAAATTTTATGCAGCATTTGAAATCTTTCAAAAATAAGTAGTAAAGGAAGATCAGATGCATAATCCACCAGAACCTTGGCCCTTCAATCACTACCATGTTCTTTGAGAATTATGAGTTTCCCTTTCCAAGTGAAGATGATAACATACCAAAAGATAACGTTGATGAGATTCATGCTTTCTAACAATTCCATAAAGATGGTTACAATATGAGGAATAGGCATCCCTTTCAAAACTTATATTCTTTCAAATAGCACATCCATTCCACCCAATCTAAAATTTGATAATAATCCACCCCCTCAAAAATGGAATGATCAGCCTCAGAATAAGGAGGAACAAAATAGAGGAGGATACAACATCATTGAAGACATGAAGAAAATTAAAGTAAATATTACCCTTCATGAGTTAGCTTAGATCACTGAATAGAAGGAGATACTATGGAAATCTATCACAGAGAAGGCTCTTGTGGAAAGGACAAAAGCATAAATAGATAAAATAAAGGCTCCTGATACCAATGTTATCTATAAAATCAAGCTAGAGGTTCCACCCTTTTTGATGACTATCAGGGCATTTGGTATTAATATTCATAATTATTTAGTAGATTTTAGATCTTTAACAATTGTAATGCCTAATTCTATATGTCAAAAGCTTGGCCTAACTCCAAGCCTTTCTAATAAAATAGTTTCACAATCAGATAAAATAGTGGTACCAATGATTGGAGAACTAACTAATGTATGTATTTAGGTAGCTTCTAAACCATGAGTCCAGATGACTATTGACATCCTTATAGTATATATACCTAAAGACTATGTACTTTTGTTGAGTAGGGACTAGTCTAAAATTCTTAATGGATATCTCTTGATAGACTTCTCTCACATTTGGATACCATGGAGAGAAATCTCAAATCAAATGTGGATCAATAGGGAACCAAGGATGAAGTATCCTATAACATAATACCTCAATGAGAAGAAGGTGAAAAAATAAACCAAGAGGAAATAATTGAATGTATAAGAATAGAGGAATGAGATAAGGCAAAGCATATAGAGGATTATGCTCATGGTGGAACTCATGAAAGTAGAGGAAAACTAATGGAATGATTTGGTTATGAATAAAAAGAAGGTGCAGTGACCTATAAGGTTACTCATGAAAAGATAAAGAAGAAAGATAGTTAAGAGAGATTGTAAAGAAGAATATATTGTTTATCAAGTAGCTCAAGAGAGAGAGAGAGAGAGGTTTAGGATGAGTGAGCAAGTTGGTGAAGGTGATAAGTACCCTAAAAAAAAATAAGATAGCATTATAGATGAGGGAAAAATAAACCAATTTTATACATAAGAAGGTGTGATGTTTGGAGATGAAGAATATTTTCAATAAAAAGGAGACGTCATTAAAGGCAAGAGAGAAGAAAGGATGCAAGTGAAAGTAGGGTTGAGTTAATAATCACTTGGAGAGGTTATGTAGCCTCATATTTTTATGTTTAAGATTTCCTTTGAGTGTGTTTATGTAGGTTTACAAGATGATTTACAATATGGAGGAGTTTTTATCTTGACACCTAATGAAGGCATGGACCAAAAACCAATTATGAAGAAAGCTATGGAAAAATATAGTGAAGTAAATGAGATGATATGAAAATACATAATGCAAGAAAATGTAGCTAGGTTATTGGATCAGATCAAGATGAAATGGAAATGGAAGTTATCCTAGAGAATAAAGAGGTAGAACTACATGGTAAAGAAGAGAATATGTTAAATGAAAGGTTTTTATTATCCATTGGAGAACCTCAAGAGGATAAGTTTGTAGGTCATATGAGTTCAAAAAATTGGAATCAAGCTATCAGATTCAAGCATGAAGATGATTCAAATATGCATAACAAAGAGGCTAGAGAGCTCATGATTGAGAAAGTAAAAAGAGAGAACAACAACATGCCTCATAAATATGATGAATTGATGAATAATGTGGGGTTAGAATAGGATAATCTCAGTCAAACAACATATCCAAGTGAACACAAGTGCAAATCAACATTGAAGATGACTAAGGATGGAGGACAAGGTAAGAAGTTGATTGATTTGGATAGTGGTATTACAACTAAATATTGAGAGTATACCTAAAAAGAGTTTCCAATGAGCTCAGTGGAAAGAAGGCATTTCAATATGAAGAGGTACATATGAAAGAGCTCACTATAAGGTAGATAGTTACAATTACAAAAGGACAATGAAGGTATAACTCATAGTATTAAAAACTAGGTTTATAGAAATCCATGAAAATAAGAGGTGAAATAAAAACATCGGTTTAAAAAGAAGTTACAAGAGAACACCAAAGAAGATGATGATATAATAAGATCAAAGGTAGAAATAAAAAATGTATTTGATGAATAACAACATTAAGATTTCATGAAGAGCATTCAGAAAGGATTAGAGAAACAAGGAAAATCTAAAAACACCATGGAATATGTGAAATAGAGAAGTTATGGAGTAAGGACAAGAGTGATGAGTAATAATAAGTTTCTAGGAGTAGCATATGATGAATATGGAACATAGATAGAGGAGCTAGAGTTTTAAGGAAACAAGGAATTTTAGAGGTTATTATACTTTGTGGAACTAGAAGATGAGATGACAAGAAAGCAAAGCAAGAAAATAAGGCAAAGATATAAGTATCAATTAAGAAGAAAAAGTGCAAATGAGAGGGAAAATAGTAGAAAGAGGCCAAAAATTTAGAATCAAATAAATTATAAATCAAGGAATAAGATAGATAAGATACATTTGAGTTGGAGCTCAAAATCTTCCAACCTAGGAAGTATGACGTAGAAGCATCGCAAGATAATGTAAAAATTAGTTTGTTTGAGTGTGTCTAGTTGACCAATTTCATCTTGTGTGGGTGTGATGGGTCTTATAGGGTCCCCTAGAGTGTGATGGGTCTTATAGGGTCCCCTGGAGTGTTATGGAATCATTGAGAAGAGTGGATTGTGTGTCTTTAGTCTAATCTAAAGTTTTCCACCAAAATGGGGGAATTTTAAAATTTGAATGTTTGTTAAGGCTTTGGAGAGGTTTTATAGGTCTTTAGTACAATGTAATTATGAATCTTGTTTGTAAAGGGGTTTTGGAGGTCATAGGAGATTGATAAATATGTTTTCCTATGTGAAAGTTGCATACACTTAATTTTGGCCACTTTCATGCCTAAACTAGGATTCAGATCAATTTCTAGCAAATGACACAATCTAATCCTAGAAATTGTCTAAATTTCCTAAATTCATTTGCATAAGGGATTTAATTACTCAGAAAAATGATGAGGTTAACTTATTTGGTGTATTACCTTGTATGCACCAATAACCTAGTTTGGTTTTAACAATATTCAAATTACAACCTAGTAATTTGACACTTTTAGCCTATCAAACTTTTAATTGAAAACATTGAAAACAATTTCCAAAATCCAAAAATTACTAAGCAAGATTTATTACATTATAATTCTTAATTAACTTACCTAAGTAAAAATTCCAAATCAAATTTGTGAATTTCATTTATCAAAAAATGAATTTTTCTCCAAATATGAATTCAAAGGTCAAAAGAGCTAATAAACTGATTTATTAATTCCTAAATATTCCTAAAATATGAGTCACAATCTCACAAATATCTAAAATGAGTTATCATGCCTCGCAAATATATAAAACTAAGGTGTTAAGGTATCATGAGTTCTTTGATCCAACCTAAGGTTAACCTAACTCAACCTAGGTTATTTTAGACTCAACTAAAGTAAGAATTTAACCTAACCTCCCTAGGGTTAGAGTTAGTTTTTTGAGATATAAATACAACTTCCCACACCATATGCCAACAAGTTTTTTTTTGTAAGGTTATTCTAAAAGAATGCCTTCAAAAATCCATTGAGGGTATTTTTGTAATGCCCATTTTATGCCAAGCTTCACACCAATCCAATCCAATAGTAAATCAAAGCCATAAGTGAACATTAGAGAAGTGTTATCACCATGGATAAGCATTGATAAGAGTCTCTAATTGTCATAGTTCAAGCACAAACACATTATGCCAAGAAGTTGACATCAAATTTGATAAAAGAGGTAATTTACTTGTGTTTTTTTATCTCTATTTTTTAATCTTTTTAATTATGTTATGTTCACCCAAGTTCTTAGGCAAGAATGTTTAGTTCCAGTGTATTGTTATGCATGGATTTTTATCATTTTGACTAATAAAGAACTAATCAACATCTATGTGCTCTTTGAACTCCTAAGATATATAATGGCATGCCTGATGGGACCACGCATCTTGTATTACCAATAATAATGATATGATAGCTTTAGTTTTTCTAAAAAATGCATTTAATTCTTCAAGTTTATATTTTTAGCCTTAAAATTAACGTCATTCTATTTTTTGTGCAATCATGAACTTCACCCTATGTAATGGTAGATTCACCATTATGTGACTCTATTTGTGACCTTTATTTGTTCACAAATGATGGGTTTGAAATAACAAATTTGACCTATTAAATGAAATCTTCAACCCTGCTAGACAATGGCTTTACTGGGTAAAATTGCATGTGATTTTGGTGACTTTGTCTATTTTTCAGTTGTAATCGATAGCTTTGCCATGTTTAATGGTGACTTCACCAAAGTTATATCTTTTTTTGTATGTGATTTTAAGAAAATAGTGGATTCATGAAAATGGTGGCTTCAACCTACTAAATGACAGGTCCACTCTGTGTTTTCAAAAAACCCAAGAGCTCAAAATGGAAATTTGTTTACTCATTTGATTAAAGTTATACCAGTAGTTGGGTTATTAGCTTGATCAAAATATGATTTCCTGATCAAGCCCTAATCATACTCAAAAATATGTAGATGTGTATCTTTTCCATGGGAAATCCTCTAGTCATGAGGTTGATAAAATTAGGGGTATCCCCAACTATCCAACAAGTAGCTAGAAGAGACCTTCATCATTCATATTCTCAAGATCATCTCTAGCTCAGTTTGTAACACCTTCATCTACAAAAATATCTGCTAAGAAACACATCTCATGGTAATTTCAATATTTAACGTAGTAAGCAATCTAGACTCAAACTGGAAAACTTCCAAATTTCTTTACTTCTAAATGAACCAAAGGATTTTAGTGGAGAATACAAGACATAACTTATGGAAAAAATATGAACCTTCTTTTTGGAACACACATACCAAAAAGCAATATTATACCATGAAATCTCATAATTAAACCAAGAGTTCCAACTATTAAGACAAATTTTTCATATACTTACAACATAAGGACATAAGAAAAATAATTGTTTAACAGTTTATATCTCACCACACAACAAACAATGAGGATTGTCAAAACCAGACTTAGAAATAATTGACCCAATAGCCAATTTGTCATACAAAATCAACCATCTAAAATAATATTTTTTTGGTTCAAGACATGATGACCAAATAACATTGAATCTAAATAACCAACTAAAGAATGGATTAAAAATATGCCAAACCCAATTAAGACTGAGGAAGAGACTTTTAGAGAAAGAAAGTTTTTCATAAATTATTTTAGTATTATATTCCAAGAAGGGGGGGGAGGTGGGGGGCGGGAAGTTGTCCATTTAATACCCTCCTAGAACCCACCAGCATCATCAAAAATAGAAACCCCTCTACCCAAATTGTTAAGCCTTATTGATCAAAGTGAAGGTTCTCTTTTGAGACACTAGAATTGGAAACCTTTCTCTAATCTCAGTCCATGATGCCTAACCATGGAAAGAGAATAGATATTTTAAACATATTAATCCCTTGAATAACCATAAGAAATTTGAGCACCATTTAGTAAGGGCAAAGGGCCTTTTGTTAACTATGAAGCTCCACCATATATACCTATACCCCTAGCACCTAGACCCTAGCCCACTAAAAATAGGAGGCATAATAACAAGGTGTTTTACAAGCTCTCAGGCTTTCCAAATAGCCTAAAATTTTGGAGAACCTAGGACTTGCATAGGAAATGAACCAATCAACAGATCTAAAATGTGAATCCCTTTCCAATGTGGTTTTCCTTTTAGGAATCCCCTCAAAATATTATACCTAACCAAAACCTTCCATAGATCATCCCTATCTAGGGGCCTAATGATCCACTTAACTTATAGATAAATACCTTGAAGCTTAAGGTCTTTCAACTAAAGCCCCTAAATTTTTTAAACACATAATAAATCTTCCATACCATAGTATGCCTTTTTCTATTCCCCTTGCCATCAGACCATAGAAACACTCTAATTATTTTATGTAAAATATTAAATTGAGACTTATTAAACATCTAACAAGAAGCATAGTATATACTATAGGAAGAGATAAATTTCTAACATACTTGAATATTTTTGGGAGAGAGAGAAAACAACCATGCCACTTACCAATCTTGTTGTAAATTTTAACACACAACTAGTTCCACATCTATTTAAATGAAGGTATCAAAGCAAAAGGAATACCCAGATATTTGAACATCTAATTTAGGCCCTTCCACACCCACCCATACTTCACCAATTAGCCTAGTGGGTCCTAATTACACCCTATCATACATGATTTATGTAGTGCCACTTTAGAACCAGAGGCATAATAGTAAATGTCAAGTCTTCTAGCCACTTGCTAAAGATTTTTTTTTTCAAGTTTGATAAATAGCATAGAATCATCTACAAATATAATATCAATCATTTATGAACCATTGGGTAACAAGATATCTCTAACTGAAGGACCCATATATGAGCTTCTTAACAAGTAATGAAGTGCTTCAGCTGTCACAATAAAAAGAAAGGGTGCAAGAGGACAGCCTTACCTAATTAACCTTTGAATTTCAATAGACCTAGTTAGCTCACCATTAAATTCAATAACATTTGAGGCATCTTTAAACAAAACATTTACCATTCTATAAAATTTATCTTAGACGTTAAAGGCTTTCAACATTAATTTAATGAATGACCATTCAATCCTATCATCAGCTTTTTCGAAGTCAAGTAAGATTGTGCCAATGTCTTGCCCAAAATCATGAGCCTAATACATACCTTCCTAACTAGAAAAAAGATTGTCAAGGATATATTTGCCTTCAACAAACCTTGTTTGAGTAACAAATATCAATTAAGTCAAAATGGAAGAAAGCCTTCTTACAAAAATCTTAGCCAAAATTTTGTAAGAGATATTGAGTAGAGTAATAGGTCTCTAATTCTAGACCTTAAAAGGTTCACCATATTTTGGTACGAGATTAATCACACCTCTATTTATTTCAAGCCCCAATGTACCTACTTCAACAACTTTATTATAAAAACCTAGGCATTCAACAACAATCCAATCATTATTAGACTTGTAAAACTCTATAGGAAACCCATCAAAGCCTGAGCCTTTATCAATCTTCATAGAATCAATGGTTTCTTTAATATCATCTAGAGAGATATCACTATCAAGTGCCACATCCTATTCCCTAGAAAATTTATTAGCAATACACTTAGTAAAAAGCTTTCTGTAATTATCAATCTACAAGGTCAAGCCATTTGACAAAAAAGGTCTAAATAGAAGGAAAAGAATGAATTTTTTATCTCAATTGGGTCATCCCTCCACATTTAATCATATGAATTTTATTTTTTCTATGCTTCACTCTTAGATAATTGAAAAATAACCTAGAGTCTTTATCTCCAAATTTGAGCCAATTTAGTCTAGATCGAATCTGAGCCCCTCAAGCAACAAAAAATTGATGGTTTTTTATCTCATTTTTTAGGCTTGTTAGTTTATTAAGGGGTAAAGCATTATTTAGATCAATATGAAACCTTGATTCAGATAGAATCAACTTCTATTGTGTATTACAAGATATATTCCTCCTCAAAATTGCATGATGTTTGCCGAAAGATCTTGTAAAATTTTTAAAAAGGCTCATACAATAATTTCACTTATTAATAGAGGATGAAGAATCATTTTCAAACTTACCGATGTTCCATTTAAAATAGATTCCACCTATATAGTCAGGATTGTTTAAATGCACAACATTCAATTTATATAGTCATTTCCACTCAAGAGCTTTTACCTCTCACTTATTGTTTACCAAAATAGACATTGGAATAGGATGGTGATCCAAGATAGTAAATGAGAGCACCTTCACTGAGTTACACTCCTCTTGTTGTGCTTCAAAAGCATTCTTGTTGAAATAAAATATATCAAGTCTAGAATAAAATCTCTTATGAAAGACCTAATTATTACACCATGTATACTAGATACTCTTGATATCCTTTTTGCCCCAGTTAAGAGGGTCAGAGAGTTTAAGGATCTGCTTGAGTTTAGACCCAAAAAATAGTTCTTTTCCTTTCCATGAAATCGGATCACCCCCCTACTTATCCTCTTTTTACTCTACCATATTAAAATCCCCCCATAAAAAATCCATGGGATATATTTTAAATTAGAAGAAAGTTAATTCCATAAGATATCCCTTTCTCTAAAGTCATTAGAAGTATAAATATTATAAATCCCAAAAATGTGATCCTCACATTTAGGAGTGACCCACACAACTCTATGGCAAGGGGAAGAACCAAAATCAACCATTGACTCCTTCCATTTAGGATTGACTAAGATGGAATCACCACCTTTCCCTTTTTGATGAGAGGTATAAAAACAAGGGGAATCTGTCCGAATATAGTTTAAAATGGAGTCAAGCTTGAAACCAAATTCCTTAAATTCTTATAAAAATAATAAATCAATGCATTCTCTTGAACACCTAAACTAACTTACAATTGGTTTATGGTCAGGGGATTCCAAGCCCCTCACATTTCAATTGACAACCTTCATCAAAAGAGAGGCAGGCAGGGGGGGTGGGGTGGGGTGGGGGGGAGGGGGGAGGAGAGGAGGGGGGAGATATCTTTGTAGACTAGAGGCCTTAGAGCCTCCTTTGTTTTTTTACAACCTTTTAAAACATTGAGGAACCTAATTTTCTTTGGCTTTAATTTGTATATCATCAACACCTCTTGAAAAACCTTTAATAATCTTCCCATCCTCACCCCTAGGGGATCCTAAGAAATGTTTTGAATTGGCCTCAATTTCCAATCTCTTACCATTATTTCTTTATAACCCACCAGAGATAGACTTTGAACCATCATCTTTAAGAGGTAAGGTTCTTTCCAAAACATCCTTAGTTTTAGCATCAACACAAGGGGTGGGAGAGAGTGCCATGGGAACTTTCTCATCATAGCTTGTATATGAGTCGAAGGTCAAGGGTCTAGGGGTATGGGCCATTATAATAGATGGATTTGCTAAAATAAAAAAGTACTCATTTGATAATCTACCCTTGGTATAAGGGAGATATTCCACCATATAGTCACTCTATTGTAGGCCTAGAAGGGTGGCATGAAAAGGAATCTCATTCACCAAAGGAATATTATACATAATCACATAATTACCAGAAGGCCCATGTTCATCATTAACATATTCTATATTCAACAAGGGCTTATCAAGTGATACGATAGGGGTGTAAATAGTTTTCAAGCCGTTAGGGGAACCAAGTCCCACAAAATATTCACTAGAATGTACTCTACTAAAGTAGGATCTGAATCAAAATAGGGATTTTCTCTTACCACAACACTATCATTAGAATTAGAATATTTTTTTCAAAAATATCTTTCTCCACAAGTACATTATTATTCAATTTTGTATTAATCACCCTTCCCATTTTCCTTAACTGAGGAAAATCTTTCCTAAGATTACCATCCTTTTTATAGAAGAAACAAGCATTTAGGTCACCCAACCATTTGATGGGGAAAGAAAAAAATTATCCCGTAATATTAAATAGAAGCATATCCTGAAAGACTTTCAACAAGTCTAAATAAATCAAAACCCTCACATGTATATGCACCAAAGATATTTTTGAATCTTACACCCTAAGAACTTCTCGTATAGGCTTAGGAGCTTGAGGTAAAAAATTTCAAATTTGAATAGGGACATCCTCAATATCAACCCATCTCGATGTTACTTTGACTATAATTTCCTCACAGTCCAATTTAGGGTTTCAAAGAACAACTTTAAAAACTAACTACCCTACATTACAAAAGGTTTTGATAATAACCTTCCTCTGCATATTAGAACTTCTAAAAATAATCTTGAAAACCCCTTGTAAAACATTGTATAGAGGGATATATAAACCCCATTTTTTTACCCCAGATAGATTCAAATAATTGTCAAAAAAATTCCTAAAGGGTAAGGAGTTTCTATTCAAGCATTAAAATAAAACCCAAAAATTCATCAAATGAGCTTCTTCTAATTGTAAAGCCCTTTTCATTGATTAATTCAAAAATAGATATAAGGTATTTCCTAAGCCAGATAACTTACCAACTTTGAGCTAGGTGCCGCTACTGACTCCATCTTCACCCATAACTACTTCTTAGTACATGAATTCAATACCTTTAGAATGATTTGAAATGTCTTCCTACCATATGACATCTAAAAATAAGGGTTTTTTTTCTAGCACCTTCCTTCCTCTTCTCACCATCCAACAAACCTTACATAGTGTTTTGACTAAGGCCATTATCAACACCCTCCACATATTTGAGTGCACCATTAATATTGCCATCCTTCCAAATATCTACATGCTCATAGGCATCCCTTATATCTTTTTCCATAACACTACCTCATAAATACAAGAAAAATACACTTTCTCCCAAAGTCAAAAAGGCACATAAACTAATACAAAAATAGGTCAATAAAAACAAATAAGATACTAAGCAAAAAATAAGAAAGAAAAAGGACCCAAGCCACTCACAAGGCACTATATGAAGGGGACCATCCAAAAACATCAACCAAGGAAGACAAACATAGAACAAGGAAACCAAGGTAGCAAAGATACAATGAAGAGAGCTTGAAGCATCAATAATGTAGTATGACTTTCCACCTTCCTATTTTTAGAGTTCCAAGCCCCCTTTGATTCCATTTTTTTTAGGCTTAGACACTTCAAATGTAACATACACTTTTGTTTAGTACTTAAAATCAAATTAATCACAATTGTCTTTTAGTATTTTCAACATTTTTATAGGTGCAAACAAGGCCAAGGCGCTAATTTCAATCACATTTGAGTTGGTGTTATAAAAATGAACATACATTTTAGTTAGAACCCTTAAGATCTTTTTCACTTTATGTTTTATTTTTTTTAGTAGCTAATTTCAAAGTTCATTAGATTAAATTATTTTTTTGTGGCATATTAAAAACTATTGCATGTATACTCTCCCACTGTCCCCAATAGGGAACTCAATTGATCAAAAAAACTTAGTTTATTACCTTATTTGTTTGGTCTTGTTAGAAATAATGTTGCATATGCTCTCCCCAAGCTCTGAGTGACTTGGATGACTCAAAAAAACCTCTAAAGTCTTTCCATTTATTTTATTGCATTTAGATTCTAGTTAGGAGCTCATTTCACCCTCACAAGTTATTTAGGGGTGCATTGACCAGGGGTTTCATCCCCTAGAATCATACCAACCCCACTCCACAATGATTAAATAAATTGGGCATGTGATATTAGGATTTTTAGGTAGTTAAGTGGATAGCCTCTCTGATCCTAACAAAAACTTAGGTTAGGTCCTACTAAACATCAGAATCTACTAAGAAATACATGGATAGAGTTATTGTACAAAGGAATAGACCTTTGCATAGTAAGTTAGCAGGTATGAATCCAATTAACATGATTATGCATTTGTGTTAGCCATACTTGGGACCATTTAGTATGTTTGAAACTTATATATTTTAGTCAACCCCACTTGCCATAGAATTTATTGTCAAATTTTGAGTGCTCCTCACTCTAAGTTCATACCACATACCAATACTTAAGAGATAGGGGGTGTAAAAATTATACCTACACTTGTACTTTAATTTTTGAATTAACACTTAATTCCTCACAAGAATTGGTATAGCAATTAAAGTTTTGGCAGAAGCTATGCACACCCATGTTAATTTTATGGATAATATGAGCCATTAGTTTTATTTATATTTTCTTTAATTTAGATGTGTGTTTAAAACTAAAATTATTTTTTTGTATTGTCAAGTTGAAACAAGTCCAAAACCATCACATTATTTTCACACCCCTTTAGCCTAACGTGTTACTCTACCCAATTTATGTCACACTTTTACTTTAGATTTTTCATTCCAAAAGCATTTGTGTGTCAATTGTTTAAATAGAGCATCATTACACTACCTATTTTATCTAAAATATTTGCCTTGGATTTTAGTCCAAAACCATTGTTATGTTATTTTTTTGGAGTGTTGTTACACTACCTAAATCATTTCAAAACATTTTTCAATTTTGAAACCAAGTTTCAAAACCATTGTTGTATCTTTTATTTCAAATGCATGGTTATGTTGTTCATTTTGGTCTAGCTCTTGTACCTTAGAAAATTTGAGTATTTTTGCATTAAATTTAAAACTCAACCTTTCAAAGTGAAAATCCTAAATCAATCAGGTTTACACTAAAGTCCCATCTAATTTTGGCTTATGTTGTTTACCTTTTTGTGTTTGGATTGTGTTACTTGGGTTGATTTCTTATTTGATATAAAGACCCCTTTGCCTAGACTTAGCAGTTGTTGTTTTTCTTATGCCTTTTTTGAGAGTCTTTTGAGCCAAGTTGTTACCATGTGTCTTATTTTAAGTTTGTTGTGCCAAATTCCAAATGTCCCGGTTCTATTTTTCAATTAGTCTCTTGTGAACCAAATATTGAGTCTTAGTTATCTAATTATTGAGTATCGTCCAAGCCAATTGTCTTAGCATTAAATTATTTTTGAGTTATTTTATTGATTTTATCCAAGATAATTTACTTAGTTTAGTTTATTTTTGAGTTCTTGTTTGAGTTCTTTATTTCTGATTCTATCTTTGTTTTTCATGTTAAATTATTATAACCACCTTTGGGCAAATATTTGTTATCATTTGATTTAATTTCATAATTATTCTACCTTATCTAGATACTTTCTTTGATAATTATAATTACGTTTGGGAAAATCAATAACTTATCCAGAGATGATTTTTGAACTTTTGTGTTACCTTTACCACTAATTATAACCACCTTTGGATAAATCTGCGTCATTTATTAGACCAATTTCAAGTTTGTTTTGTCATTACCTTAGCTTAGTTTAGTTGTTTTACCCTTTGGGCCTCTTTTACAAAGCCAAAGGTTATTTTTTTAGACCTCAATTGTTTGTTACCTTTAGACCCTTTATTTTTCATGAGACCTAGCCATAGATCCAAACATGCCTCATTATACATATAACAGGACTATATATAATCTAGACTATGAGAACTTTGTGACCAATGACCCTTTTTTTCAAGAGTTGTATGATGATGCAGCTTATGAGACTGATCCCTATCCATATTATAATATTCTATACATTGATAAAGGCATAACCCATTTGTGTAATATTTGGTGATTGCACCTTCTTATCTAGGCAAAGAAAAAGAGTAAATAGCACAGTACCTTTCTCAAGTGATGCCTAACATTGAATAAAGCCAACAACAAGATCCCTACTATGTTATGTCACCAACACAAACAAGTTATGATGCATACTTGTTTGGTCATCATTTGTTAGATAATAAAGATGAAATTATATACAAAGGGAAATACAACTAATTTATTAATCAATCATAGCTTAGATAAGATAAATTATACTTACACTTTTGATTGTTGATACATTAGAAATTTTAGGTCATGACCAAGATGGATATTTTAGACTTAACTAAGATATATTTTACCATAGTAACATCACTAGAGAGGGTTTTAAATCCTCTAGTCAAATAACACTATGCAATAACCCTAACTAGTTCCTATGTTTTCATATTTATAAAGTATGTGCAAAGCAAAATAAAATCTAATCTAGTGCTCACCAAATCTTGTGTTATAAAGTGGGGGTAATAAACATAAAAATTAAACATGTAGAGGAGAAACCTAATTAATCTATGTATAACTAAAACCCTAATGCATGGGAGATAAGTATAAATGCTAATATTTATACTCATAAAAAAGAGGAACAAAGTTAGTAATACTTACCTTTAAATACAAACCCACCAAGACTAAATCTCTCCCTTGGACAAGGTGATTCGTAATAGGTTATTATGGTATGTAAGGATAATAATGATAAGTCATATTTAGGATACACAACTTCTCTATGCATCTAAAATACTTATCCACAAGATAAGATGTATATCTTCAAAGAAAGTATTGAAACACTAATCAATGTTGCTCAATTAGAATGGTGGATAAGTAGATGCACAATATATTATTCTTCTTCTTTTCTTCCCTATAAATGACAAAAATGGATGTGTATATATAGATAGATATAACCTTAAACCATTCAAAAAATTTAGTTGACAGGGTCGGTCCAATTGACTCTATATTTTTATTAATAAAAACAAATTAGGTCTTGGTTTAGGTTAGTCAGGAGCTAACCTAGACCCTTCACATGTTTTATTAATTTGAATATAGGGTCGATGGGGTTGATAGTGTAATATAAATCATCAAAAATGTTTTTAGGATTAGAAAGGGGATAACGAAGGTAGTATATGCTTGTAGGATTGTCCAAGAGAGGATATAAGGCTTAGGGAAGTATCTATGATAAGGTTGGATTGATAGCAGGTGGTGTGTAGGGGACAACAATCCTATGAAACATGAATGGTCTACCCAACACTTTCTCAGTGTACCCTTTAAGGTATGCACTTAGAGAGATTGAGACTTGATAAGTTCCAACAATAGACAAAGCATCACTAGATGATAAAGTTTGAAAAATATTATGTATACATATGCCCCACTTGAATCTCATCATGTTTCACTAGGTGTAATAGGGGATGGTGTTTCAAGAAAAGAACATAACAACACACAATGCTAAAGCTAAATAAATTATAATACGAATCAATTAATATAAATGAAAGGACATAATTGACAAATATATACCTTTACTTACCTTGGTGTTGTAGATAAGGAATGAAGTGAAACAAATGTGAAGGTATCCAATGTAGGGAACATAAGGCAAACCTATAAAAATTAGTAAAAATGAGCAAAATATTGAAATGTTTGCAAAATGTATATGTAATATGTGAAAAAATTCTATACAATATCAAGATTCCAAAACATCTTATGGTTCAAAAAAGAGCTAGTATAAATAAAGATATGATCAAAAAATAAAATTTGGTGGTAAATATCTGGCAGGCAAATAACTTTGAATAGTAAATATAAATAGGGTGAAAATAATTCATTTATTATTTTTACTATTCTGAGAAAATAGAGCTCTAAGAGACCCAGTTTGAGACTAGAGAGCCATTATGGTGAGGAGACAAAGGATGCCTAGTAACCATAGTGAGTGCAACACAGGTAGGTAATCATGAATTTCAAAAAATTTAAGTAATTTTAATTGAAATTAAGTTAGATATAGAAAATTGATTGGTAGGCAAAATTTAGGCACCAAAACTAACCCTAGGAAATTTTTAGGTAAACTAGGGATAGAATGGGGTATTGGGTAGGAATAATTTGGACCAATAAATGCCTAAGTCATTTATGGTAAATGGTCAAAAATTCATCATAGTGAAAGAATATAGTCGATATGGTCAACTCAACTTTTAAGGTAAAAGATAAATAGGGGATAACTATGTAGTAGTGGGCTGACATAGTATTACTGAAGGTGGGTAATAGACGACGTGTTCAGTGAGTGATTAGATGGAGAGACTGTGATTAGTGACACCACCACTACTGAGAAATGTTTTAATTTTGATTTAAGTTTTTGATATAGGATGCTAGTTGCATTATGATTATGGTAGATAGATGATTTTTGAGATATATATGTGATTTGATGCCTATTTGGTTTTGGTTTTATAGATCCTATGATAGAGGAGATCAGATGAGAAACCCTAGTTATGTTGTACACCATGACATTTTGGATAGTGTGTTGGCTCCATATGACCCCACCACATTAGATGATCCTATGGTTCTATTTGACCCAACCCATGCAAGCTAGTTTATACTAGTGGAAGAGGTCAAGAGGTAGCTACAGGCATGTGGTGATAGGATACAACCACCATTAGGAGTTGGAGAGGGAGATGTATAGGCCTAGTAGGCCTTAGCATAAGAGATAGTTACACATATGGTGGCCACTAATCATCTATGATAGGTGCAAGACCAAGAGGCCAATCTACAGGGATAGGTTTTTAGATTGATATCTCAAACTACCTCATTGCAACACACTATTCAAAGAGGATAGTCATAGGCATCTATGGGTACTATGGATAGGACACAAGATAAACATGATGGATCCCAGCCTTAGAGTTGGAGTTATTATATTTTGTATTGTATAAAACACATGATGGTATATATATTGATGTTGACATTTTGATCTCATGACTTGTACTTGGATTTTGATTTTAATGCATGGATATATTTATTTCCAGCAAATGTATTCAGTTTTTGTTGTGTATACGATGGAAATATATGAGGAGTGTTTTCTTTTTGAGAATTATATGATACACATGCAAAGTTAAAAAGAAAAAGGTAAAAATGACTTGAAAAAGTATAAGTAATCAAAAACAAATTTACTACACACTATATCACAATAGGAAATGTGTAATAACAAAAAATGACTAAATAAAGTAAACCAAATATGGTAAAAATGGATAACAAATGTTTTTAAACCATGTAAATAGATTTTCACGAAATTAAAACAAGTAAAAATCACACTATATCATGTTGGGAAGTATGAAAATATCTTAATAAAATGGAAGGCACATGAAAAACTAATGGTATAAAAAACAAAACAAATAAGTCAATAAATCATACTAAATCACATTAGAAAGTATAAAAGAAAGACAAATTTGTAAAATGAAATTAAATTGATCACACTAATTCATGTTGGGAATTATGAAAAATTTAAGAAAATGATTGTAAGCATACATGCAATCAAAAAATAAGAAAATAAGAGTGAAACATTAATAAAGTAAGCATCTAAATCAATATGGGAAGCATGTCAATGACGTGTAACTCATAATCAAACACTAATCATCTCCAATTTGACACATGTGATTTCATTATGAATTAGTTATTGGAATATTTTGTGAGGAGGACTTGGTCTTATTCATGGTCTTACACTGCAAATCACAAAGGGAATATGAATGAGATGGAAAAAATGGTGGGAATAATTTTAAAAGATGTTTGTAATGTGTTAATTTGTCAAGAATGTATATTCCTATCCATGGTCTTCCACTATAACTAATAAATGGAAACCCTACGGGGAATGATTAGTTATAAAAATAATATTTCTCAAGGGGAGATATTAGGAATGTTGTAAATGAAAAAGGGAATGTAAAAAGCATGACATAGGTGTCTATGAGAAGACATTAGGAAGCATGAGGCATACTAGGTACAAAAGAAATACACTAAGAGTATAGAGACCATCAAAATACAAATGATACATGTTCATAATAAGCACAAATCTATATAAGCAAATAAATGAGATACTAATATCGACTCATGATAGTTATATGAATAAAAAAATAAAATAAACCTATCATCTAATAGAATGTTACCCATTCCTCAAGAACTCTTACAGAGCCATTGGTCTAATGTGAAGATTGGGTACTTATGTGAAAAAGTATGTAGCACTAAAAGATAATTTATTATCCTTTCCTTATCTACTGGCCTATTGCACCCCAATGGGCCTTGACTCTATCATGAGGCAAACTATGGAGTCTGATCTTTGATTATAAAAAGGAGATATGCTATGAAAAACATATTTTAGTGTGATTTGAATTTTGTATGTTGCCTTTTTATATCATTACATTTTGTTTAAATGATTTAGCTTTTAAATTTTATGGCTTTTAAGATTCTTTTAAATTTTATGGCTTTTAAGATTCCTCCGCATACAGATTTGCAATAACCAACATGAGTGATAGAATTAATGCACATGAATGAGCTTTAGACTTTGGTTAAAGGGAGGTTAGTATCTAGAGCTATGACTAATGAAACACTTAGGCTTACCTATGAACCAGTATGTTATCTCAAGTATTAACCATATGTATGCTTAGTGTGTGAAAGGAGATAAGGGAATAAATGGAGATCCAAAAGTGGATTGGTAAAATAAGATTACAATGAGATATCTTGTTTGCTAACTGATCACATGGTAAATAAGTATTACTAAGGGGATCGAGGTTCTAATAACCAAGTCATGATAATAATTATCTAAGTTTTTGAGATAAGGTATCAAATAATCATGAAAAAAAATATCCATGAAAACAAATTAACTCATAAATATAAGTGTGTAATCATGAAAAGAACAAAAGGAATCCATAAGAAAAGATGAAAGAAAAAGAAACCATATACAACATGTAATGAATAATATGAATATCCATGTGAAATAGATAAGTGAAACTAGATTTCAAACATAGTCAAATGATGTGAGATATATAAAAGTGCATCACAAGTCTAATCCAAAATAATAATGAAGAATAAAGTGAAGTAACACCATGTTGTGTTCATAAATATTGATAAATTTATCCACAAATATTATCCATGACATCATAAATATATCTATTAATCTAGATACTAATGATAATGAGAGTCTCATCTATCCTTATAGAAATCTATGAAAAGACCTCTCATCGAATCTCCTCAATAGAAAATGTAGGCATAGCTAAAGGATCATGCTCATGAGGGCTCTCATGCATAGAATACCCAAAGAGGGGCATATATTTTAGAATAGGAATGGTATCTATGGTACAATAAAGTGGTACCATAGGGGAAGAAATAGGAGCCTTCTTACGTGGGTGACCTATGGGAGGAGGAATAGCAAGCACAAGAATTGTCATAAGGTAATCATGAAGATGTTGTTGGAGAATGCAGCAATGATTAATATGATGGGTACCACACCAGTGCTAAAAATAATATGCCTCCCCATATTTTGGGATATACTCAAGTAATAACTTGGGAGAAAGTATAGCCTTATCTTTAGACTAGGGAAGGGAAGGATGTAATGTGTTAATATATTACCAAAGCTTTCGACAATGAGTGGAAGAATGATTATTTATGCCATGGAAACAACATATACACTTATTAGTAGACTTTGGGGGTCTAATAATAGAAGAGGTAAAATCATAAATATGGGAAGGTTAATATAACTTAAAGTATTTAATCTAATGACTAAAAACTTTGTGAATGTCATAATAAGTTTGATCAACCCATTAGGTGGGCAGGAGATCAAACTATGGTAGAGGAAGGAGGCCATTGTCGAGGGAAGATAGGGCTGGTATAGAGACTAGTTTGGGATCGGTTGAAGGTAAAGTAAAATTAGATACAGGATGAGGCTTAGCTAAATTTAGAGTGGGAGTAACAACTAGACTAGGCTCAACTAAGGGTGAAGCAAGATATGCAAAAGGCTTAAGAGCAATACCTAACATCTCTAGGGAAAGAAAACTATAAGGATCCTAGTATCTATAAAATGATTAGAATTGGTCATAGCATGATCCATGATCATTATTCTAAGGGGATATACTGAAATTGGAGGTATACCATGTGATCACTCCATCTCTGCCCTATAAAAAATAATAAGAATAATAGAATTAGGCACTATGAAATAAGGAACATAATAAGATGATGGAAAAGATTGAAATAAAGAAGCACAATATTAAATAATCTTGACATCTATAGCTTGGACAAGTCTTTCTATAAATGGATCATCTAAAATATAACCATCATCATAATCGAGTGTATGTATATCATGGTACAGGTAGGTATGATATTTTTGTTAGAGGTCACATTATGAATAAAATGTCTAGTATTCATTAAGACCATAGGTAGGTCATTGATCGGTAGCTGATGAGAGAATGGCTTCAAGGATGGTGAAAATTAGGTGATGAGATGAGGGGATAGATACAAAAAAATTATTTTGAGGTTGATCTCATTCAGGTCATCATCATTAGAATCTAGGAGGTTAGGTGGTATGTTCTTAATGTGTTTGAGATGACTATTATAACCTCAGGTAAAATTGATAAGATAATTCAAACATTGAGATTCCCTATATTTTATATTAGGCAAGGGCTAAAGGGTTGGAATTTTATAGACATAATGTTCTTGGAAATATTTAAAATTCTAAGGGTTTGTGTCTCTTTGAATCTTGTAAATCACACCATTATGGGGTAATTTGATGCATTGGTAAGCAGGTGAGGTGGTGACATTCATACAATGAGTCCAAGGTATTCCAAGCAAGATGTTATAAGAAAGGGGAAAGTTAAATATCATAACTTTCATGTGAACAGTCATATGAGGGATGATAATAGGAAGCCATACGCAACCTAAATAAGGAATTTTCCTTTTATCATAACCTTGACATGCACTACATGTGGATTTGAGATTATACTCAGAATATCTAAGGGTTTTAAATAAATCAAGGGAGGTGATGCAAGTACCATAACCCTCATCAATCAAGGCATGATTAACTTGGATATCACCAATTTGGATGCTAATAAATAGTGGAGGAACATTTGTACGAAGAAAAATCTCATTTCAAATCATGGAAGTGATAAGAAACTTAAGGGAAATAGAGGTGACTATTATTTCATCAATGCATAAGGACATATATTTTCATTTTTGTAGTATGTTATCTTCAAACCCAGATAAGGTATTTTTGCATCCTACTAGCAGAGGATGAGGAATGCTCATTTCAAATAATAATTATATCATATAGTTGTGATGATGGGGTAAGTTCACGTGAGTTCAATAAATGGTATTTGAGATGGGAGATGAGAAAGTTTTGATATGGGGTCCCATTCATCATAACCCATGGGGGGATTTCTAGATAAAGGTACGTAATATTGTAGGATATCCTAGGAAGGAGGAGTAGAAGTGCAATCAAACTTGTGTTGGTAAGATGTAGTTGGTTTAGTTGATGATAAATAGGTTAGTTGTCTTTAGATGGTGGGATAGTTGATTTAGGTATTTCTTATTATTAAGTTGAAGAAATACTATTGGAAGGTTGAGTAATATTGTCGATGTGCGTAGATGTTGGAGGAATGGTAGAGATAGTGTGAGAGGTATTATCTAGTTGAGATGTTGGAAGTGGTTTTTGGAAATATATAAGGTCCTATTGTCCCAATTCCATGAGATGAGATGGGGAAGAGTCTTGGATGATGTAAAATGTTTGGGAGTTTTGTTATGTATGGGTTGGAATAGAATCAATAAAAGTAACCACCCTTCACATACTAGTCATATTTACCAAGTTTTATTCAGTAGTGGGGTCTATAATACTTTCAACATTATTTGTGGAAGGAGTAGGCTTGTCATTTTTATCTTGATGATTAGGAAGATGATCTTTATATATGGTGAGATGAGCATTAGCTTGGTTTAAATTTTGATTTTTGTTTTGTGTTTTGTGATATTTAAAGGATATATATTATGTTTATTGGCACTTGTGAATGAGTGATTCATGATCAAAGTGTGGGACAAGAAGAAAATCCATAGCTAGATTATGTAATTGTCTACAAGTGTCATGATAATGGCCCCAACTAGCATGTAACCATCAAAATTTGTTCAAATAATACCATGATTTCATAGGATGAGTGGGTTTGAGATCTTGTTGTAGAGGCCTAGGAAGACGCTTTTAAATATCAACTAAGGATAGTTATTTATTTGGTAAAATATAGGATTAGGAGTGTTGTTTGGAGGGGGAACATACTCCACAATATTTTTGGGAACAATGACTTGAATGTTGTGAATAATATCATAAGTATCAATGACACCATCATTGGTATCAAGATAGTTTTTATTTTTAATGAGAATGTGAGTGCCCATGGGAGGTTTGGATGGTTTAAATTGATGCATAAGAAAATATTGGTGCTTAGATTGATCAAGGGCTTCTTCTAAAGTTCTTGGAGAGAGAATCCTCACCTGATATTACAAATTGGGGTAGAGAGCATTAGTTAATATATGAAAGATATTATCTTCTATATTATACTCAAATATATTAGATAAGTTCTTTCAATGTTTTATGAAATATTATGTCATTTCAGTTTCAAGTTGCTTACAATTGATGAAATGACCTAAATTATTCTTAGGGAGATCACTAGTTTGAAATCATTGTACTAGGGAGTTAACCAGATCTTACAAGTTAATGATAAAATGGGATTTTAGTTGATTGTACCAATCTAAAACATCTTTAGAGAGTTCTTTAGCTAATAGCTTGGTAGCAACAAAGGTATTAAGTTTGACCCAATCTTTATAGATATTACCAAATGTTTTTAAATGTAATGTGGGATTAGTGAACTTATTATAGCTGATGGTAGGTGTGATACCTCCTATGTCGATATTGGCAATTTGAGGTATAAGAGATTTATTTTGGAGATGTTTGATTATTTTATTAATGAGTGGTGGTTGAGGAATGAGGTTGTCATGGGAATCCCTAAGTGGGGTGGGGGGAATTTTTTACTCCCCATGGAACCTATTGAGGTTGATTTTGAAGGTGAATCAGATGATTTTGCACATGTATCATCTGATTGTCATTATTGGTTTGAAAATTAATCATTTGATTGAGCATTTGTAATAAGAGTTGATGGGTTTGGGTAGTGTTTTTACTAGTGTGTGTGGCATGCAAAGAATTGTCATTGGTATTAATGGCTTGGGTTTTACTATGAGTAGTGTCATGCATGGCACTTGTGGCATGAGAATCATTGGTCGAAAAGGAATCACTATTAACATGATTGGCATGTGTAGTAAAAGAATCACTAGTGGAATGGTTAGCATTGGAAGAAAAAGAAGCACTATTAGAATGATTAGAATTGGTAGCAAACAATGCACTAGTGGCATGATTGAGGAGGAAGGTCTTTGGAAAAGGCTCAGTAGATGTTGAACCTATCATGTTAACAGAGATACATGGCATGGAGTTTGAAGAGGTCATGGTGTGTGAAGGAGTCAAAATAGAAGGGAAAGGTTGATAAGCAAAGAAAATGTCACCCCAAAATCTATGAGAGAATGTAGGGGATGGTGAATGAGGTTTTTCTACTTGAGAACTTATCATTAGATTATAGATAGTTGAAGGGTCCTTTCCTTTATTGTGTGGAAATTCATTAATGAAGAAGGGAATTTTACATGTGTACTCTAATTTGGGATCATATTCTAAAGATAATAGAGGATTATGAACTGATGATGAATGAGGATGAGTCCCATAATTGGTAGTACGAGAGGTAATGTGCATATTGCTTTCATCTAAAGTAGAATTCACAAGTTGTTTTTGTGGAAACCTATTGGGATAGGTAAGACTCATCATGTTTATTGGATTCAAATCTACATTATCCTCAAATATTAAAGTCATGATGAGAAAGGGAGGCTAAATAGGTGATGAAAATAAAAGTCAAAAAATAGGATACAAAATTAAACTGGTTAATTATGTTCTATAAACCAGATAATAGAACAAAGAAAAAGAGAACACAGACATCTAGGTTGACTATGTATTTTTTAATAGAGAATAGGATAATAAATAAAAAGACATAGTCAGATAGATCAACTTTGTACTACTTAGATAGGGGATTGAATAAGGAGATAAAGAGACATAGTTAGATAGGTTGATTGTGTACTACAAGTAAATAGGCTAAACATTTTGTAAGAGATTGTGTCAATAGAAAAGATAATGTTCTAAAATAGAGAAAGGTTTTGTAAGATAATATCTAAGTAAATGAAATTAATAACATAATAAATTGGATCTATGTGACTTGATCTAATTGGAACACATGGCACAAACCTTGTACCAATGTTGACTAATGAAAGTTTTGCAATACATCATACAATAATAAAAGAACAAGCAATAACATGAAAGTAAATGCTAACTAAGTGGTCATCGTAAGTTTTATTAAGTTATAATAAAGTTTAATTGTAATTTTATTGAGAATTTAGTTGTAATGAGGAGCTGTAAATCAATCTAAGGTTGGTTTCATAAAGTTTAGGCTAAAAGGGATTTGTATTGGTGATAATACTAGCTTGGTATTGGACCTAACCCCTCACTTCATAATCCTATAATGATAAGGGTTTTAGTTTTTTTACCAATATATACAAATAAACCACATGTTTATACTTGGCCATAAAACCAAAATAACTTCCCACTTGGTGATGAAATCCATGTAGGTAGGGCTTGGGAAGACAAACATTTAATGATTTTTGTATGTAAAGTGATTTGGTAGTGTGTGAAAAAGACAAAAAACAATGTGACTAAATTGTTAATTTGGAAAAACACCTAATTAATTTATGTTTGTTACTCTAAACATGCAAGCAAATAAAAGGAAAGGTGTATTAAATACTATAAAAGAGAGGTTAATTCCTTGATTGAGAAAAGTACAAATTTGGTTCAGGTAACACTATATGAAAATAATAGAAATTAGAGTCAATTAGGTCACTACTATTCTACAGAAGCAAGAACTAGAATAAAATAGTTGAACAAGTCAACTATATCTTCTAGATAAAAAATATGTTATATAATTTTTTTCACTAGTCGACCCAATTGGCTGTAGGGTTGTAGTTTTATAGACTACAAACTTGTGAAAAATAATACTGAAAAGAAAGAACTAAAATGATAGAGAGAGAGAGAGAATGAACCTTGGTGGGCGTTAAGATGATTATATTGCAAAATTTTATGTTATGATGTTCAAATGTTGATTCAAAAATTATGCTAATGTAGTCAACTAGTTTGATAGAGTTTGTGAAACATATGTGCTAAAAAGGAAGTTTACAAATAGATTCAACTGGCTCAACTATGTTTATAGACCTATATGTTAAAAGAAGGAAATTACAAACAAATTTGACTATTCTAACTATGTATACAAATTAGGAACTAAAAATTAAAACTATGTTGAATGGATTGATCCAGTCACCTATATTTGGTGAAGACCTACACAAATAGAATAGAGTCACTTTGGAGTAACTGTGTGTTAAACCTGCACATAGACTATTATAATTATATTGAATAGTTTGATACATTACTATAAAAATAGAAAAATATAATATAATTATAAAATGAAATCATGAAAGAAAATTTACAAGGGTTTGATCCACATCATGTTCACTAAACTAGATTATATAATAATAGAAATGCAACTGATTTATTAATCAATCTTAGCTCAAAGAAGATAAATACTACTTACACTTTCAATTATTTATACATTATATATCCTAGGTCATGACCAAGATGGATCTTCTAGACCTAACCAAGGGATCTCTTACCACAATAACATCACTAGAGAGGGTTCCAAAGCCTCTAGGCAAGTAACACTATGAAATAACACTAGGTAGGTTCTATGTTTTCATATTCACAAATTATATGCAAATCAAATTAAAATATAATCTAGTTCTCACTAAATCTTTTGGCAAAAAGTGGAGGTAAGAAACATAAAAAGTAAACATGCATAGGCGAATCCTAATTAAGCTATGTATAAGTAAAACCCTAATGGTTGGGAGAGAAGTACAAATACTAATCTATCTACTCTTACATAGGAGGAATAAAGTTAGGAATACTTACATTTTAAGATGACCCTATTTTAGGTTTGTCAATGATGACTGTGACCAAGGATGTTGATGAGGTATCATGTCTACTAGAATGACAATGACAAAGTGTGTTTCAATGAGCTTTGGTGTTCCTGCATGGTTCTTTAGTATTTAATTTAGTGAGGTAATTGATGGATGATAGTGATGGTATGGACATGTTACATATACCCTATGGATTGTTCTGAGTGTTTAGAATGATAATGGAAATGAATTAAATTCATTAGAATAGTCATATGAAGGTCTAGGTTCAAGTAGTCATCTTGGTAGATAAGGCTAAGTAAGCAGTTTGATGATGTCATATTTCACACATGTGAAGGTTTTAGGAGTATTTTAATACATGTATGGATTCCCCTATATGATTAAATCATATGATTCAAGCTTCATGTCTAGACATAGAGCATATAAAAATTTATTAAGGTGCAAAGTTGGTTTCTCAGACAAAGTTCACTAAGTTCCCATACTTAGCTAATTTTGTGATATCGAAGATCTATTGTGAGAATTTAATTAGGAAATGAAGATATATGATGAAAATTCATTATGAATATATAAATATCTAATGGAGCACATGATATTGATATATAGTGTTCTAATGGTGCATATTAAGTCAACAAGTCAGTAGGGTGCTCAGAATGCATGCAGAACTACCAAGTGGCGTAAGTGCATTGAGTTTGACAAGTAGGGTCCATAAAAGGCACACAGGGATACCAAATGTCTCAATATCAGTAACATAGATCAAGATAAATTGTGCGTATTAATTTAATAAGTTAAAAAAATCTCAAAAGGCATGTAGGGCTACCAAGTGGTGAAAGCTCATTGGAGACTAACTGTAGGGTACACAGAGGGCACATGGGGCTACCAAGTGGCTTGATCTCAGAAGTGAGGATCTAAGATCAACGATGAGATATGAAATTTAAATATTAATATAATATTGATGAGATATATGGGTGTGTTTGATCTATATTTTATGGAGCATGAGATGAAGACATGTGTTTCCAATATTTTCATTTACAGTGACCATTGGCATTTGAATTAACAAAGGAAAAACTAGTATATAGTATTTGAGCCATAAATTTTGATATGTGTATAATTTTATGATGATATAAAAAAAAATTAAGAGTACTTTAAGTCACATCCATAGAATCTATTTGTAAGTATTGAATGTTCATATAATCAAAGTTATTGAAATCCAAAGTTTACTGTGTTTGACCATGGTATGCAAGTGTCTCGAGCAGAGTAATTGAATATTTATTCATAGTGTATTGATGTTTTAATGAGGACAATATGTGTGTATTATTCAGGTTTATCCAATCCATCTTCAGTTTGAACAATTGCTTAGAAGTTGATTGTGTTTGTTGAATGCACTGGTAGATTGAGTGACCATGTTGCAGGAGTGAGTTGAAAGTGTTTTAAGTATAATTAAAGAATAAAATGAGTATGGAAATGTTATATAAGTCTCTATAAAATTATTTTATGTCATTATATTCCCCTGATCAGATATGGAGAGTCAAAATAGTCTAATTGTATTTTAACTATATGTGACCAGTCTAAGTGGTCACTCTGAGAGAGTTGAATTGAGTACTTAAATCATGTGTTGAAGTGTCTAAATAATGTGAATTTGTAGAATATGTATTTAAGGGTTAACCCATATTATCTAATCATATGGATATGTGAAATATTTTATTTTTAGCTTTAGAAGTTTCAGACTATGTTTTATGTGTTTGAAGGCCTAAAGAGCAAAGAGACCTAATTGGTAGGTTCAAGTGTTGAGTTGGTGTTCCAAGTGTGATGGACCCATATGATATTTTTCAAGGGTGTATTGGAGATAGGTTTGATTTTTTTGAATCATTGGTATAATTTGAAGGTGTTCCAAGAGGTTGAAAGATTAACGTGTGAATGTGAAGGCCTAATTATTTTGAGTCTCATTAAGACCTAATGTAGGATTTGAGTCTTAAGGACTATGTCCAACCTATATATTAGAGTTTTTTACCCATGTAACATGTATGAATACATATTTAAAATGTATAATAAGTATGTAAATCATCTTGGCTAACCAATATGGGTTAAAGGAAGAGAATGGTATCAGTATAAGGTCTAATTGGACTAACTGAGTGTGTTGAAAAAGTGTGTAGATGAGAAAAATAATTGTGAAAGATGTGAGATCAATGTGGATGTCTTGAGAGGTAGATCAGAGTAAGGATTTTATATATGACCTTTTGATCATAATTCTAATTTTGAATTTATAGGTTTAATGCATGAAAACTAGCGAAGGTGTGTAAATTGATCCAAAAGGTGGTTTTGGATGCCTTGCTTGTGTGTGAAGGTTTGAATGAGTGAAGAGTATTAAAGGAGGTTATTTGTTATGGCTTCTCCATTAGATTGAGAATCAATCAAATTTATGGAGTTCTTCATTTCATAGATCTTTTGTTGGTGCTCAACATCTTAGGCAAGTTGGTGTTTGTCATCTTTAGGGGTTGGTGCTCCGTGTGAAGTGGGTACTTCACTAAATTCTCATGTTTGTAATAATATTATAGGACAATTAGTCTATGTGTTTTCAAGATTGAGAGTGGGTTTTCTCCCCCAAGAGGGTTTATGACATATATCTTGTTTTATCTTACTTATCTTTCATGTTCATTGATATGAGTGGGTTATTTGCTTCTTAATTGCTTATGGTGTATGATTAACGGTTTAAAGGATTTAGATTGAAGTTTTGAAATATATTTATTCACTTATTCACCCCCCCTCTCAATGATTTTACCTCTAACAGAGCCCACCACATTAGGCAATCTAATGTTTGGCCAAGGTGATTTGCAAGAGGTTGTTGTTATATGTAAGGATAACAAGGATAAGTAATTTCTAGGCTACAAAACTTCTCTAAGAATCCAAAAGACTTCTCCACAAGACAAGATCCATATCTCCAAATAAATTATTAAAACCCTAAGTAATGTTCCTCAATTAAATGTTGGATAAGCATATGCACAATATATTCTTCTTTTTCCCTTCCCTATAAATGACAAAAATGGATGTGTATATATAGATGGATCTAACCTTAAACCTTTATAAATTTTATCTAATAGGGTCAACCTAATTGACTCTGTGTTGTTATTGATAAAAATAAATTAGGTCTTTATCTAGGTTGGCTAGGAGCCAACCTAGATAAAGACCTAATTTATTAATTTAAATACAAGGTCGATGGGGCCGAAAGTGTAACATAAACCATAAAAAAGGGTTTTAGGCTTAAGAAGGGGCTAATAAAGGAAATAAATGATTGGAAGAGTGTGAAAGAGAGGAGCTAAGGCTTAGGGAAGTGTCCAGGATAAGTTTAGATTGATAGCAAGTGGTGGTATAGGGGACAACAATCCTACAAAGCACCAATGGTTTACCCAGCCCTTTTTTGGTGCAACCTTTAAGGTGTGCACTTAGATATATTGAGACATGATAGGTTCTTATAAGATATAAATCATCATTAACTAATAAAGTTTGAAAAATATTATGTGTATACAAAAACATTTGTCATAGTTGTCAAAGTAGGAGCCAAGTTTCTACTAGACTTCCCACGTGAAAGTTTGAGTACTTTGATTAGAAATCCTAGTAATGAACTTCAAATCTAAAAATTCAACTAGGTATCAACTACGTATAGTCAATATTTATTCCAAATGTTATAGTATAACTAAAGTACACTTGTAAAATGGAAAGGTCATATGGATGAAAAATGGAATAGGTATAACAAGTGTACCAAAACTACCTCAATATAGCTTGTAATATTAGCACAAGGGTTGTTTCTAACACACTGCTTATTGAGATAACTCTATCAATAGAGTAAAAAATGGATGCTTTGGACTATGCAGACCAAAATATAGACCCATTTACAAAAATCACATAGGTTGGTGACATGTTTAATGTCCCTATTTTGACTAAAGAGATTATCATTCAAATGGAATACCTCACTCAGAATGTTATGGATAGCAATCAAGTGCATTCAAATTTAAATTAAAGTGGGTCTAATTTACCACCGAACAATACACAACAAACTCCTCCAATTAATGCCACAAGTGGATTAAAACAAGTTGGGATAGGTGCGCCTACTTCGCAAAATCAAAAGTCAACCTCCACTCCTCAATTAGTTATTTTCTCAAGTGTGAAATAGGTGGAAATGAACTAATAATAGACCAACTTACCACTACAACAAGTGAAAACACTATGCCACCTAAGTAAGGGGAAACAAATGTTCTGCCATAACAAGCCTAAACTAATACACCTCAATAATAACAAATGTTTTCTAATACACAACATGTTTTTATTGGTCAAAAAGTGTTAGTTGGTCAACAAAATATGTCAAACCCCTAAAAATTTCCTAACCAATAATAAGTGTTCAACCAAAAAAAGGTCCATATGTAAAGTAGGTACCAAGTGCTCAATAATTATTGCCTTTCACCTAATGGGTATCACACATGCAATAAGGGTCTAACTTTCAACACCTCCAATAATAGGGTTTTAGTAAACATGTTCCCTATATATAATATGGTTCAATGAGTTAGAATAAAGTTCCCTCCCAAACCCAATAATACCAACACATCCCATAGAGCCAAATGCCATTACCACATGCACAATTCACTAGTCAGGGTTATGTAACCAATCCAAACTATAATGTGTTTCAAAATCAATGCATTCTATATTCATAGTATAATCCCAATGCACATATACATATACCTAGTCATCTGACCAATTCTACAAACATCCCAAAATATCCAAGAGTTTCAACAAATGAAGGATACAATTCAAGCCCTACAGATAGGAAAACAAAAAAAGAAATTCAAATTAGATGAAATATGCTCTTATCCATTCAAGATAGATTATTTTCAAATACCATTTATATCAGGCTATGAGCCACCCAAATTTGAAAAATACAAGGGCAAAGTCAACCATAAAAATCATCTAAAATAATTCTTTATTACTTGCCAGCTAGTGGCATATAACAACATAAACTTGCTTCTACTCTTTCCAAGGAGTCTAGAGAGATAAGTCTTGGAATGGATTTTTAAATTATCAAATAATTATGTACCTAACTTCAATGATATTTTGGATAAGTTTTGTATAACACTTTGCATATAATCTCAAACACAAGATTACAGTTGTGGACTTGGGCCAATTTGAATAGAAGACTAGTGAAATATTTGTTACTTACTTGAAATGTTGGAGAGTAATAGCAAGCTAGTTTACTTATAATTCATCAGATAAATAGTTGGCCATGATAGTTACCAAGATCATACATAGCAAGATATGTTACCATCTCAAACTGTAATGTGCTCATACATTTGAAGAGGTTATATAGAAAGGAATATATATTGATAGACAGTTGGCCCCCCTCTCCCTTCTCTATATAGATTAGATTAGATTAGAGTTAGATAGAGTTTAGTTTATATAAAGGGGGAAGGGGCCCTCCATATATATATTATCTTGAGCATAGTGAATATTATCTTATCTTGAGCATATCCCCCCTCTATATATGGTTATTTAGGGATCTTATCTTGAGCGTAGCCCCCCCTCTCTATATATGTCTATCTAGGGATCTTATCTTGACTATAGCCCCCCTCTATATATGGCTATCTGGGGATCTTGAGCATAGTGAACATTATCTTGAGTGTAGCAAATATTATCTTATTTATCTGGTAGTTTGTTATTGCTCACACTTTGATCTCTCACCATACCATATATAGGAGTAAAGGGACCCAAGACTTATATAAGTTGTGAGTGTGACTATAGCTATATAGAGTCAGGTTGGAACTCAGCCAAGTGCATCTTCCTTAGTTGAACTAGAGAATATCAGGGAGAGGGAAGAGCACAAACTACTTTAGAATAGCTTCAAAATAGGTTGGTTGCCCTGATCTACCTAGGGAAGAAACTACTCACTATCAAAATGAAAGATGATCAATTATCTACCTAAGGGGGGAAATGACCTACTTAGAATAGAGCCAGACAATCTAGGTGGGTGGTAGCCCTAAAGGCCCTTGACCAATGATAAAGGAGGGTAGCTATATAGATTTGGGCCTAAAGTAAATAAAGGATCTATATAGAGAAATAGATAGATATATGGGACTCCCATATAGAGATAGACATATGGGCCTCCTAAATAGATATATATATATATATGGACTAATAAACTATTCACTACTCCATCTATAGTTTATATGGGGTGAGGTGGCTAACATAGTCAATGCCCTATACATACATACATACATACATATATATATATATATACATATTCTATATATGGTGACTTTAGGGTGACTCTCTATAGTCAAGCATTTATGCCCAACTATATCTAGCAAGGCCAATATCCCCAGATAGATATATAGGGTACTCTATATAGTTGAGGGAGAAGCCCTTATAAACAAAGGGATAATAAATATATCTCCTTCTAACTAGAGCTAGAATCATCATCAAATCCTACATAAATATAACCATAACCAAGTCAAAAACCATAATCAAAACCCAATTCAAATACTAGCTTTAATGCCACCTCAAGTCAACAACAATGAGAGACCAAAACCTCATAACCACAATAAGAATGTTGTTGGAAATGGGTTCATTGAATCATGCCATGTTTAGATGGTACAAATATTGGTTTTTTGTTTACCTCCACCCATTCAACAACCACCACCTCCATACATTCATCCAAGACCTCCATAAAATCAAAACCAATTGCAAACCTCTCCTTCAAGGATAATACTACCCATTGTTATATAATTCAATGATCTTGTTGAGCCCAATGAATTTGTGTTTTGAAGATTGGTTTAAGAAAATATGATCAATTGGCTAATATCAATGTCATTTCCTAAAGGGATTAATTTTCCTAATTGGTACAAAGGGCATGAATTTTGTGAGCACCATCGAGTCAGAGGACATTCTATATGATGGTGTATCTAACCCAAGCATTTGATTGAGAATATGTTAGAAAATAGAGAGACAAAAAGAGACATCCATGATCTTATGACCAATCATAACTTGGGTATCTATCATAATACATTTACACAACATAATAATAATAAAAATAACAAATTGTATTACTAATAAAAATAATAATAGTGGCAGAGAACTCCATCACAAAATCAACAATAATAATGCCATCCACAACAAAAACAATAATAAAATGGTCAAAACCAAGGGAAAACTAACCAAAAAAACTAAGGAGTCCATCATGTCATTACATATGCCTAAAATAATGTTGTGGGACATGTTTTAGGCAATCATTTTACCACTATCACTATTAACACTCAGCCAACAACCAATAGACCTAGACCCTTACCCAATAATGTCTATCAGTAGAGCAATACCTATTAGCCTCCTTATGTTGATAATTCTTCTTCAGACCATGTTAGCAACCAAGCTCAACACCACCATAGAATTATCATTCTAGACCTCATTACCTACCTAGCCAACTACCAAATCTAAGTACTAGATCAAGATTATATAATCACAACTCGATGAGCTAAGCTCAATATCAAAGTACCACAACCAAATACTACAAGTGAGCCCATTCAGCCTTCCATGCCTATCATAAATAAAATAATTAAGAAAATTGAGGGGAAGACCTATTATATTATGGAACAACTAAAAAAAAACTGGCACATATATCCATCATGGATTTCCTACATACATCATGTGTCTACAAAGACATCTTGAATGAGTAATTGAACTAATCCACCATGCCAAATGACATCACTCTAGACAAATTCCAAGTTATGGTAGGAAATTTGGCCCCTGGCCAATGTCTCACCTTTAACCAAAGTGACATATCATCCTTGGGCCCTTTATATAATAACCCATTGTATATTGGGGTTAGTATAATGAACCTTAAAGTTAAACATGTCCTTGTAGACAATGGTTCGGGCCTCAACATTGTGTCTTTGAAGTTCATAAAACATCTTGGATATACAAAAGTTGATTTGTATCCAGATACTATCATTATCAAGGCATATGATAACAAAGAATGGGAATCTCAAGTTATTATTAGCTTACTAGTGTTCACTGGGCCTTTAACCCATGACACTTTATGTCATGTTTTAGACCCAAAATTATCTTACAATTTGTTATCAAACCGACCCTAGATCCATGAAATTTGGGCTATACCTTCTACATTGCATCAGTGTATAAAATTTATACATTTGGGAATAAAAGTTACTATACCAGCTAATATTCAACCATATCATTATTATAAACACATCAAGGCTAAGTATAAAAGATATAACTATCAATTTGGCATGAATCTTATGCCTGAATCTAATGAAGAAAGAGCTTAAAAAGGAAAATCCATTGAATTAGGACTAGAACCTAATTACATTGACTTAGACATCCAAGCTTCCACCTCAGGCATGCCTCCACCAAACATTTTTAATAACTTGTATATAAATAACAAAGGTCTCAGAGAATAAAGTACCCATAATGCATTCCATATTGTGAAATTGCCAAAAAATCCAAAATCTTATGGGAGACCTAAGGCCAAAACTAATTTCATGGAGTGGAAAACCAAAGAAAAATCTCAATTAAAAAAGCCCATTATTTTCAAATCAGCCTCTAGCCTAAAACAAGACCCCTTAGTCATAGATGATTCATGGTTGTACACTAATGATAGTTGATTATTACCAAAGCGTAAAGTATTCTATTCCTAATTAGATTATGCATCACCTAGCTTATAAAGGTAGACACCCATCAACAAGGCATGATCAAACTAGTCTCAATGACTAAGTATAAGGGAACCCATGGTAATGGATTTAAACTACCTGGGACTGACTCCACATACCTTATTCAAATTATAAAACCATCAACTAAAGAAGATGATGCCAGTAGTGATGTAAGGTTTAATTATAGCATCTATGATGACCTTTTTGCTACAAATTGTTTTAACTCCCATGCCATTTACTTTGTTAACCCTATTTATCAACCTTCATAATTAACCTTTTACCATCCATAATTGATAGACTAGGAATAGCAAGAGTCAATAATTATATTAGATGAGTTTGAAAATGATGAGGCCATATACAACTTTCTAGGACTGAGGAATCACATTCCTCTTGGAGATCCCAAGCAAGGTTTTTCTATTATATTGGATCCTACCTCATATTTTGGAGAGTGGGTGAGCTTCCCTATCCAAAAACAAAAATAAAATCAAATATTAAGGTTAGAAAGTGAAAACTATATACAAATTAAAATGCAACTAACCTATTAATCAATCCTAGCTTAGATAAGATAAATCCTACTTACTCTTATGTTTATTGATACATTTAGACATTTGGGGTCATGACCAAGATGGATCTACTAGACCTAACCAAGGGGTCCCTTATCATAATAACATCACTAGAAAGGGTTCCAAAGCCTCTAGTCAAGCAACACTATGCAATAACCCTAGGTAGGTCCTATGTTTCCATTTTCATTAATTACATGTAAAGTAAATTAAAATCTAATATAGTGCTCACCAAAGCTTGTGGCACAAAGTGGGGTAATAAACATAAAAATTAAACATGCATAGAAGATTTATACTCAAGTCAACGTATAGGAAATCGTAACATATGGGAGAGAAGTACAAATGCTAATCTATCTAATTTAACAAAGGAGAAACAAAGTTAGGAATATTTACCTTTGAAGATAAACCCACTGAGCCTCAATCTCTCCCTTAGCCAAGGTGCTTTGCAAGAGGTGGTTGTGGTATGTAAGGATAACAAAGATAAGTTATCCCTAAGCTACACAACGTCTCTATGTATTCCAAATAATTCTCCACAAGACAAGATCTGTATCTCCAAAGAAAGTATTAAATGTTAATTAATGATCATCAAGTAAAATGGTGGATAAGCATATGCATAATATAATATTCTTCTTATTCTCTTCCTCTAAATGATAGAAATGCATGTGTACATATAGTTGAATATAACCCTAAACCTTTATGAAATTTTATTTGACATGGTCAACCCAATTTGACTCTGTATTATTAATTTATAAAAAATAAGTTAGGTCTCAACCTAGGTTAGCTACAGCCGACCTAAACCCATAACATGAATATATCAATTAGAATACAGGGTCAGCCTAGGTTGACAAGATTTGGTAAATGTCAAAAAAGTTTTTAGGCTTAGGTAGGGGATAAATAAGGTGGTGAATTGCTTGGAGGAGTGTGTAAAGAGAGGAAGCAAATCTTAGGTAAGTGTATAGGAGATAGTTGTGTATATATAAAGTGGCAGTATAGGGGACAATAATCTTGTGAAGCACCAATGGTTTGCCTACCCCTTTCCCGATGTAATCTTTAAGTTGTGTACTCAAAGAGACTGAGACTCAATAGGTTTCTGAAAGAGAAAAAGCATCAATAATTGATAATTTTTGAAAATATAATATGTATACATATGCACCATTCGAATCTCATCACATTTCATGACGGTGCAAGATGGGATAGTGCTTCAATAAAATAACACAGTAACACACAATGTTGAATCTAAATAAATTGTAGTAAGAAGTGAGTAAGACAAATGAAAGGACATAATTGAGAAATGCATACTTATACTTGCATTAGTGTTGTAGATAAGGAATGAAGTGAAAGAAATGTGAAGGTGTCCAATGTAGATAACATTAGGTGAACCTATAGAAATTAGTGAAAAAGAGAAAAAAAATTAAAAATTTGCAAAATATACATGTAATATGTGAAAAAATTCTATACAATGTCAGGATTTTAGAACATCTTGTAGTTTGGAAAAAGAGCTAGTAGAAATAAATATATGGTCAAAAAATAGAATATGACTGTAAATATTTGATAGGTGAATAATTATTAATAGTAAATATAAATAGGTTAAAAATCAATTCATTTGTTATTTTACTATTCTAAGAAAATATTACTCTGAGAGACCCATTTTGAGCCTATAGAGCGATCATGGTGAGGAGACAACTACAACATGGAGGATGCATAACTGCTGCAACAGGTGCAGTATAGGTAAGAAAGCATGAATTTAAATTATTTTAGAAATTTTAATTGAAATTAAGATAAATATGGAAAATTAAATGGTAGGAAAAATCTGTTATATTATGTATTTCATGCATTTATCACATTTGCTTGTGTATTAACTAGCTTTTTCATCTTTTAGTGAGTTTGCCCTATGTGAGGATTTTTCTCACAATGGATACTTATTCTAGTTATATGTTTTACCTTGCCTATTTACGCAAAAGATTTTCTTTGTATTAGATTTTTTTTATTTGAATAATACTTGACTTTCATTATTTTGTAAACAATTGTTTGTAGCTTCATTATGTGATATTTTTTAATGTTATCACTTCTAAATCTTGGGTTGGAATGCTTATTTGCCATTACTAACATGATATCATAGATTTTAGGTGTTTATCTTATTTGCATCACTACATTTCAATTCATAAATTTCCCTTGTTGTTGCTTCTTCCCTTATTGCAAATCCTCAAGCCATTTTTTCTTTCCCTCTTATGGATCCAACACTTTTATTAAAGCTTTGAAGAGAGTCTATGGTTTTTATCCTTGGAGAGAAGGCAAAGAGGAAGTGGAGTTTTGATTTATCGTGAGTAAAAAGGTGTCCCTATTAGAAAAGCATTGGTTTTGGATGAGAGGCACAAATTTTCTAGACTTTTTGAAGATTTTATTACTTTTGAAGCATTTTCTTTTAATCTTTTGCTCATGGAGATCTACTTCAAGAGGAGGCTCCTTCTCATTATTAAAGAAATCTTGTTGTGGCACTGAAATACTTGGATTTTTATAGTGTGTTATGTTTTTTATTTTCTTATTTGCAGATCTAAGATGCTTGTATAAGGTAGAAAGGCATTATAACTTTTAGATCTGCATTTGTTTAGATCTGCCTCCTTCAAGTTGGGCCTTGGTTTTTTAGTTTTGTATCCTTTTATACTGCCTAAGGTAATTTTGATCTAATATTTGATATAGACATTTACTAAGAAGAGACCTTCATTTCTTCACTTGGTGTCATCTATCTATTGGCTAGGCATTGGAAAAAGACCAGAGGCATCTTAAATTTGCTTGTCAGTCATTGAAAAGAGTACTCGATATTGTTTTAATCTAGGCATTGCAATTCTTAGCTTGGTGATTTTGTGGCTAGGCATTGGAGTTTTTCATTTATGGCATCCTTTTTCTAGCTTTGGCACTTATATGAGACTAAGATCTGAGGCATTGTGTTTTTTGTTGAGGCATCTTTTACCTTTTTTAGATCTGATTATACATTATTACCTATTGGACAATTCCTTTTTTAATAGAGGCATTAGAATTTTTTGCTAGACATTAGAATATCTATAGACCAAAGGCATTAGACTATGGTAGAAAGGCATTATACTATGGTAGAAAGGCATTATACTATGGTAGAGAGGTGTTAGAGTTTTTTTAGGCTTTTTTGACCAGATCTACTAAAAAAATACATTATAATTCTCTGCTTGTGCACTTGTACATTAAAATTTTCTAAGATATTGAGATATTATAAGGAAAGCATTGTATTTTTAAGATTCATTTCTTTGATTCGGATATGACACATGCATTCCAAAGGAGTTATGAGCATTTTCTGAACTAAGGCTCTTTGGTTGGAGTTTATTTTCTGTGTTGAAGAGATCAAAGGAGTTGAAGATATGTTGTATTAAAAAAAAATGAGGCCGTTAGATAGATTTGAGACCAAAAACAATAGTAAACTACATTTTTTCTCCTCTCAAAACAATGGGTTTTATTCATTTTTCTATTACCAAGCTGAATTTTTGCCTCAAGAGGAAGCAAACTTCACTTACACATATACCGAGGTAATCAAGAGGATATTTTTTCATATTAGTTTGAATTTCTAAGTCTATTGTTCAATTCTAGCTCAAATGAGTTGTTGGATGACTATGTTATTTTATAATTTGGTCACAAATTTTAGTTTGTAGTGTCTTTTTTAATGTGTTGACCCATTTTTTGAGAAATCATGATGCTTGTAACTTTTGAACCATAACTTAGATTTGATTTATTTTTTTCAAAAGTGCATGGTTTTTTATTTTATATCTAGTGGTGTCATTAATTTATAAAAAATCACTACTTTTATAAAGTGTCAAATTGGAGGGTCCTTAATACAATCTTTTTAGGGGTTGTCTTAGTGTCAATTTTGTGCACCCTTTTGCATTCTTTATTCTCTTTGGTGATTGTTAACATGGCTTATAATTCTTGCATTGACCATTATGATCCTTTGAATATACATAATTATCATATATGGAGACCTTGAATGAAAACAATCATAAAGTGCAAAGGATTATGGTCCCTAATGAATGAAACTCAATAATAGTTTACACGTGAATTTGAAAAAATTTAGCACCAATGTAAGTTTGAAGAATGTATGGGATTGATTGGGGGTTATGTGAGTGACAATATTTTGTTTAATTTTAATGGGTGTGATTCTCCATTAAAAATTTGAACTAAGTTAAAGGGTTTGTTTGGGAAAGTAGATCACTTGAGAGTCATCCATCTTGAAGTGGAGCTTCACTAAATCTTGATGACTTTGCCTCTATTGTAGACTACCTCACTAATTTTAAGCATTTGTTGACACAGTTGAAGGGGAGTGGATGAGATAAAATGGATGAAGAGTGTGTATACTTTATATTTTCTAAGTTTATTGGTCCATTCCAAATCTTTACGTCTACCTTTTTCTCTAGTATGGATGCCTTAGATGCTACATTAAAAATGTCAAATCTAGAGTTGTTTTGTGAGAGTCTTACTAGGAAAGAATCCAAATTGTCTCACCTTGAGTCTTCCACCTCTAGAAGAGCATTAGTTACATCACATCCTAAGACTAAGGGTAATACGAAGAACACTCCTCCTCCACCTCAAAATTCACCTAAGGCCAACACTAATATATCTAAACCCAAACTATCTTCCAAATCTAAGAATAAGTCTAACCTATCTTGATCTTATTATGGAGTGACTAGTCATGAAGAGTCTAGGTGTTTCAAAAGAATTCAATCCTTAAAATATGCCATTAGGAAACACAAGATTTATATCTCCACTCATCCATCTCATGAGCATTTAATGTTGTCAAGAGATCACAGTTACCTATTTAAAAAAGTTGGGTTCTACATTCTAGTGCTTCACACCATATGACTTCTTCTAAGGAGTCATTTATATCACTTGGTCTAATTTATAATTCCAACATTGAGGTTGGATATTCTTCTTACATTTATATTAAGTGTAAGGGTGACATATAGCTATATGGCAGTTGCATCAATGATGCATTATATGTTCCTAACATCATCACCAATATAATATCAGTGTATCAAATTTGCCATTCTAATTAGGGAAAGATAGTGACTTTCACACCATAGGGTGTGGAAGTTTCAGCTTTGTTAGATCCACACACACTTATTTCACAGGGTGTTGTTGATCATAGTTCTTGACTTTACTATTTTGAGGGTTTTAATGATACTCCTATGAGGATGTGTTTAGTTTCTCATGTAGATTCTAAGAGTTGGCTTTGGCATGAGAGATTTGGACACCTAAAATATAGATATTTGAAGGAGTTGAGTGATCATAATATGGTAGAGGGTCTTCCTAAAGTTTAATGTCTTGATGGAGTTTGCCTCAGTTGTGAATTAGGGAAACAACACCAGGATCTATTTCGTAAGGGTATGTCTACAAGAGATTCTTCACTACTTGAGCTTGTGCATAGTGATCTGATGGTCTTTCCTACTCGTTTTTTTAAGGAGCTAAGTATGCACTTACATTCATTAATAATTTCTTGAGGTGTACTTAGTTTTATTTCTTCAATTACAAGAGTGATGTCTTTGCTCACTTAAAATTCTTTAAGGCTTTATTTGAGAAACAGTCATTGAGTTGCATCAATAAGATTTATATAGATAATGCGGGGGAGTACTTCAGTCAAGAGTTATCTGATTTATTAGCATCCCATGGTATTGTTTACCAGCATTGTATTATTCGTACTCCATAGTAGAATGGATTGAAAGAAAGGAAAAACCAAACTCTGAAGGAGATGGCTAACTATATGATGTATTCACAAGATTTACCTCCTATTTATTGGGTAGAGGCAATTAATTGTTTGAACGACATTCATAACCACACACCACATTGAGTACTTGAGCATATGACTATGGAGGAGGTTTGGTCTGGAACCAAGCCTGATGTCTCATTTTTTTCAGTCTTTGGGAGATTTACTTGGGAATTAGTACCAAAGAAGAAAAGGAAATCATTGGATAAGAAGAGCAAACCTTTGATTTTTGTAGGGTATTATGAGGACATAAGAGATTATCATCTTTTAGATATTGATACTCATGATGTTTATTTTTGAATACATGTACAGTTGATGAGAACTTCACATCTCATGACTCTTCATCTTCTTCCATGCCTTCTTTTTTTGATGATTCACCTCCTCTTGAGGATTCATTCTTTGAGGATCTAGTTTAGGAGATTCCTAAGGAGGTTATTAAGGATGAGGATCATGTTCACACTAATTTTGCCACTATGCCTAGGTGGGCTCATACTACAGTTTCTAAGGTAACACCTTTTATACAAGATCTTCCACCTACTCGACATCATCATGCCCATTATAGGGTACTAGACTTTTTTGTCAAGCATTTTCTAGGGATACATAGTCTTTTTCATATGCTCATGGGACACAGGAGTGGGATGATACGATGACAAATGAGTAGTCTTTATTGATGAATAATCACACTTTAGATTTTGTCACTCTTTCTAAGGGAAGAAATTTGGTTAGGTACAAGTGGATTTACCACACCAAGTATGTAGTTGATGGTTCCATTGATAAGTATAAGGCATATCTTGTTATAAAGGGATTCTCATAGGTTAAAGGTATTAACTACTCTGAGAATTTTGTACCTAATTCCAATATGGGTTTTGTATACCTTGTACTTTCTCTTACTACATCATAAAGTTGGCCAGTATATCATATGGATGTTAAGAGTGATTTATTGCATGGATACTTGCATGAATAGATCTATATGGATCAGCCTACTAGGTTTTTTCATGATTCATCTCTTGTTTATCAAATTAGGAGGTCTCTTTAGAATCTCAAACATGCCTCTCTAACTTGGTATGATAATATGGATTCATTTCTTCTCTCCACTAGCTTTGTTCACTACCACTCTGATTTCACTATGTATATTCAATGTATTGGGGAGGTCATTATTATTTTGGTCTTGTATATTGATGATCTGCTTCTCATAAGTAACTCCTCATCTTAGATTAAAACTATTTAGTAGTCATTTTCAACATAGTTTGACATGAAAAATCTTGGACTTTTACATTTCTTCCTTGGTTTATAGATTTTACAACCAGATATAGGGATTTATTTGAGTTAACATAAGTATACCATTGGTCTTATTTAGTATTTTGGCATGGCTAATTGTAATCCAAGTCCTTATTCTTTTCAATCTAGAGTGACTCTCACTACCTCTTGTACTACTCCACTTTGTGATCCTACATTGTATAGACAAATGGTTGGAAGTCTTATGTATTTGACCTATACTCACCCCAAAATTTCATTTGCAGTTGGGCTTGTAGCTAGGTTTACACATCACCATCATGACAGTCATTGACAGGATACCAAGAGGATTATATTATATTTATGAGGCACTACTCATTTTGGATTACACTATACCAGAGGTTCTACTCAATTAGTGATTTAGATTAGGTAGGTTCTCTTGATGACAAGCGTTCCAATTTTAAATACATATTTTATCTTGGTTCTTCACCTATTACTTAATTATACAAGAAGAAGTAGGCTATTGCACTTTCATCTATAAAGGCTAAGTATAGGGTAGTAGTTATAGTGAGTTAACAAATTCTTTGGCTTCATCAATTATTGATAGAGTTTGGCTTCACGCAAGATTTACCCATTGTACTTTGGTGTGATAACTAGAGTGAAATTCATATATATCACAACCCAATTGATCATCAATGGACCAAACACATTGAAGTACATATACACTTCATTCATCAACATATTCAGGATGGATTTCTTAGCTTGGAGTACATTTTGACTCAATAGTAGGTTGTAGACATATTCATGAAGCCTTTTGCATCACCTCGTTTCTTTGAGTTGCATGGTATGCTTGAAGTCTCAAAATTTATCCTTAGAGGTGTTCATGAGGATATCTTCCGTCTACATTTCATGGATACATATTACACATTAGTACCTTATCAAGCCTAGTTATCGGGACTCATATTGTGGATATGTCATTATTTCTTTTTTGGATTTTTTTAGCCCCTAGCTTCACTTGAGGGGGGGTGTTAGAGTATATATCTCATGCATCTATCACATTTGCTATTTTATTATCTATATTTTTGTATTTTAGTGAGTTTATCTTATGTGAGGATTTATCCCTCATTGCTAGTTAGGCTAGTTCTATGTTTTGCCTCACCTATTTATGCAAGAGCTTTTCTTTGTACTAGTATATCTTATTTTTGAATAACACTTGACTTGCATTGTTTTGAAATTAATTGTCTATAGCTTTATTGTGTGATGTTTTTTGTGTTATCACTTTTTAATCTTGGGTAGGAATGCTTATTTTCCATTCTTAACAAAATCTAGACACAGAAATTGACCCTAGGAAATTTTTAGGTAAACTAAGGGTAAAACTAGGTACTATGGAGTAAAGGATCAGATAGATAAATTCCTAAGGGATTTATGGTAAATATTCAAAAATTCACCACAAACAAAAAACAAAGTCAACCTTATTAACTCAGTTCATAAGGCAAAATAAAAATAAGGGGCCAATTGCATGGCAGTGGGTCGATATAGTATCACTAAATATGGTTGAATTTGTAGCAGTATGCCAATATAGTTTGAAACAAGAAGATGGCCAACATAATACCCTCTAGTTGATGTATTTTATATTTTGTGGCCAATACAGTTTGCTAAAGTAGGTCGACTACATACTAGAGGGTCGATATAGTATGCTAGAACTAGAAAAGGGCTAATTCAGTATCAAATAGGTTGATAGTGTCTGAAAGAAAAAGGTTGACTATGTACTAGTGGGATGATGTAGTATGCCAAGATTGTGACATGTTGATTTAGTATTAAATGGGCTGATTGTGTATAAAAATAAGAAAACTAGAAAACTAAATCATGTAAAATGATGTAGTTAATTTGTAAATTTTTGAAAATATTTAAGAATGTATTTTAATTATTATGACATCAATAACTAATACATCCTCTTTTATTTGATATTTTGTAGAGACGCTAGAGATTTTGGTATCTAGTAGATTCATCCTGGCTACTAGATCTATTAGAATGGTTGGTAGACATGGATAAGGCTCATCTAGCTGTCTTGGGCTTTGGAGGTATTATAGAGATGAGACATATCCCTCTAAGTTTTGATCTCATTGTCATGTTCCTAAGAGCATGGGAACATTTGACCAACAGTTTTTGATGGGAGGTAAAGGGGGATAATGTTGGGTGAATATTTTGTCACCAGCTGACTGATGGAAAAAAAGGTGCATCAACCACAACATAAGGAGATTTATGCAGAAAAATGGGTGTGATGACCACAGCCAAAATGAGATAAATCTCTCCTCTCAGCAATGGGAGGTTCCCTATAATTTACTATATACTATAGTATATATATATATATAAGTTGAAAATAGACACAGATAAAATCATACCATCCATCTCTCTTTTTTCAGAGATGATGTTTACAGAATAGAGGAGAATTTTGGCATAATTACCAAAAGCACTTCTCTTCTTTCAGAAGTGATATTCAGCCAACAGCAGGATTCTTCCTAGTTAATAACAGAAACCACAAGAAACCAATGAAAGCACAAAGTCTTTTGTTTTCTCTCCTACTAATTAAGATAAAGAACACAATAGTTTGAAGTGTAGCCTAAAGTCTTCACTTCAACTACAACAGAGTAAAAGATTACAAAGGATAAGGGGAGTTCAAAGTCTCTCCAGTATCCTTTACACAAAACATAGACTGAAGGCAATTATGGAAGCACAAAGTCTCCCACAGTCAACTTCAGGACATCTTCCAGCTTACTTCCACTAGTTCTACTTGTTTGATTAAATGGACAAGACTGTATTTAGGAAATAGACATAAGAACAATTTCTTAGATGACACAAGTTTATTCCAACACAAAGTTTAAAAGGTCACTTGTTTTCTCATTCATTTAACAAAATATGATTAACAGTCTGAGCTCAAAGTCTTAGGATTGTCTTTAAATTTGGGTAGAGCTTTACTTCTAATAATAGAAAGATCTCCCTTATACAAAATGAGAGATTACAATATATAGCATCACAAGAAAGACTTGGGTGCTTGTTTTCATCAAAATGGCCCATGTTGAATTGAATGCATTGAATATCTATGAAAGGGCCATGCTGGAACAGGTCATCAGCCTTGACTTTAGCATTTTGAATCATCTCAAATGTCTCTTCCTAAGCATGGGTTGTCTGGTCTTCTTTATGATGCTTACAAGGCTATCCATTCACCTTTACTTAATGTAGAAAAATAGGCTACGTCCTTGAATGTTTGTGTTCTATAATGTCTACCTGGTGGACTATTCCACCTACTAGAAATAACTCTATTATGGATATTTCTAGATTTTCTATAGTTATTCTCTCTTTCCTTGACACATTTTGTCTTTCCTTGGTGATCTGAGCTCTTTTGGCTATCTTCTCACTTTCAGCTAGCTCTTTTAGCTCCTTTTTGGGCTGGTCACTGAGCTTATTCTCAGGTCTTATGAAAATTAATCACTATTTCATTACCCTAAAATTGATGTCCATGGGGATGTCACTAGTCACCTTGAACCTCTTTAAACCTTGAACTCTTTTAGTTCGAAGGTTCAATGGTTCAATGGTTTTGTGAAGGGCCACGTTTGCTCTCTTTTTCTTCTTCAATTGCACCATTTCTTTGAAATATTTGTTTAAACTTCTTTTTGGAATATTTCACTTCGTTCATTCACTCAAAGCTTCCTTTTGAACTTTGAACTCTTTAAACCCTTTGAACCTTATGAACCATTTTAGTTCAAGGTTCAATGGTTTAATGGTTCATTTTATTTCTTTGAATCTTTTGAAGCTTCAAACTTTCTAGATCCTTACCTTTTCTAAGTCCATCAAACTCTTTGAACTTGTTGAACCTTTGAACCTTGAACTCTTTCGGTTCAAGGTTCAATGGTTCAACGATTCAATCTTCACTCTTCGACTCCTTTTATTCTCTAAGTCCTTTGAAGTTTGTTGAACTCGTTGAACCTTTGAAGTTCAAGGTTCAACGGTTCAAAGTTCAATCTTAACTCTTCAAAGCCTTCTTTTCTTTAAGTCCATCGAAGTATTTGAACCTTTGAATTCATTTAACCTTTAAACCATTCAGAGGTGGGGTTCAATGGTTCAATGTTACAAAGTGGTTCATTATAATTTTTTGAAGCCCATTGTTAAGTCTTTTGATCAAACCTTTGCATTGAACCATCCTCAAAACACTAAGGAAAAGCCTTAAGTGTTTTTGAACTTCCTTTGAAGAAAGCCTGCCTATTGAACCTGTGACTTCCTTAGCTGAAAAGGCTTGAATATTTGAAAAACTTAACTACTCAAAAAAAAATTGAGAAAGAAAAGAGAGATTTTTGGTCTGTAAGACCAAAATAGTCGGTATGTTGTCTATAAAAGCAAGTGATAGATTTTGGGAACAATAGCTGGCTCCAAATGGGGAACTTCTATCGATTAAAATTTTGAAATTGTCAAAGGGAGTAGAAACTAGAATCTCAATTCCTTCATCTATGCCATTAGGCTACGAAGTCATGCTACCCAAAAAAGAAAGGTGCCAAAAAATAAACAAACAACATAAAATAAAGAAAGACTATATAAATATACAAATGGACTTATCTGATACTTCAAAGATTGAATTGTTTCAGATGTTGCCCATTGTGAGGCAGAGTGAATGGCATTCCATCTTGATATTTTAGCAAGAAACTATTTTCACCATTTAAATGATGAATGGTGAATGGACCTCTCCATAGGGAATCAAATTTTCCATGTATTCCTTTTAGTTCTCTCCTCTTGTCCCACAACAAGACTTGATCTCCAATCTAAAAATTAGGGATCTTTACTTTTTGGTCGAAGAATCTCTTCACCAGATTTTGATGCACAGCAATTCGGTCCACTACCATAGCTCATTACTCATTAAGCTCAGTCAAGCACATGATCCTTTTGTCGATGGAACTTTTAAAAGTTGAATCTTCTACTACCTTTGCTAATTTTAATGTTGATAATTCCAGGGTGATTGGTATCTCTGCATTGAGACCATACAAAAGTTGAAATGAGGACATACCAATTGCCCTCTTGTGTGTAATTTTGTTTGCCCATAAAGTATCAAGCAATGCTTTATGCCAATTTCTCTAATTATCATCTACTAGCTTCCTGATAATGGTCACCAAGTTCTTGTTTCTTGATTTTACTTGACCATTTCCTTAAAGATAATAGTCAGAATAATGGGAGAGAATAATCCCATAAGAGTAATAGAATTGGGTGATCTCATGAGAAGAGAAACAAGCTACATTATCTATTACAATCTTGGTTAGGACTTCAAACTTGGAAATGATGTTTTCTTTGAGGAAATTACACACTACCTCTGAAGTAGCATGCTTGATAGAATGGCTTCCACCCACTTGGTAAAGTAGTCTATGACTGTGAGGACATAATCATGTCCAGGACTCAAAGATGCATTTACAGTGCCAATAAAATCAATTCCCCTTTGTTGAAATGGCTCTTCTATCACCATAAGCTTGAGAGGTAACGTAGCCAACTTGGGTTTGCCAATGAACTGTTGACATAGCTCACATCTACGCACCCAAGCGTATGAATCTCAAAATAGAGTAGGCAAATAATACTTGGCTCACAAAATCTTATAGGTGGTCATAGGTGCAAAAAAATTCCTCCAGAAGCCAAATTTTGGAAGGACTCCAAAAGTTTATTCTGCTAAGCCAAGATGGTTAAAAGTGTATGTTCAGAAGCATAGCTTTACATCATGAATTATTTAGTGTAATCAGGACAAACTAGAATTGGGGCATGGGTGATAGCTTCATTGATGTCTTGAAATGCTAACTTGCCTTCTTCAGTCCAACTAAAAGTGGCTTTGTCTTTTTATCATATTGACAATATGGCGAGTCTTCTCTATGAATTCAGGAATGAACCTTCACAAAAAATTCACCTTTTCAAAGAAAGAGTGAACTACAGTCTTATTGGCAAGAAGAGCAAGCTCTTGGATGGATTTGACCCTTTTTAGGTTGATCTTTATGCCTTCTCAAGACACAGTGTGATCAAGGAGTTTCCCTTCAGTAACTCCAAAAATTGATTTCTTGGAATTAAGAGAAATACCATTCTGCCTACATCACTCTAGCACTTATTGTAGATGATGCACATGATCAAGATGACATTTAGAAAATACTGTCAAGTTATCAAGATATACCATAATAAACTTACCCATTTCATTTTTGAAAGTAAGATCCATTGCTCTTTGGAAGGTGGCACCAGCATTGATCAAGCCAAAAGGCATTTTGCAATATGCAAAGGTGCCCTAAGGTGTCATGAAGGTAGTCTTATGTTGGTCTGCTTCACCAACTTCCACTTGATTATATCTTGAAAAGCAATCTAACATTGATAACATCTCAGTGCCCATCACTGTCTATAGTAGTTGATCCATGATGGGCAGGAGATAGTTGTCCTTTAAAGATGATTGATTCAGATTTTTGAAATTAACACATAGGTGAATTTCTCCATTCTTCTTTCTCATAAGAACTATGTTTGCAATCTAAGTGGAATGATGGATTGGGAAAATAATTCTTGCATTCAGTATTTTTTGTATCTCAGACAAAATTGTCCCTGATATCTAGGGTTATACTGCCTTTGCTTCTGCTTGTGAGGCAACGACCCAATCTTGAGAGGAATTTTGTGCTTAATTTCTTCAAGTCTGAGATATTTTAGATCATCATATAAATATGCCAAAACATCAATGTAGTGGTGAAGTAGAGTGATAAATTTGAGTTTTTCATCAAGAGTGTAACAATTCCCAATGTTGATCATTTTTGGATTATCTTTTGTACTCAAATTTATTTGATCAAAATCCTTGGAAGATTTTGAATCTATTTGTTGTTCCTTGATAAACATATAATGTTTGTCAAATAGTTTCTCAAGAGAAACTAATCCTTTGGAAATTTTATTCTCTTTGAGCTGAAGGAACTCTTCATCAGCTTTTGAATTTATTTCAGGAGTTGATTCCCGTGGTGGAGATTCACTACCTTCAAATTGAAGCTTTTGAAAGCTATCTCTTTATTTTAGAAAAGTAATAATTTGATTATCACCATTGAATAATTTCCAATGGTTAGCATTATCAGGTACACTTGGTTGAAAGACAAGCTCGATAGTGTACCTATCTTCTTTGAATCTTGGTGAGGGACCAAGAGAGTTGAAAAGATGACTAACACATCTGCACAACTATTAAATTCTTTGGGCACGGTAGAAATACTAAAAGGATCAAAGCTTTTAATGCAGTCCCACACTAGATTTTGATAATGTCACAATCTCTCGTTCTTAGTTTGATACAAGTTCCTTACCTGATAAACTACTAGTTCAGTGTTTCCTTTGGCATGAAGTTTAACACCTTTATCCTGAGCAGCCTTTAATCTAACCAACAGCGAATCATACTCAGCAATGTTTTTAGTGTTATTGAACTACAACTTGTATAAGTATGGAAAAATATCTCCTTGAGGAGATATCAAAACAATTCTAGCTCTAGAACTAGTTGAAAAATTATTACCATCGAATTTCAAAATCCAGATGTCATCAAAATTTGATATTCTTTCAAATTTTTCTTCATCAAGAAGGGAAGATCCTTTTTCATGTGTACTATGCCCTACTAATTTTTTTGATGTTTCATCTAAATTTTATGGATTTTCACTTATAGAGATTTCATCTACTAAAACAAGAACTTCTTCAGTAGATAAAAAGTAATTTCCCATGCCTGAAGACTCAAATAAAATTTGAGCTTTAAGGGCTAAAGTATGAGTGACTATGTACTTTGATTCCTTCTTAGGAAGTAGCCTTTGCATGACACCCTTAACAGGAATCCTCACCTCAGACAGGTTCATGCTCAATTCTCCACCAACGTCTTTGCAAAAAATTTGCCCAAGAAGAATGCCATAGGAGGTTGGGATGCCAGCCAATAGGACTGTCATTTTGATTCTTTTATCTAGGAAGGCCATAAATGCAAATTGAGCATCCTTGATTTGTCCCAGTAGAGCCACTTGTTTGTTTTCCATGGAGAAACATATCCCAAAGGTTTTAGTTAGCATGAGACTAAGAGATTCTACCACCTTGGTGGGAATGACATTGTCAGAAGCACCTGAGTCAATTATATAATTATTCAGTTGATGACCATTTATCAGCAAGGAGACATAAAATGGTTCTATCTTTCTAGGGGCAGTTATAGGAGTAATCACAAGATTATTTCAGGTAGGTGTGTTCTTTGGGGGAATAGGAGTCACTTTTGAAATTTCTTGTCTTGTAGGGACAGTTTTATTCTTGATGCATTTAACTAACCTATCCAACTGCTTAGGGTTGGATTGCAAGAATTCAAACTTAGAAATTTGAATTTTGGTCTTCTTAACATGGTCAATTATATCAAATGATTGAAATGAATTTGAAATAGAGGAAGGTAGTCCATCAATCTAGTTTTTGTTGGGTGTAGGACTGGTCTACAAATTTGAAGCAGAAGGTGAAGGAATATTTGAGGTACTTACTTTTTAGTGAATCACTGCGTCCTTTGATTGGAAAGGCAGTGAATTTCCTCATTTAGCAATTGAAATTATTGGTCGAGATTCTTCCCTTATTTTTCCCTTATTTGCTTGTTAAGCTGACTAGTTCTGGGACCTAGTAAATATAGCGTATGATCCATCAAACACTTCACCTTTACTTTTGGGTTCATGTTGATAATTTAGGTAACTAATGTTGGAGTTTCCAGTTTATTCTTCTTAGTTCTCCGCAAAGAGATCAGCATCATCTTCTTGGTTTAACTCAGGTTGGAAAGAAAAATCAGATTCAGTTTCAAGATAACCAACTGTTGAGTTCACTAGTGTTGCTTCAATGGTAAGCTTCTCTAGTGGGGGAGGAAGGCGATTTGGTTGCCCTTGATTTTTGGTAGCATTGCCCTGATACGACTAGTTGGGAAATATCCTCCTTGGTATATCCTGATAAGGAGGAGTAGACATCCCTTGTGCCATTTGCTTTTTTAGAGCTACCAATTCATTTGCTAACTTTTTCACCATAGGATTAGTGGTGCTTGTAGAAGAATGTTAAAAAGATGAAGAAGATTTACCTCTGTTAGGATCTCTTCTTATCTTTCCTACCAAGATAAGATCACCTTCAACCTCAGTGGCCAAAATCTGAGCTACAACAAGATCTATGTGGCTAGCCCACTTCAATAAGAAACTCACTTCAAGAAGCTGAGAACTGATGAAGCATTTGAGATTCTCAGGCATCGACTAAACAATGGTAGGAATCCTATTCCTCATCTTGTCAAATTTAGCAATGAAGTCTCTCATGGTTTCGTGAGGCTCCTTCTTCGTTTGTGTAAGCTGGGCTAACAAGGCATGTGCATCTTTTACAAACTTGAAACTGGCCTCAAATTTGGCCTTGAGAGTGTTCCAGTCAGTCACTATTTGTTTTTGCAGATGATAAAACTAGTCTGTAGCAGTGCCTTGCAATGTCTCCACAAATAGTCTGACTAAAATGTCTTCATATTCAATGCCTATTACACTATAGGCTATGTAAAAGGCTACAATATGTTCATCAGGATGAACCTTCCTATCACCATATAACTTGGAGAAATTTTACTTTGAGCTACGGGGTAGCTCATGTATAGGTGGGGTCAGATTCAGGGGACCAAAAGTAATACCCTAGGGGCCTTGAACTACCATGATATGGCTATTGAAATGAGGGATAATAAATATCTGTGGGATATGTATGGACAAAGCTCTATTAGCAGAGGAAAGAGCAGCTTTGCCTAGTATTGGGGACCTAATGTTTGTAGGAGGAAAACTCCTGGTTCACTGAAGGTGAGTTATGGAGGGGAAAGATCAAAATTAATTTGATGCACAAGCTTAAATATAGGGTCAACAATACTTTGAGCTCTCTAGCTTCGTGTGTATGGTGGGTCTGCTAGAGTGCTAAAATAGATATGGATAAGAACTAAAACTGCTTCAATTTGAAGCTTGAGGCTTCAAACTACGCATTCTTCCTTAGTGGAGTCACCAAAAACTATTGGGTGAATATTTTATCACTAGCTAATTGATGGTAAAATAGGTGCATCAACCACAGCATAAGGAGATTTATACAGTAAAATGGATGTGGTGGCCATAGCTAGATTGAGATAAATATCTCCTCTCAGTAAGGGGAGGTTCCCTATAAACTATAGTATACTATAGATAAGTTTAAAATAGACACAAGTGAAATCATACCATCCATCTCTCTTTTTTTAGAGATCATGTTTACAAAATAAAGGAGAATTCTAGTGTAATTACTGAAAGCACTTCTCTTCTTTTAGAAGTGATATTTAGCCAATAGCAAGATTCTTCCTGGGTAATAATAAAAACTACAAGAAACCAATGAAAGCACAAAGTCTTTCATTGTCTCTCCTACTGATTAGGATAAAGCAACATAGTATTTTGAAGTGTAGCCCAAAGTCTTCACTTCAACTACAACAAAGTAAAAGATTACGAAGGATAAGGGGAGCTCAAAGTCTCTCTAGTATCCTTTACACAAAACACAGACTGAAGGCAATTATGGTAGCACAAAGTCTCCCACAGTCGACTTCAGAACATCTTCCATCTTACTTCAACTAGTTTTTCTTGTTTGATTAAATGGACAAGACTGTATTTAGGAAATAGACATAAGACAATTTCTTAGATGACACAAGCTTATTCCAACACAAAGTTTGAAAGGTCACTTGCTTTCTCATTCATTTAAAAAAATATGATTAACAATATGAGCTCACAGTCTCAAGATTGCCTTTCAATTTGGGTAGATCTTCACTTCTGATAATAGAGAGATCTCCCTTATACAAAATGAGAGATTACAATATATAGCATCATAAGAAAGACTTGGGCACTTGTTTTCATGAAAACATCCCATGCTAAATTGAATGCATTGAATATCTATGAAAGGGCCATGATGGAATAGGTCATCAGCCTTAACTTTGGCATTTTAAATCATCTCAAATGTCTCTTCCTAAGCATGGGTTGTCTGGTCTTCTTTATGATGCTTACAAGGCTGTCCATTCACCTTTACTTAATGTATAAAAATAGGCCACATCCTTAAATGCTTGTGTTCTCTAATGTCTACCTGGTGGATTGTTCGACCTACTAGAAATAAATCTCCTACAGATATATCTATATTTCTTGTAGTTTTTCTCTCCTTCCTTGCCATGTTTTGTCTTTCCTTGGTGATCTAAGCTCTCAGGGCTATCTTCTCACTTTTAGCTGGCTCTTTTGGCTCCTTTTTGGGCTAGTCACTGAGCTTGTTCTCAGGTCTTTTGAAAATCAACGGCTATTCCATTACCCTAAAATTAACATCCATGGGGATGTCACTGGTCACCTTGAACATCTTTGAATCTTGAACCTTGAACTCTTTTGGTTTGTGTTAGGTTGTGGAGCTAAAAGCTTCACCAGGATGCAAACATGAGGAATTACAGAGGTTGCAGAGGTTGCAGAGAGTTGCAGAATGAGTTGCAAGGCAACCAACATCAGTCTGGTCAACTGACGTCAGTCAAATAGCAGTGAATAACCAATCGACATCGGTTACTAATCGGCCGACATCAGTCAAGGAGGAGCCGACATCGGCAGCCTGTGCGTGAACATGCAGTTTGCATGCAGATTTTAGAGAGTCTATTTTTGGACGGTTAGTTTGCATGTTAAAGGCTAATTATAGTCTTGAGTTGTGTGTCTAATTACTATAATTAAGATAGTCTAATTATTATAATCATGAGATCTATATATAGACTCATGGGTTGTATTGTAAACTAGTGCTAGAGAGTAAGAGAGCAAATAAGCTCCTTCAGAGAGAGGAGAGCAATGGTGTGTTCCTCCTAGTGCCACAGTACCAAGCATGGGTGCTAGTTTGGAGAATCAAAAGGGTTCTTTGTATATGTATGATCTTGGTCAGCAGGTGTGCATGGCTTCTTTTGGAGATCTACAATGGTGAGTAAGGTCTAGTGATTTGTTGGTAGCAGCAGAGAGCAGGAGATCTACTTGGAGTACGGTTGTGTACTTGGTGTACTGGCAGCATTGTCTCTAACTGGTGGAGGTGAACATCAATTCTATGTTTGAGTTGATTGTTGGGACCGAGAGAGAGAGGGAAGAAGGTCTTGAGGTGTGGCAAGCCTTTGAGGTGGAAGAAGAAGTGGCATCTTCTTTATTGTATTTTCTTTTGAGTGATTATTAAAACAATTGTGTATTGTCTCTCATATTCCTGTGTTGTTTCATATTTCTAGTTACTTATCATTCTAGATAAATTCCATGTTTAGTTGCTAATACAAGAGGTAATCATATGTGCTCTAATTGGTGGAGCAAGATCCTGAGAGTTGGTATTAGAGTAGGTTGTGCAGGTTGACCAGGGTGGTACCAACTTGACAGTTGGTATCAAAGCAGGTTAAGCAGGTTGACTAGGGTGGTACCAACTTGACATTTGGTATCAGAGCTTTTAGTTGGGTTACTAACAGGTGGTTTCAGATCTAGTTAGTGTTTGTTGATTACAGGTCACTCATAGGGGTTTCAGATTGAGTGGGAGTATAGCAATGGCAGAAGAAAGTAAGCTACGAATGGAGAAACTAAATAGTACGAATGGTTTGATTGATGGAAAGAAAGAGTAGGTAAAGGGAGATTGTTGGTCGGTAGAAGATCAGTGTGTAAAAGCAAATGTTGGAGGTGATGTTGCATAGGTTGTCTGGATAAAGTAGAATCTTTGTTTACAGATTCTTTTGCCTCTTTCCATGTAGCCTGAAATAGAGCATCTTTTCATGGGTATGTCTTTAGAGACTTTGGAGAGATTTATTAAGGGGTTGGTGAGCCTTGTTAGATTATTGACGAAGGGGAAGTGAAGCTGAAATTGCAGATGGATAACACACAGGTGTTGAAGGAGGTTATGCAGGTACCAGTCTTGGAGATGAGTCTAATTTCTTCAAAAAAGTTAGGTGATGGGAGATGCATAGTAACTCTCACAGCAGATGCACTTGAATTAGATGGTGGTAAGAAAGTAGGTATCCTTTATCTATCTACTTATATTACTGATTCACCTTCTATTGTAGAGATGTGGCTTTGTAGGCTTGGTCACATATGTAGGAGGGGAATGCATGTTCTTAAGTGGAAGATAGATGTTTTTGATAAACTTAAGAACTGGAACACCTTGGTGTTCATGGAGGAGATGATGGATAGTGATCAGATGAGGGGATTGAATTATTCTAAGCAGGGATGTGTTGATTTGAATAGGGTTTTGATCCATGGAGAGCTTGCAGGTAAAAAGTTATCACTCACAAGCAAACACAAGTACCGACATCAGTCATACAGTAATCAGCATCAGCAATAGGAAGACCGACGTCGGTCATACAAGAACTGATGTCGGTAGAATGGATATCAGCGTCAGCAAGAGGAACGACATTGGCAGTCAGGGTCAATGTAGGGAACCGACATCGGTCGGATGCAGACTAGGAGATGGCTGAGATCGGTCACTAAAATGGATGGTGGGCAGATAGCAAGCTGTCAACAAGTCTCAAACACCCATATGGAGGTCAAAAAGGGTAAGTGAACCTCATATTCATTGTTCACCTTCTTTATATTGATTATCGATGGTCAAGAACTAGGAAGATGTGAAGAGGCAATGCAGGTAGAATCCAAAAATAGTGGGAGCTTGGCATGGATGAGGAGTGTGAGTCCTTGGAGAAGAACCAAACAGGTGTTTTGTTGGTGGAGTTGTTAGCTAGAAAAAAGCACTGAAAAATGGATGGATTCCCAAGTTGAAGAAGAGAGTGGATGGATACATGAGACGGAAGGCCAAGGTATAAGGTCTTGAGGAAGCTGCAAGACAGTGGTATAGGGCTGACAGGTGGTACCAGGTGGATGACAAAGCAGATCTTTTGTCAATGTCAGTATAACCATTGTGTTTATCTTACCAAGTGGATGATGGTCACAATATTATCTTGTTATTGTATGTGGAGGATGAGCTTGGGGTAGGTTCGTACATATAGGTATTTGCTGAGCTAAGGGTAAGGTTAGTTTAGAGGTATGTCATGAAGAATTTGGAGCAACAAAATTCTTTGGCATAAGAGACATGGAGATTTTGTCTCCAGTGGGAGCTGATGTGAAGACGGTGTTGGCAAGGTTCAAGATGCAGGATGTAGAATTGGCAAGCACACAAAGGGCTGGACAGTTCAAGCTTAGCTTAGAATAGGGTTTGAAATCACATAAGGTCTAGTGTAGGCCTGAGTTTTCCCAAGCAGTGGGGGTTGTCAAAAAATTTGGAGCCAATTCGGGGAAGGAGTACTGGAGGGCAGTTCAATGGATTCTCAAGTATCTGAGAGGGACTAGCAGCAGGGATTCTTGTTATGCAGGGTCAAGGTCTTCACTACATGGAGTTGTAGGTTCGGATGTGGCAGGGTACTTGGATGATAGGTATAGCATCACAAGATGTGTGGTGGTTGGTCTTCAAGATTGATCTTGAAGAGGGATACAAGCCAGGGAATAATTTAGATGGTGTACAGGTATAGGTACAGGTGCAGCTGTTTATCTCCAAGTGGGAGATTGTTAGGTTGTGGAGCTAAAAGCTTCACCAGGATGCAAATAAGAAGACTTATGGAGGTTGTGGAGGTTGTAGAGAGTTGCAGAATGAGTTGCAGGGCAACCGATGTCAGTTCGATCAACCGATGCCAGTCAGATAGTAGTGAATAAGCAACCGACATCGGTTACCAATCGGCCGACATCGGTCAGGGAGGAGCCGACGTCGGCAGCCTGTGCGTGAACATGCAGTTTGCATGTAGATTCTAAAGAGTCTATTTTTGGACTATTAGTTTGCATGTTAAAGGCTAATTATAGTCTTGAGTTGCGTGTCTAATTATTGTAATTAAGATAGTCTAATTATTATAAGCATGAGATCTATATATAGACTCATGGGTTGTATTGTAAACTAGTGCTAGAGAGTAGGAGAGCAAATAAGCTCCTTCAGAGAGAGGAGAGCAATGGTGTGTTCCTCCTAGTGCCACAATACCAAGCATGGGTGTTGGTTTGGAGAATCAGAAGGGTTCTTCATATATGTATGATCTTGGTCAGCAGGTGCGCATGGCTTCTTTTGGAGATCTACAATAGTGAGTAAGGTCTAGTGATTTGTAGGTAGCAGTAGAGAGTAGGAGATCTACTTGGAGTACGGTTGAGTACTTGGTGTACTAGTGGCGTTGTCTCTGACTGGTGGAGGTGAACATCAATTCTATGTTTGAGATGATTGTTGGAACTGAGAGAGAGAGGGAAGAAGGTCTTGAGGTGTGGCAAGCCTTTGAGGTGGAAGAAGAAGTGGCATCTTCTTTATTGTATTTTCTTCTGAGTGATTATTAATACAATTATGTATTGTCTCTCATATTCCTGTGTTGTTTCATATTTCTAGTTACTTATCATTCTGGATAAATTCTGTGTTTAGTTGCTAATACAAGAGGTAATCATATGTGCTTTTATTGGGGAGCAAGATCCTGACATTTCAAAAATTCAACGGTTCAACGGTTTTGTGAAGGGCCGCGTTTGCTCTCTTTTCCTTCTTTGGTTGAACCATTTGTTTGAACTTCTTTCTAGAATCTTTCACTTCCTTCATTCACTCGAAGCTTCCTTTCAAACTTTAAACTCTTTAAACCCTTTGAACTTTTTGAACCATTTTGGTTCGAGGTTCAATGGTTCATTTTGTTTCTTTGAATCTTTTGAAGCTTCAAACTTTTTGGATCCTTTCCTTTATTAAGTCCGTCAAACTCTTTGAACTTGTTGAACCTTTGAACCTTAAAGTCTTTCAGTTCAATGGTTTAACAGTTCAATCTTCACTCTGTGACTCCTTTTATTCTCTAAGTCCTTTGAATTTTGTTGAACTTGTTGAACCTTTGAAGTTTAAGGTTCAACGGTTCAAATTTCAATCTTAACTCTTCAAAGCCTTCTTTTCTTTAAGTCCACCAAAGTCTTTGAACCTTTGAACTCATTAAACCTTTGAATGTTTTGGAGGTGGGGTTCAATGGTTCAATGATTCAAAGTGGTTCATTCTAATTGTTTGAAGCCCACCGTTAAGTCTTTTGATTGAATCTTTACATTGAACCATCCTCAAAACACTAAGGAAAAGCCTTAAGTGTTTTGAACTTCCTTTGAAGAAAGCCCACCTATTGAACCTACGACTTCCTTAGCTGAAAAGGCTTGAATATTTGAAAAACTTAACTACTCAGAACATTTTTGAGAAAGAAAAGAGAGAGTTTTGGTCTACAGGACCAAAATGGTCAGTATGTTGTCCACAAAAGCAAGTGATAGATTTTGGGAACAACAGATACCATACAGATGGAGATCACCTTAGAGGATATCCATGCATTTCTTGGACTTCTTATAGGTGTGATGCCAGTGATTTTTTATATAACAGAGTCAAAAGATAAGAGACGATCCTTAGCTCAATGGTCTATAGGCACAGATATGATCTATCCTTAATTATGAGTGATTTTGTTTGATGTTTATCTCATAACCATTCTAGATATATGAAAGGTTGTGATAGGGTTTATGATAACATGAGTGTTATGTCACAAATCATATGGCAAGGCACCATTGCATGTGATAGCCTTATGTCAATCAATTGTAAATCAAGAAGGGTTGTATGATCTTGGTTATATCATTTGGGTCTAGCTCATGCATGATATGTATGGGATGTTATCCCAAAGAAGAAGATAATGGGACCTAATATTCTTTTGAGTACATGGATATAAGATAGATTCCATATGTATCAACTAGCTGAGTTACCCCATGTGTTCGATGATAGGTTACCTCAGGTTATTTGATAGAGGTAGGACCATGTAATCCAAGTCATGCCCCATGTTTCAATATTGCAGACTATCACATGAGGGTAGATAGTATTATAACCATACACTCACATAGTTTTCATATGGCCAAGTTAGGATACCATTATTATAGGTTTGGCACATGTATGAATCAAGGGCCAATACTCTTCATGGGTGGAGCCTTATCCCATGGTGTGTGTACCTAGATAGTGTTAAAGACATCATACCCCCATTTTTGAAAAATTAGGGACCCTTATTTTAAATCTTGCAAATTTTTGCATTAAATTAACAATGCCACTTAATCAGAGTTCTTTATTTGAAGATTATCCACACCAATGGTTTGTTTGACATGTTTGTGTATGGTCCTTATTTATTCTGCCTAATGTTACAAATGGTTATGGATTGTATTTTCATATTACAATTTCAATGGAGTCCTATTGGATAGACAATGTCTAGGGTTTTGTGCCTTGATGCTAATTTGATCCTTTATTTTAACTCTCTTGATTTCTTATTGTCTAATTGAATCTATGTTTAATTCATGAAAAACCCTAGTCTAATGTGTTTAACCTAGGTCCTTTTAAGATAGATTCAAAATTACATGGGTTCATTTTATTCAAATTTGGGTGGGATGACTTTATATTATTTTACACTTAGTTTATATTTGATGTTAAGGTTCTAATCGTATTTTCAACAGTACCAAAACCTTAGGCTGAAATTTTATGTTAAGTTCTCTTTATATCTCGAGACCCCTACTAAGTCTATTATTCACCTAGACTAATTAAACCTGAGACACTTTATTATGTTTTAAAACTAAGCTTGAATGTTTTATCCTAAAACTTTAATTGTATTTATTAATACAATTAAAACCTTAGTCCAAAACTCTTATCCTAAGTTCTTTATGTTACCCAAACACTTGTTTATTTCATTACCCACAGGGATGGACAAATCACATTCAACTTCATAGATTAAGATCCAATGGAGTGTGTTAAAGTGATCATCAAAGATCCAATGGTGTAGGGCAAGGTCAAATTTTCAAAGGTCCTATGAAGGAACCCGTAAGTGCCAAGTGTCATGATCTCAATGGCTTAGCCCAAATATCAAAGGTCTATATTTAGCCTGACCATAGTAAGTGGATCATAATCAATGACGTGCATTGATCTATGAAAAGCATACCTAACAATGTGTAGCAAGGTCATCAATTTAAACATCCTATAAGAAGTAGAGTATTCAATCATGTTTAACCTCTTAGATTGAGATCAATGGTGCACATTGAAGTGTACATAAAAGATACAATGGTGTGAGATGAAGTTGACTTTTTAAAGAGTCCATGATAAATGTGGTAATGACATGTCTCGTAATGATGGTAAACTAAATAGATATCAACCAATAGTGCTTCATCTTTTAGATCACATTCTAATGGTGAGTGAAGTGTAGACTTTTCAATGAACCCAAGCCCAATGAGAGGTTTCCATATGGCGCAACCACATTAAATGGTGGTGTGTGTTTGCCAAGTGTGTAGAGAACTCGTGGAGCTACCAAGTGGCATGATCTCAAATGCTAATACTAGAAATCAATGGCTTGCGATAAATTAAAGCTAAAATACTTGGTAAAAGATCAATGAAGCATATTCAATCAAGCTATAGGATTGTGAAAGGTGTTAATATGTGTCCCAAAAGGACAAATGGTCATATTTCAAAAATAATGAACAGAATGACATGGTGTAGCCACATAAGTAAGATAAGTTAATTTAAAATATTTAGTGGACCCATAGACAAGGAAGGTATAAATAAGCAATCTGAGCAAAATCTAAGGCACAAAGCTCATAAGTTCAAACTCAATCACCTCTATTAAAGCTCTGTAGACACCTTCAAAAAAACCCTAAGCATAGAAAGCCCTAATTTGACCATGTTTTCATTGTAATCAAGCCTAAGAGAATTGAATTATTGCTTGTGCAAAGATAATTCAACATGAAACTAAAGTGTAGTCCACCAATGAATAATTTGATAAAACTCATAGTAATGGTAGCTTGAAAATGTGTTTCAAAGGAAGATGTTGAGATTTATTTGACCATAGATGTTGAAGGTCACATTTTTAAGGATATTGAGTTTAATGCTTCTACTCTAAACACAAGAGATAATAACTAGTCAAATTTATTCTGTACCATCAAGACTTAACCTACCATCATATAGGAAGAGAAGAAAAATCTATCAACCAAGAGACTGTATGATGATATAGTTACAATCCAGATGATGGGCCTTCATTATATAACAATGAAACCCAAGATACTTCATTGTATCGACATTCTTGATCTTATTTTTAAATATGGTAAAATTTATAAAGGCATGTTAATCAATAAGCAAAATCACAAAAAAGTTACATATAGTTATATTATGGCATTTGAATCCTATTACAAACTGCCCCCACCCCAAATTGACATAGCCTCAATCAATACCTAGGCTAAAGAACATGATTTGAAGGACACCCTGGCCATGTGGTTATACTCTAAGAACTAGGTCTTTTTAGACTTCAGTAAAAACATCCCTATTAGTCAATTCAGACCAAGGGTAAGGATGATTATAACAATGTTAAATAGATTATGTAAAAATCTAACCACAACTTATGTAGACCCAGTATGGGTTCCAATTGTCTACTTCATTATTTAGAAAGTAATTTCTCCCCCTCTAGATGAAATAATAAGCATCTCAATGAGTAGGTATATTTTTACAATCAAGAACAAAAAGAAAACCCATTTTTCATGATGTCATACCTCTTAGATGCTCTCTGTGCAACAACTAAAATTCCAAACTAGAGGGAATGGTCACCTAAAGGAACCCTAAATCTATGAACCTAGATTACAAAGAGTGCCTACTGTGCATCATCCTGGGCTATGGTGAAGGATACAAACATCCCCTTGCAACAATAAATGAAAACATGGATTGTGGCTTTACAAGAGAAAGAGGAGAGAAGGTTGGTTGCTCTAAGTCAATTAAGTGAAGCACAAGTAGAGATCCATGCTCCTCAAGTGACTCAATCTTTAGTTGGATTCAAGTATGACCCAAAGACTACTGTTTTGATGAGGGTGATAAAAAATATCATAACATATGCTAAATAAATAACATACTAAAAGGTATAACCTTTGGCTGGTTTGACTCAAGTTGGAGGACAAAAGACTAGAAAAGATCTTATTTTTGAAGATGTCTTAGAGTTGGTTGAGGCACAGACAAAACAACTAAAGGCTACCATTAAGGGCTTGAAATAACAAAGGAATAACTTGCAAGAGTATTTTATCCTATCTATCCTAGAGGCTATGATTGACATGTTTGAATCCACTTTATATGATATGTTCAATTATTTAAAATCAATAAAGTCTAGGCAGGTTGTGGTAAACTAGCAAAGTATTGTGGCCATGAATCTAGTTCACCAATGGAAGAATCCAAGCAAAAAAGTAAAGGATTTGATAAATATTTTGATATAAGTTCAAATCCCTGGTTTCAAAATAGTCAACTTGGCTCATTTGAATATGGCCATGGCAGTATTGCTGCAGAAAATCAAAAGCTTGAGGAAATGGTCCAAGAGCCTAGATCTTTCTGAGGATGGCAAGCATTTTCAAACTAGGATGGAGCATATATTTGGGAGCATAGTCAAGGATTCCACTACACTCAACCCAATTGGTTTAATAATTGATGATGAGTTCAAGAATAGAGCTACCCAAGTCATGTATGAAGTGAAAAATTAGAGCTAAGGAATGATAGGTGTTGATAACACAAAGATCATGGACATGATCTTTACTATAGAAGATAAAATTTTGGAGGCTAGGAGCATCAAGGAAGCATTAAAAATGGATGATAAATATATTATAATCTTGGTAGATCAAGAAGATGAACTCTTCATGGAGCCCATTATTAACTTGAAGCTAATTGATGATCAACATGACAAAGAAATAAAAATCCTATAATAGAAATAGGGGACTGTGGTAGCAAAAGGATCTCAATGTTATATTTCTTAATTGAAGCATATACTTTTGTAACTAGACATGTATATTTTTAAAAATGAATATTCTTTTGTAAAATTGTGTGCAACTTTTTAAAGCACATTGCTTATAGGTCAATCCATTTAGGAAATGTCATAGTCTGGAAGGTTGTAGAAGGACAACTATCCTTAACACTTGTATGACTATCATTTGACAAGACTAACTGACATACCTCCTTAATATTCTATATAAGGGGTATTGTCAATTATAAGGAGGGATGTTTGAGCAAGAAAACTTTGTGCTAATTTTGGAGCAATTAATGCAAGTAGAGAATTCTAAAAATATTGTCTCATTTGTTTGTGTGAATTGTTATTAAGGCTTCTTTCTCACTTGTCTAGTTTAAATTTTAGATTTGAATGGTTCTTATGAATTTTGGATATGCACTTTTAAATATAGATCCATCAATTTGTGTTAATGTTATATTGATTAAAAGTTCTTAGGTTCATTTTGTTTTCTTTACTCTTCTTATAGATGTGCTAATGTTGTTTACTTGCAGGGGTAAATATTTAAAGTGAATATGGTTCTTATTTGTATTATTCTCACTTCCTTAGATGTTGTCCTGATGTGTAGTAGGATTTGATCTTATGTTATTTCATGTTATACACTAGTTTTAAGTTCATATTTGGATGATATTCGAACTCTATCATCATGTCTGGAATGAAGATTAACAACATCAATATATTCTTTCTCTGCCCTACCCTTCCTTTTGCTTATTTTTTTATCAATTCACCTTAGATTAGTTTCATTTTAAATATTCACTTTAGCTTAGTCTTATATTTATCTTTGATCATAATTCATTTCACTCAGTCAAGATTACTTTCATTTTCATAAAGTTAGCTATTAGGCCATGGTTGCTCCCAACAACCAACCATTATAAAATTTGTGAAACAATTCACTTGTTTTGCCATTATTACACCAAAGATATCAAGAATATCACAACCTAAAATTCATGAATTAGATTCTCTAAGTTCAAAAATGATAGTGTTTTATAAACACTCAGAACCACCTATGATACACTTTTAGGCATCACCAGGGTCACGTTCCGCAAGTGCTAAAAGGAGGGCCTTTAGCTGAATCTTTGTGAGTTTGTAGTGTCTTTGCTAATTTTAGTGAACTTTGTTTAAAGATCAATGAATTATTTGGATATTTATTTTGTTTTTAGCTCAATGATGTAAAGATAATTGATATTTGTGGTTTCAGACCAATCTTAAGGCTCATTTAGCTTAAGATTGTCATTATTTGAAAATTCATGGTAAATATTTGCAAAGGTAGCTTAAATTTTGTAAATCTTCCTCATTTGAAATTAGTGATGACAAATTTGCTCAAATTTTTATTGATTATTTGCAAATTTAAGTTTATTTAAACTTAGATGTGTAAATATCATTAATATTCTCAAGTTTAGATATATCTTTGAACTTATTCAGTCAAAGATAGTTGTCCTTTGAAGATATTTATATCAATTTGTGCAAAACTTGCCTAACTTTGGAATCTTAAACATGAAAATCTACTCATAGGTAAGGATTGGATAGTTATTTTCAAGGATTGAGCTAAAGATCTTTCATCTTTACAAAGATAAGGTTTTTAAGTCATATTTTGAATAAGACTCATGATTTACAAGCTATAACTACCAAGAATTAGGACTAGGCCACAGTATAAATCAAGATTACCTCTCCTTTCATTAGAAGTTCGTAGGAAATCAAAATCAGACAAAGGTAAGCGAAGGGTTTCTAAATCTCAACCTACTTCACCTGTTTGTGGTGTTCTTGTGTTCAATCCTTATCAAGGTATGGCTTGGTTAGGTGGATATTCCATCAATATGCCTAGTCAGGTACATGACTTGCCTAGAAACCTTGAAAAATATTTGACATCTTTTAGTCCTAATGGTGTTGTCACAGCTGAAGAACATATTAAGTCTTTCAAAGATGCTTTAAGGTTATTGAATGTAGTTCATGAAGATGTAACATGTAGATTGTTTCCATTTAATTTCAAAGAAAGTGGTTTCTCAACCTCTCTAAGAATTATATCACTAGTTGGAATGATTTTAACATAATTTTCATTGATCATTTGGCAATATCATCATTCATTGTATTCTTTATCAGCAATTCACCACTGTTAAAAGAGATTCTAGTGAGACCATCAAAACATTTAATGCTAGATTCTAGAAAATGTTTAGTAGAACCAAAGATCCTTATAGACCTAATAAAGCTTTATCCTTATAAATTTATAAGGATGCTTTGGATTCCATGACTTATTTGTTCCTTTAAAGGTCTGTCGGAGTCATAAACACATTGGCATTGGCCTATGCTAAAGCTGTGATAATCAATGATCAAATGCAGCTTCAAGGTCAACTTACATACACCATCTCAAATGTTAACCCTAATTTCCCTACACTAAATGTCATTCCTAATGCCAATCAGAATGTACCTACTTTAAATCATACACTAGTCTTGAACTATTACCCTTAAGTCATGCTCATGTAGGCCAAAACCTAGGATTCTTGAATAACGTTATAAATGAATTTTATCCACAGAACCAAAGAGCCTTAGTGCCAACAACTAGTAATAATAATCAAGTTCACAACTAAGAGGCACCAAAGAATGAGAATGAGTCCATACTTAAAATGGTTCAAAATCTAAGCATTGACTTCCTTTAATTACAAAATAAAGTGGGCAATACTAAGGAAAACTTCAATAAGAAGTATTCATATCAAATGTTCAATAGACCTAAAAATAGGTTTCACAATGGTAATAATAATAACAATAATGAGTCATCCTCAAGTAAAAATAATCTTTAGATTAATATTTGTGATATAGCTCTAACTAAATATTATAGGGTTCATAATACTTAAAAGCATGGTGAGTTAGATTGTATTAAATTCTGTAATGCTTTTGAATTGTTTCAAGATGAATTAAGTACATCTAAAGGTGGACCTAATAGAGATAATTATATAGGTACATCTAGATCATCAAGTTCATATAAGTATATTGATACAACCTTGATGGTGGAGACATTTGATTTCCCATTCTAAGATTAGAATGAGCCCGAAGATACCCTAGAAGAGGTGCATGCTTTCCAACAATACCTAAAGAAGACCTATCCTCTGAGGAATAGGGAGTAGAAGAAAACTTTGAAAATTATAACTCTGCCAAATAATTTTTACACTCCTCTTGATCCTATCGTTGACAACAATCCTGAGCCTCCAAAGGTAAGTGCCTCTAAACATAATGTTGATTCATCTAGTATTTCTACTAGGGGTGGATACAATATAGTTGAGGACATGAAAAGGATTAAGGCTAACATCACACTACATGAGCTAACTCAAATTACATAGTGAAAGGATTTGTTACTTAAATCTCTATTTAAGAAGCCTAGTAGGTCACCCAAGGCTATAAATGCTAATGTTGCAATGTACAAGAATAAGGCAGATGTTCCACCTTTCTTGTTAATAGTCATAATTTTTGGTAAAATTTTGCATAATTATTTGCTAGACTTAGGTGATTCTGTGAATATCATGCCTAAAGGTATTTTTGAATAGCTTGGTTTAACAACAATTAAATTTGATAGGGTTGTTACTCAATTAGATAAATCCAGGTTGAAAGTAATTGGAATTTTTTTGAATGTTCACATGCAACTTGCAGTTGAGCCAAGGATACAATAGTTTATAGACATCCAAGTGGTGGATATTCCTGATGCTTATGGGATGTTGATCAATAGGGATTGGACAAGGTCTTTGAATGGTTACATGTCCACTAATTTCTCCTATATGTGGCTTCCATAAAAGGGATTTCCAAATCAGATCTAAATTGAAAGAGAACCCAAGATGAAACATATGATCACTAAGTACAATGTTGTAAATGAAAGGGTCAACATGGTCAAACCTGAGTTAAGATTTTACACTCTTAACACCTCTAAGGTATGTGACTCTAAATATATTCATGTTATGCCTGGGATATGAAATTTATATTTTGATGGTGCTAAATGTAAGTCTGGCTCTAGAGTAGGAATTATTTTGATTAATCCCATTGGGAAAGAATTTAGTACTTCTTATATACTTTAGTTCTCATGCACTAATATCTTGGCATAGTATGAGGCTTTAATCTTAGGTTTATAATTTGCCATCAAGCATAAGGTCAAATAAATGCTAGTATATGGTGATTCAGAGCTAGTGGTTAATCAAGTTAGAAGTAAGTACTAGTGCAAATTATCATATCTTAAGAAATATAAGTTTAGAGTTGGGGACCTGATAGAATACTTTGATGCTTTTAACATTGTCTCAATTCCTAGGGAATAAAATAAGCTTTTTGATGAGATAGCCTCAATAAAATCTAATCTCATGCCAGGTCAAGACTCTAAACTAGGAAACCTTAGTGTTGATTTGATTCCATGCCCCTCAGTCTCTGGTAATATCAACCATTTGTAAGTATTTAGTGATGACCAGTAGATTTTAGAATTCATGAATAGTTTAGGAGTATTTGAGGCTCACATCATTGATGAGGCCAATGAAAATGTTATTGATAAAGGTAACATTGATGACAAAATTATGCAATTAAGTGATAATAAAATTCCCAAAGGCATGATTACCTTAAAGAGATTGTTTGATATAGATAAACTAGCTAAAAATGTCAAAGTTCCCATGGTAAATGAGAAAGATTATAATGTAGTTGACCTAGGAACACAAGGTCAACCCCAGCTAGTTAATATTGTTATAACTTGCACTAATGAAGAGTTGAGAATAACTAAAGAGTTGTCATCCAAATATAAAGATGTTATAGCATGGTCATATGAGGACTTAAGGATATTTTATCCTAGAGTCATAACCAATACCATTCCTTTAAAGGAAGCCTGCAATCCTTTTAGGCAAAATCAAAGGCCTATCAACCTTATCTTAGAACCTTAGATATACAAGGAGGTCAAGAATCTACTAGATGTAAAGATAGATTTTCTCATTAGACACTCCACTTGAGTAGCTAACTTAGTACCAGTTAGGAAGAAAAATGGGGAAATTAGATTGTACGTAGACTTTAGAAATTTTAATAGAGCTTCTAAAAAGGACAAGTATCTTTTGCCTTCTCTTGACCAAGTTATTCAAATTGTTAGTGGTTTTACAATGATGTCTTTTCTTGATGACTTTTTAGGCTATAACCAAGTGCTTGTGAACAAGGAAGACAAATTAAAGACTACATTCACAACTAAGTGGGGCAATTTTGCCTATAAAAGAATGCCCTTTGGGCTTATAAATGCAGGTGCAACTTTCAAGAGAGATATGGACCATGTTTTCCATGCGCTGATAGATAAGTGCATTATCATTTATATGGATGACTTAACTATGTTTTTGAAGACTAGGGAGGATCATATCATCCACTTGCAATGGGTATTTGAAAGGTGTAGAAGATATGAAATTTCTCTCAATCCCAAGAAAAGTATATTTATGTCACTAAGGGAAAATTGTTAGGACATGTTATAACTAAAGAGGGGATAAGAGGGGATTTCTATAGACCCAGATAGAGTAGATGCCATATCCAAGATAGAACCCCTTAATAGTATAAAATAATTAAAATCTTTCCTTGGGAAAATCAACTTTGTAAGAAAATTTGCTTTTGGTTTTATAGATATTGTGAGACCACTAAATGATATGTTTAATAAGGATTCCAAGATCATGTGGAATGAAGAAAATAGAAAATCCATCAAGGACATAAAATAAGAAATAATGTAAGCCCCAGTGTTGATAAGTCCTAATTTTTAAAAATACTTTATCTTGTTTCCTTTGCTTCTAATCATACAATAGTTACTATCCTAACTTAGAAAATAAATGGATGTGATCATCTTATTGCATTCATGAGTACTAATTTTAAAAATGTCAAGTTGAACTATTCTAAAATTGACAAGTAAGTATGTTCTTTAGTTAAGGCAGTAAAGACATTCAGGAACTATATTCTTAGGAATAAGGTGAATGAAATACTGCCAAACCCTACCACTAAGCTCATGCTTAGCCAATGTGAATTAGGGGAAAGAAGAGGTAAATATATATCCATACTTTAAGAATATGATCTTTGATAGGACCTAGGCTCACAAAGCTCAGATACCAATTGTCAGGATCTACTGCCCACTAAGGGCACACTTGATTACCTTTGTATTAGCAACTAAACACGAAATTTAACTAGAATGATAAGTAACTAGAAATATGAAACAATACAAAATATGAGAGACAATACCCAATTGTATTAATACTTATCCAGAAGAAAATACAATAAAGAAGATGCCACACTTCTTCTTCCCACACCTCTAGAGCTCCCACACTTCTAGGGATCACTAATAATTCTCCTTCAATAGTTAACTCTCTCAATTACGGTCACAACAATCAACTCAAACACAGAGTTGTTGTTCACCTCCACCAGTCAGTAACAACGCTGCTAGTATACCAAGTACACAATCGTACTCCAAGTAGATCTCCCTGCTCTTGCAACAACTTGCAAATCACCAGACCTTACTTACCATGTAGATGTCTCTACACCCTGAAGAACCCTTGTCCTTGCCTCACCAAGTCCTTATGATTCTTCAACCAGTACCCCGGTGGATCTTCTACCAGAACTTGCACAACCTGCAACTCTCCTTGATCATACACACTCGGCACCCCTTTAGAACTAGGAGGAGATAATCCCTGCTCTCTTTTACAAGCCCTCTTGGCTATCTAGCACTCTTGCTCTCTCTCTTCTGAAGGAGCTAATATTTGCTCTCTCACTCTAGTACAATGTTACAATACAACCCATGAGTCTATTATATAGATCTCATGCATATAATAATTAGACATTCTTAATTACAATAATTAGAAACACAGCTCCAAGACTAAAAAAAGTCTTTACATGCAAACTGACTGTCCAAAAATAGACCAATTTTTGACCCGCATGCAAACGGATGCACACATAGGTTGCCGACATCAGCTCCTTCCTGACCAATGTCGGCCAACTCATAACCGACATCGGTTGCTTCTACATTGTAATATGACTAACGTCAGTTGATCAGACTGATGTCGGTTAACCTGTAACTTGTTCTGCAACTCAGTAACCTCTGCAACTCCTCTTGTTCCCATCCTGGTGAAGCTTTTAGCTCCACAACATAACAATCTCCCACTTGGAGATAAATAGCTGCACCTGTACCTGTACACCATCTAATTTGTTTCCTAGCTTGTATCCCTCTTCAAGCTCAATCCTGAAGACCAACCACCACACAACCTGTGGTGCACCTCTTGTCATCCAAGTAACCTGCCACATTCAAACCTACAAACCCATGTAGTGAAGTCCCTGTTCCTGCATAGCATGAATCCCTACTGCTGGTCCCTCTCAAATACCTAAGAACCCACTGAAATGCTTTCCAGTGCTTCTTCCCTGAATTAGCTCTGAACTCTCTGACAACTCCCACTGCTTGGGAAAACTCAGGTCTACACTCGACCTCATGTGATTTTTGACACTATTTTATGCTCAGCTTGAACTATCTAGCCCTCAATGTGCTTACTAGTTCTGCATCCTACAAATTAACCCTCACCAACACCTCCTTCACATCAGCTCCCTCTGGAAACAATCAACTTGTGATCTTCCATGTCTCTTATGCCAAAGAATTTCGCTGCTCCCAAATTCTTCATGACATACCTCTGAACTAACTTTACCTTTAGCTCAGAAACTCCCTGCATGTGTGACCCTGCAACAAGCAACCACACCACATATAGTAACAGGATAATGTTACGACCATTATCCAACCTGGTAAATAAAACACAATGATTACATTGACCTTGACCAAAGCCATGCTTTGTCATACACCTGTCAAACCTATACTACTGTCATGTAGCCTGCTCAAGACCATATACCTTGGCCTTCTATCTCACATATCCATCCACTCTCTTCTTTAACCTGGGAATCCATTCCTTTGTCAGTGCTTTTATCCCAGCTGGTAACTCTACCAAAAGTCCTACTTGGTTCTCTTCTAAAGAATTCATGCCATGCTTCCACTGTTTCTTAGATTCTACCAGCATTGCCTCTTCACGTCTTCCTGGTTCTTGACCATCAGTGAGCAAAAAGTAGTATAAAGAAGGTGAACAACGAATATGAGGTTCACTTACCCTTTCAGTCCTCCACATGGGTGTTTGAGACTCCTTAATAGCTTGTTGTCTGCCCAACATTCGTTCTAGTGATCGATCTTAGCCATCTCCCAATCTGCAATCGATCGACGTTAGTTCCCTACGACTGACCCTAACTGTCGACGTCAATTTCCCCTGACTGACGTCAGTCTGCACCTACCTGACACCACTGACTCTGTTGGTCTGCACATGACTGACATCGGTACCTATTTGTTTGATGTCAGTTTCTCTTGATCGACACTGGTAACTGTGTTTTCTTGTGAGTGATGACTTTTTACCCACGAGCGCACCTTGGATCAAAACCCTATCCAAATTAACATAGCCTTGCTTAGAATAATTCAGTCCCCTCAGCTGATCTCTATCTGTCATCTCCTCCATGAACACCAAGGCTTTCCAATTTTTAAGTTTGTCAAAAACATCTGTCTTCCGCTTAAGAACATGCATTCCTTTCTTACACATGTGACCAAGCCTACAAAGCCACATCTCTGCAATAGAAGGTGAATCAATAATATAAGTAGATAGATAAAGGATACCTACTTTCTTACCATCGTCTAATTCAAGTGCATCCATTGTGAGAGTTACTGTGCATCTCTCATCACCTAACTTTTCTAAATAAATTAGACTCATCTTCAACACTAGGACCTGCATGACATCCTCCAACACCTGTGTGTTACCCGTCTACAATTTCAGCTTCACTTCCCCTTTGCCAATAATCTGACAAGGCTCACCAGCCCCTAAATAATTCTCTTTAAAGTCTCCCTGGACATACTCATGAAAAGATGCTCTATTTCAGGTTGCATGTAAAGAGGCAACAGAATCTATAGACCAAGATTCTACTTTATCCAAAGCATCCTATACAACAACACCTGTAACATCTGCTTCTTCATTTCTTCCATGTTGATCTTCTACCAACCAACAATCTTTCTTTACCTGCTCTTTCTTTCCATCAATCTGTAATTGACCATTCATGCTATTCAGTTTCTCCATTCGTAGCTTACTTTCTTCTGCCATTGCTATACTCCCACTCAATCAGAAACCCCTGTGAGTGACCTGTAATCAACAAAACTCTTAACACACTCTGACCACCTATTAGTGTACCTAACCATGCTTTGATGAACCTGTAACCTCGCTCTAATACCACTTGATAGGACCTAGGCTCACAAAGCTCAGATACCAATTGTCAGGATCTACTGCCCACTAAGGGCACACTTGATTACCTTTGTATTAGCAACTAAACACGAAATTTAACTAGAATGATAAGTAACTAAAAATATGAAACAACACAAAATATGAGAGACAATACCCAATTGTATTAATACTTATCCAAAAGAAAATATGATAAAGAAGATGCCACACTTCTTCTTCCCACACCTCTAGAGCTCCCACACTTCTAGGGCTCACCAGTAATTCTCCTTCAACAGTTCACTCTCTCAATTACGGTCACAACAATCAACTCAAACACAGAGTTATTGTTCACCTCCACCAGTCAGTAACAATGCTACTAGTATATCAAGTACACAACTGTACTCCAAGTAGATCTCCCTGCTCTTGCAACAACTTGCAAATCACCAGACCTTACTTACCATGTAGATGTCTTTACACCCTGAAGAACCCTTGTCCTTGCCTCACCAAGTCCTTATGATTCTTCAACCAGTACCCCAATGGATCTTCTACCAGAACTTGCACAACCTGCAACTCTCCCTTATCACACACACTCAGCACCCCTTTGGAATGAAGAGGAGCTAATCCCTGCTCTCTTCTACAAGCCCTCTTGGCTATCTAGCACTCTTGCTCTCTCTCTTCTAAAGGAGCTAATCTTTGCTCTCTCACTCTAGTATAATTTTACAATACAGCCCATGAGTCTATTATATAGATCTCGTGCATACAATAATTAGACATTCTTAATTACAATAATTAGAAACACAGCTCCAAGACTAAAATAAGTCTTTACATGCAAACTAACTATCCAAAAATAGACTAGTTCTCGACCCGCATGCACACACAAGTTGCCGACGTCGACTCCTTCCTGACCGATGTCGATCGACTCATAACCGACATCGGTTACTTCTACACTATAATATGATCGACGTTGGTTGATTAGACCGATGTCAGTTGACTTGTAACTTGTTCTACAACTCAACAACCTCTGCAAATCCTCTTATTCACATCCTCGAGAAGCTTTTAGCTCCACAACATAACAATCTCCCACTTGGAGATAAATAGCTGCACCTATACCTGTACACCATCTAATTTGTTTCTTGGCTTGTATCCCTCTTCAAGCTCAATCATATAGACCAACCACCACACAACCTGTGGTGCACCTCTTGTCGTCCAAGTAACTTGCCACATTCGAACCTACAAACCCATGTAGTGAAGTCCCTGACCCTGCATAGCATGAATCCCTACTGCTGGTCCCTCTCAAATACCTGAGAACCCACTGAAATGCTTTCTAGTGCTTCTTCCCTGAATTGGCTTCAAACTCTCTGACAACTCCCACTGCTTGGGAAAACTCAGGTCTACACTCGACCTCATGTGATTTCTAACACTTTTTAATGCTCAGCTTGAACTATCCAGCCCTCAGTGTGCTTACTGGTTCTACATCCTGCAAATTAACCCTCGCCAACACCTCCTTCACATCAACTCCCTATGGAGACAAAATCAACTTGTGATCTTCCATGTCTCTTATGCCAAAGAATTTCATTGCTCCCAAATTCTTCATGACATACCTCTGAACTAACTTTACCTTTAGCTCAAAAATTCCCTGCATGTGTGACCCTACAACAAGCAACGACACCACATACAGTAACAGGATAATGTTACAACCATTATCCAACCTGGTAAATAAAACACAATGGTTACATTGACCTTGACCAAAGCCATGCTTTGTCATACACCTGTCAAACCTATACTACTGTCCTGTAACCTGCTCAAGACCATATACCCTGGCCTTCTATCTCACGTATCCATCCACTCTCTTATTTAACCTAGGAATCCATTTCTATGTCAGTGCTTTTATCCTAGCTGGTAACTCTACCAAAAGTCCTACTTGGTTCTCTTCCAAAGAATTCATGCCATGCTCCCATTATTTCTTGGATTCTACCTGCATTGCCTCTTCTCGTCTTCCTAGTTCTTGACCATCAGTGAGCAACAAGTAGTATAAAGAAGGTGAACAATGAATATGAGGTTCACTTACCCTTTCAGTCCTCCACATGGTTGTTTGAAACTCTTTAATAGCTTATTGTCTGCCCAACATCTGTTCTAGTGATCGATCTCAGCCATCTCCCAATCTGCAACTGATCGACGTCAGTTCCCTGCGATTGACCCTGACTGTCGATGTCAGTTTCCCCTGACCGATGTCAGTCTGCACCTGCCTGACACCACTAACTTTGTTGGTCTACACATGACTGACATTGGTACTTATTTGTTCGACGTCAGTTTCTCCTAATTGAAACTGGTAACTGTGTTTTCTTGTGAGTGATGACTTTTTACCCATGAGCTCACCTTGGATCAAAACCTTGTCCAAATTAACACAGCCCTGCTTAGAATAATTCAGTCCCCTCAGTTGATCTCTATCTATCATCTCCTCCATAAACACCAAGGCTTTCCAGTTCTTAAGTTTGTCAAAAATATCTGTCTTCCGCTTAATAACATGCATTCCTTTCTTACACATGCGACCAAGCCTACAAAGCCACATCTCTGCAATAGAAGGTGAATCAATAATATAAGTAGATAGATAAAGGATACCTACTTTCTTACCACCGTCTAATTTAAGTGCATCCGCTATGAGAGTTACTGTGCATCTCTCATCACCCAACTTTTCTAAAGAAATTAGACTCATCTTCAACATTAAGACATGCATGACATCCTCCAACACCTGTGTGTTACCTGTCTACAATTTCAGCTTCACTTCTCCTTTGCCAATAATCTGACAAGGCTCACCAGCCCCTAAATAAATCTCTCCATAGTCTCCCTGGACATACTCTTGAAAAGATGCTTTATTTCAGGCTGCATGGAAAGAGGCAACAGAATCTATAGACCAAGATTCTACTTTATCCAAAGCATCCTGTGTAACAACACCTGCAACATCTGCTTCTTCATTTCCTTCATGTTGATCTTCTACCAACCAACAATATTTCTTTACCTACTCTTTCTTTCCATCAATCTGTAATTGACCATTCATGTTATTTAGTTTCTCCATTTGTAACTTACTTTCTTCTACCATTGCTATACTCCCACTCAATCAAAAACCCCTGTGAGTGACCTGTAATCAACAAAACACTTAACATGCTCTGACCACCTTTTAGTGTACCTAACCACACTTTGATAAACCTACAACCTCGCTCTGATACCACTTGATAAGACCTAGGCTCACAAAGCTCAAATACCAATTGTCAGGATCTACTGCCCACTAAGGGCACACTTGATTACCTTTGTATTAGCAACTAAACATGGAATTTAACCAAAATGATAAGTAACTAGAAATATGAAACAACACAGAATATGAGAGATAATACCCAATTGCATTAATACTTATCCAGAAGAAAATACAATAAAGAAGATGCCACACTTTTTCTTCCCACACCTCTAGAGCTCCCACACTTCAAGGGCTCACCAGTAATTCTCCTTCAATAGTTCACTCTCTCAATTACGATCACAACAATCAACTCAAACATAGAGTTGTTGTTCACCTCCACCAGTCAGTAACAACATTGCCAGTATACCAAGTACACAACCATACTCCAAGTAGATCTCCCTGCTCTTGCAACAACCTACAAATCACCAGACCTTACTTACCATGCAGATGTCTCTACACCCTGAAGAACCCTTGTCCTTGCCTCACCAAGTCCTTATGATTCTTCAACCAGTACCCCGATGGATCTTCTACCAGAACTTGCACAACCTACAACTCTCCCTGATCATACACACTCGGCACCCCTTTGGAACTAGGAGGAGCTAATCCTTGCTCTCTTCTACAAGCCCTCTTGGCTATCTAGCACTCTTGCTCTCTCTCTTCTGAAGGAGCTAATCTTTGCTCTCTCACTCTAGTACAATTTTACAATACAGCCCATGAGTCTATTATATAGATCTCATGCATACAATAATTAGATATTCTTAATTACAATAATTAGACATTCTTAATTACAATAATTAGAAACATAGCTCCAAGACTAAAATAAGGTATTTACATGCAAATTGACTATCCAAAAATAGACCAGTTCTTGACCCACATGCGAACACATGCACACACAAGTTGCCGACGTTAGCTCCTTCTTGATCGATGTCGACTGACTCATAACCGACGTCAGTTGCTTCTGCACTATAATATGGCCGACATCGGTTGATCAGACCGACATCAGTTGACCTGTAACTTGTTCTGCAACTTAGTAACCTCTGCAACTCCTCCTGTTCGCATCCTAGTGAAGCTTTTAGCTCCACAACATAACAATTTTGAAATTATGACTACCAAGTTGGTAATATGTTAAGGTCTGATTCAGTTAATTGCTAACACCAATAGAAAACTAGGTGTTATATAATTGGAACAATAAAGTTTTCAACTAATGATTGGTATGACTAAATTATTCATCTATTAATTAACGGTTCTTGTCCATCAGGGTTGAGTAGAGAGTAAAGGAGATATCTAAGGCTCAAGGTAGCATATTTCTTGATCAAAGATGGAGTACTTTTTAGCAAAAATTATGAAGGAATATACCTAAGATGTGTTTCTAAAGAGGGAGCATCAAAAATCTTGAGTACTTTCTATGAAAATATATGAAGTGTACACCCCTCCAGAAGGACAACAAATCATAATATCCAAAAGGTTGGTTATTATTGGCCTACTATATTCAAAGATTCTCACAGGCATGTGAGGGAATGTCATCATTGCCAGATATTCAACACTAAAGAACCCAAAGCAGCCATGCCATTGAAGCTAGTTATGATTGATAAACCTTTTGCTCAATGGGAATTAGATTTTATGGGGGTGATCAACCCTAATTCTTTATAAGGACATAAGTATGTGGTCATTACTACTGACTCCTGCATCAGATGAATAGAAGTAGTGGTAACCAAGCAGTGTAGGATAGAAGATATGATAAAATTCTTGGAAGAGAACATATGTACTAGATTTAGAACACCAATATCCTTAGTTTGGGATAATGTATCTGCCTTTATATCCATTAAGATGACTAAGTGGTCATATGACAACAATATTGTTCTCAAGTTTTCATCAAAACATTATCATCAAGGTAATGGGGTCTCTGAATCAGCTAACAAAAACTTGATGAAAGCTATCAGGAAGTCTACTACTGACAAACCAAGAACATGGCATAAGTTGCTCAAGTATTCCCTTTGGGCCAATAGAACAAGAATCAAGCAAGATCTAAAGGCATCACCATTTATGTTTTTATATAGTCAATAATCTGTATTTCCCATCACTCTCAAGTTACCAACATACAAGTTCATGCAAGAGTACATGGAAGAGGATCAGGAGTTTTCAAGTTCTAGTTTTTTTGACATCATTCAAATTAAAAGATGCAAGAGAAGAAGTTTTTTCCAATTTCAGCAAACATCAAACCATAGTTAAGAGATGGTTTGACAAACATTCCAAAATTAAGGTGTTCAGACAAGGAGACCTAGTTCTTCTTTGGGATGAAGCATCTGAACCTAAGGGAAAGCATGAGAAATTAACTCCCTTGTAGATTGATCCCTATTAGATTGTTAAGATACAAGGAGACAACACCTTCATGCTCAAGGAATTTCAAGGAATAGAGTTTACATTACCAAAAAATGGGTAATATCTCAAGCATGACTTCTTTGTTGCTCCACCCCAAGTCAACATGGAGTAACCTATAAAACTAGTTAGGATTAGTGTAGGTAGGCTTAGATTAGTTTCTTTTTTGCTTCATATTTGTACATAGTGCATGTAAATATTTATTTGTTTTTTATGTTCCTTTCTTGATTTTTGTTCCCTATTGTCAATAAGTCTTTTCAAGACAGTATTGAAGCTCCAATGAATGTAATTGCTCAAAGGTCAACAAATCAGGAATGTAGGTATGACACTTAGCCAATGGTTGATCATGGAATTTGGAAATATGAGCTTGATGTTATGATTTAGAGAAAGTGGTAAATATTCGTACCTAGATCAATCATTCCTTAAAATTTTAAGCCTTATTCTGATCTAAATTTGGTTCTAATAAGGATTGCACATGTTGAGTGAAAGTTTGCATTATTAAGACAATGTCATGTTAACATTTAAAGAACATTATTGCCTAGGAGGAAATTTATGACCAAGGATGATTATATGAAGGTCAAACATCTAACAAAATCACAAAACCTGGCTAAATGTTTGTTCCCAACCTTTATTGGAAAGCTAAATATATTTTAAAAATATAAAAAATAAGAGCTTTATTGAAAATCCAAAATTTTTATGAGCAAAGGTGATTCAAGTAACCTCCACCAGGACTATAGACACCTGAATGGTAGTGGAACAAGGCTTAGAGTGGAGACAAAAGTATCTCTATTAGGGTTATGGATGCCTAGTTGGTTGTGGAGCAATGCCTAGAATGGAGACAATTGTATCTCTATCAGGGCTATGGACTCTTGGCTAGCAGTAGAGCAATTCCCAAGCCTTTCCTATTTATAAAGCATGATTCTTAATGAACATCTAAATATTCTACAATTCAATGTTAATGATCAAGGTCATGAAATTTGGAAGTCATTCTCTAAATCCTATGGCAATCAATTAAGGAATCAAAAGCACACACACAACATGACTAAGTTTTGGTGTTTAAGACTAATTTTTCATGTGTAAAACTTGTTTTGATCATGATTTGGTCTTAATAATGGTACTTATGGAATGAGTAGTCTAGTTATTAGTTCAAACCGGAGTATCTGATTTCTAACATTTGGTAATGTTTCCCCCAAAATTTGTTATTTGTTGAAGATAACATACCCCCATTTTTGAAAAAATAAGGACCCTTATTTTAAATCTTGCAAATTGTGCTTTAAATTAAAAATTCCACTTGATTAGAGTTCTTTATTTGAATATCATCCACACTAATGGTTTGTTTAACATGTTTGCATACAGTCTTTGTTTATTTTTCCTAATGTTGTAAATGGCTATGGATTGTGTTTTCATATTGTAAGTTCAATGGAGTTTTATTGGATAGACAATGTCCAAGGTTTTGTGCCTTGATGCTAATTTAATCCTTTATTTCAACTAACCCTTGATCCCTTATTATCTAATTGAATCTATATTTAATTCATGAAAAAACCCTAGTCTAATGTGTTTAACCTAGGTCCTTTTGAAACATATTCAAAATTATGTGAGTTCATTTTATTCAAATTTGGATGGGAACACTTTATATTATTTTAGACTTAGTTTATATTTTATGCTAAGATTCTAGTCATGTTTTTCAACACTACCGAAACCTTAGGCTGAAATTATATGTTAGGTTTTTTTAATATCCCAAGACCCTTACTAAGTCTATTATTCACCTAGACAAATCAAACTCGAGACACTTTATTATGTTTTAAAACTTAGCTGAAAAGTTTTATCCTAAAGCTTTATTATATTTATTAATACAATTAAAACCTTAGTCCAAAACTCTTATCCTAAGTTCTTTATGTTACCTGAACACTTGTTTATTTCATTTCCCATAGGGATGGACCAATGACATTTGACTTCATGGATCAAGATCCAGTGGAGCATGTTAAAGAGAGCATCAAGGATCCAACAACATGGGGAAAGGTGAAATTGTCAAAGGTCCTGTGAAGGAACCTGTCAGCCCAAAGTGGCATGATTTCAGTGGCTTACCCCAAAGATCAAAGGTCTACATTCAACTTGACCATAGTGAGCATATCATAATCAATAACATGTATTGATCCATGAAAAGTAGATCTAATAGTGCGTAGAAAAGTCAACAAGTCAAACATCATAAAAGAAGCAGAGTAGTCAATCATGTTTAACTTCTCGGATTGAGATCAATGGTGTACATTGAAGCTTATTGAAAAGATTCAATGGTGTAAGATGAAGTTGACTTTTCAAAGAGTCCATGATAAATGTGGTAATGACACATGTCATAACTATAGTAAACTAAATATATATCAACCAATGGCACTTCATCTCTCAGATCACAATCTAACAGTGAGTGAAGTGTAGACTTTTCAATAAACCAAGGCCAAATGAGACGCTACCACATGGCATAACCATGTTAGATGGTAGTGTATGTTTGATAGGAACACAAAAAACCCATAGAGCTACCAAGTGGCATGATCTTGGATGCCCGTACCAAAGATTAATAGCCCCTAATAAGTCAAATCTAAAAGACTTGGCAGAAGATCAATGAAGCATATTCAATCAATTTCAAGGATTATGTGAGGTGTTAACATATGTCCCAAAAGGACAAATGATCACATTTCAAAATCAATGAATAGAATGACATGCTGTAGCCATATAAGCAAGACAAGTCAATTCAAAATATTTAGTGGACCCATAGACACAGAAGGTATAAATAAGTAATCCAAGAAAAATCTAAGGCATAAAGCTCATAAGTTTGAACTAAATTGCCTCCATTAAAGCTTTGCAAAAACCTTCAAGAAACCCTAAGTGTACCAAATCCCTAATTGGACCCTATTTTCATTGTAAACAAGCCAAGGAGAATTAAATTGTCATTTTTGCAAAGATAATTCAACCCAAAACTAAATTTTAGTCCACTAGTGAGCAATTTGATAAAACTCACAATAATGGTAACTCAAAAATGTGTTTCAAAGGAAGATGTTGAGCTTTATTTGACCATAGATGTTTAAGGTTGCATTTTTAAGGATATTGAGTTTGATGCTTCTGCTCTAAACATGGGAGACAATAACTAGTTGAAGTTATTTTAGACCATCAAGAATCAACCTACCATCACATGGGAAGAGGAGAAAAATATATTAGCCTAGATATTATATGATGATATAGTTTCAATCTAGATGATGGGCCTTCTTATGCAGTAGCAAAACCTGAGGTACTCCATTATATTGGCATTCTTGCTCCTATTTTTAAAGATGGTAAAATTGATAAAGGCATGTTAATCAATGAGCATAATCATAGAAAAGTTGCATATATTTATGTTATGGCATTTGAATCCTATTATAAATTGCCCCCACCCCAAATTGACTTAGCCTCAATCAATACCTGGGTTAAATAACATGATTTGAATAACATCCTGGCCATGTGGTTATACTCTGAGAACCAGGTCTTTTCAGACTTCAGTAAGAACATCCCCATTAATCAATTCAGACCAGGGGTAAGGATTATTATGATAATGTTAAATAGATTATGTGAAAATCCAACCATAACCTATGTAGACCCAATATGGGTGTCAATTGTCTACTTCATTGTTGAGAAAGTAATTGCTCCCCCTCTAGGTGAAATAATAAGCATCTCATTGAGTAGGTAGATTTTTACAATCAGGTACAAGAAGAAAACCCAATTTTTCACAATGTCATACCTATTAGATGTTATCTATGCAATAAGCAAGATCCCAAAATAGAGGGAATGGTCACCTAGTGGAGCCTAGACTATTTCATAATATTACTCTAAATTGCACATCTTCAAGTATAGGGATCATATTCAGTTCATATGTGACTATGTCTACTCATCCCTAAGTGAGGTTATAACTAGGATCCCAATGACAAGAGTTAGCCCCCTTATCAAGAAATCAATTGAAGTTATTAGAGATATCTAGTTGTATCCAGATTATATAGTCATTAGAATTAAGGGAACACAAAGTTCTCCTCTTAGGCTACCTATTCATATCCCTGATAAGCTAGTTGAGTAAAAAGTTGCATATCAACTATTCCATAGCATAGATGGTCTCTACAAGACCAAAAGAAAGGGATTGTTCCACAACCTCCTAATAACAATTAGCAAGACCATCTTCAAGTAGTGGGAGAACATTGAGGCAGCATCTAAGCATAAAACATCCTTCAATATACAGTTGGATGAGATTAGGTAGTGGAACCCTTGTCTAAGGGTTAAAGAACATTCAAAGATCAATGAAATGCTAAATGTACCTTAAGATCATCATCCTGGTGTTTTTAACCCTATTTATACCAAATCATATTCATACTTTGAGACCACTAGAAGGTTGAAGAAACACAACCTTAGACCTGAATCTAGACTTGAGAGGAACCAAAAAGTTGATGATAGATGGCAACAGGGGCCTAGATAATATCATTTGCTAAGTATTACACCTGTTATACCTCCACCATCTCAACCACAAGTAGAGCACAAACCTAAAGTCCAAATTGAGCATAGGCCTAAGGAGAAAAGACCAGATGAGATTGTTTCCTCTTCAACTCAGGTAGAGGAACAAAGATCACCTTTAGAAGAGGTTCACATGGTATCCCTAGACCCCAATGAGTCTATACAGGATGCATTGAGAATGTCATATAGAACTTATGAATCATATGATAAATAAGCTATGTCGAATAAACTAATGAAGAGAAAGGGAATTAAGTATTGGACTTAGTTCCTATTGACATCCCCAAGAGGAAAGTTGAGTTGGCCATTGTCCCCAAATCTAAGAGATCCAAAGTGACTTTCACTCCTCCTTTGAGTGAATTTAATCTATTTAGTAAAGAAAACATCATTTATCATCCAACTATTCTAGATTGGTTCATCTATGAAACTATATTACAGAGAGTGCCTATTGTGCATCATCATTGGGCCATGGTGAAGGCTACAAACATCCCCTTGCAATAATAAATGAAACCATAGATTGTGGCTTTACAAGATAAAGAAGAGAGAAGATTGGCTACTCCAAGTCAATCAAGTGAAGCACAAGTAAAGAACCCTACTCCTCAAGTGACTCAATCTTCAGTTGGAATCAAGTTTGACCCAAAGACTATTGGTTTGATGAGGGTGATAGATAAAAAGATCATAATAGGTGGTGAATAAATAACAGACTAAAAAGGTAGAACCTTTGACTAGTTTGACTCAAGTAGGAGGATAAAATCCTGGAGAAGATCTAATTTTTGAAGAAGATGTCTTAGATTTGGTTGAGGCACAAACAAAACAACTAAAGGTTTCCATTTAGGACATGAAACAATAAAGGAAGAACTTGTAAGAGTAGTCTATTCTATCTATCCCAGAGGATATGATTGACATGTTTGAAGCCACTTTATATGATATGTTTAATTTTTTAAAATCAATAAATTTCAAGTAGGGTATGGTGAACCAATAGAGTACTGTGGCCATGAATCTAGTTCACCAACGGTAGAATTCAAGAAACAAAGTAAATGATTTGATCAATAATTTGACAGGGGATCAAATCCCTAGTTTTAAAATAGTCAACTTGGCTCATTTGAAATGGCCATGGAAGTATTGGTGGACAAAATCAAAAGCTTGAGCAAATGGTCCAAGAGCCTAGAAGATCTTTATGAGGATGGAAAGCATTTACAAAGAAAGATAGAGCATATATTAGGGATCATAATTAAGGATCCCACTACAATCATCCCAATTAGTATAATAAATGATGATGAGTTCAAGCATAGATCCACCCAAGTCATACATAAAGTGAAAAATTAGGACCAAAGAAAGACAGGAACTAACAACATGAAGATCATGGACATGTTCCTTACTATAAAAGAGATGATTGCAAAGGCTAGGAGCATCAAGGAAGTATTAGAAAGGGCTAATAAATATCTTATAATCCTAGTAAATCAAGAAGATGAACTCTTCATGGAGCCCATTGTCAACTTAAAAATAGTTGATGATCAGCATGACAAAGCAATAAAAATCCTATAGTAGAAACAGGGGATTACAGCAGCAAAAGGATCTCAAGGTTAAATTTATTGATTGAAGCATATTATTTTGTAACTAGACATGTATATTTTGCAAAAGGAATATTCTTTTGTAAAAGCATGTGGAACTTTGTAAAGCACATTGCTTATAGGTCAGACCATTTAGGAAATGTCATTGTCTAGAAGGTTGTAGAAGGATAGTTGTCTTTAACACTTGTATAACTATCATTTGACAAGATTGATCGACATACCTCCTTAATGTTATATATAAGGGGTATTGTCAATTGTAAGGAGGGAGTTTTGAGTAAGAAAACTTTGTGCTAATTTTGGAGCAATTAATGCAATCAGAGAATTCTAAAAAGATTGTCTCATTTGTTTGTGTGAATTATTATTAAGGCTTCTCTCTCATTTATCTGGTTTAAATTTTATATCTGAATAGTTCTTATGAATTTTGGATGTGCACTTTTAAATGCAAAGCCATCCATTTATGATAATGCTAGATTGATTAAAAGTTATTGTGTTCATTTCATTTTCTTTGCTCTTCTTGTAGATGTGATAATGTTATTTGCTTATAGGGATAAATATTTTAAGTGAATATGGTTCTTATTTACATTATTTTCACTTATTTATATGTTGGCTTGATGTGTAGTAGGATTTGATTTTATGCTATTTCATGTTATACATTAGTTTTAATTGCATATTTGGATGATATTCAAACTTCTTCATCATGTCTAGAATGAAGATCAACAACATCAATATATTCCTTCTCTACCCTACCCTTCCTTTTGCTTATTTTTTATTATATTCACTTTAAATTAGTTTCATTGTAAATATTCACTTTAGCTCAGTCGTAGATTTAGCTTTGATCATAATTCATTTCACTCAGTCAAGATTACTTTCATTTTCATAAAGTTAGCTATTAGACCACGGTTGCTCCCAACAACCAAACATTATAATTTTTTTGAAATAATTCACTTATTTTGTTGTTATTCCACCAAATATATCAAGAATATCACAACATACAACTCATGCATTGAATTCTCTAAATTCAAAAATGAGTAGTGTTTTCTAAACACTCAGAACCACCTACGATACACTTTTAAGCATCAACAAATAGTATGGAATTCTTCATCTGATGGCTCCTCTAGTAGTGCCTACTTATTTAGCATGGCATGTTAGAGATCCAAGAGGGAGAGGAGGTGGAGGGGTAACTATGGAGATAGTAGTGATCAAGCCTCAATGAGTTAGATCATGGGTTGGTTGAACATGATAGTAGGAGGTAATGTGGCCTAGATGAGATTATGTTACGGATGTGGATGCAAGGGAAGAGGGAACACAAAAAATACCATATCAAAAGTGTTAATGACCATCACAAGCTCATCAAAGATGGAGACACCATCAATGTGAGGGGGCACAGGCACTAGCTATTTTTAAGGGGGATCTTACAATAGGTTTAAAACATAGTTTGTATATAGAGAGGCCTTTAAGGAGAGGACCATGAAGGGCTCATGTGGTAACTCATAGTTTTGTATTGATATAAAGTTAACCGATAGAGGAGGTGCTTGGTAGGTGAGCATATGGTGAGACTATGGTTGGTAATACCGACACTAGTGAGAAATTTTTTAATTTGATTTAAGTGTTTGATATAAAACACTAGTTGCATTGTTGATTATGATAGATAGATGATTGTGTGTGTGTGTGTGTGTGTGTGTGTGTGTGTGTGTGTGTGTGTGTGTGTGTGTGTGTGTGTGTGTGTGTGTGTGTGTGTGTGTGTGTGTGTGTGTGTGTGTGTGATCTAATTGACATTTGGTTTTTGGTTTTAAATATCATGTGGTATAGGAGATCATATGGGGATCCATAGCTATGGATGCACATCATACCATCTTGGACAAGGTATTGTCACCACACAACCCACCACTTTGGATGATCATGTGGTTCTATCTACCCCAAATCAGGTGATCTAGTTTAGATTGGTGGGAGAGGCCATGAGAGAGTTATAGGCATAATTTGAAAGTTTATAGCCACCAATAGGGGTAGGATCATGAGAGGCTCAATCCTAGCAGGCCTTAGCACAAGAGCAATCTAAGCATATGGAAACTAGATTCAGCTCAAAGAGGTACAGGCCCAAGTGGTCAACTTATAGGGATAAGTTATTATCTCAAGATATTGGATTGCCTATTTATATCCCACTATTCAAAAGGGTTAGGCACAGGCGTCCATGGGTAGTGTGGCTAGGCTAAAGGATAGACATGATGGATCACAGCCTTAGAGTTGTAGCAATTGTATTTTATACTTTGTGTTATATGATATATATGTGTGTGTGTGTGTGTGTGTGTATACACATACATATATATATATATATATATATATGTATGTATGTATGTATGTATGTATGTATGTATGTATGTATGTACACATACATACATACATACATACATATATATATATATATATATATATATATAGTCTCACATAATGATAGAAAAGAAAACATAGATCACATATTTCCCATATCATATACAAAAAAAGCAAAATACATGTCCTAAAAAGGAAATATATCCATCCATCCACATCCAAATCCAAGTACAACTCATAAGATCAATAAACTATCAACATCAACATATATATATATATATATATATATATATATATATATATATATATATATATGTTGATGTTGATAGTTTATTGATCTTATGAGTTGTACTTGGATTTGGATGTGGATGGATGGATATATTTCCTTTTTAGCACATGTATTTTGCTTTTTTTGTATATGATATGGGAAATATGTGATCTATGTTTTCTTTTCTATCATTATGTGAGACACATGCATGGTTAAAAAATAAAAAGGTAGAAATGATTTGGAAAAGTATAAGTAATCAAAACAAACGTAATATACACTATATCATGATAGGAAATGTGTAAAAAAAAGGATGAATATATATAATAAACCAAAGTGGTAAAAGGGAAGACAAATGTTTTTAAACCATGTAAAAGATTTGCACCAAATTAAAACATATAAAAATCATACTATATCATGTTAGGAAGTATGAAAATTTGTAATAAAATAGAATACACATGAAAAATCAATGGTATAAAAACAAAAATAATTAAGTCATTCAATCATACTAGATCAAGCTAAGAATTATGAATAAAAATGTAAGTACAAATACAATTAATCACACTAATTCAACTTGGGAAGTATGAAAATTTTAATAAAATGGTTGAAAACATACACGCAATAAAAAAATAAGAATATAAAAGTGAAGGACTTATAAAGTAAGCATAAAACATAATAAATCAAGATGGGAAGTATGTCAATGACGTGTAACTCATAATCAAACATTACTTATATAAAATTTGAAACATGTAATTTCATTTTGACTTGGTTATAGTATGAACTAGTCATTGGAGTATTTTATGATGAGGCCCATGTTCTATCCATGGTCTTACATTGAAACTCACAGAGGGAACACCAATGAGGTAGAAACAACTATGGGAATTATTTAAAAGATGTTTATAATGTGGTGATTTGTGAGGAGGGCCTGGTCCTATCCATGGTCTTGCATTGTAACTCATAAGGGGAACACCAATGAGGTGAATGGTAATAAAGAAATGAATTATTATGGTAATTTGTGAGGAGAGCTTGGTCCTATCCATGGTCTTACACTACAACTCACAAAGGAAAACCTAGGGGGAATGATAAATTAACAAAATAAAAGTTCTCAAAGGGAGATATTAGGATTTTTTTAATGAAAGAGGGAATGAAAAAAGAATAACATAGGCATTGATGAGAAGACCTTAGGAAACATGAGGCATACTAGGTATAAAGGAGAGACACTAAGAATTTAGTGACCATCAAAATACAAAGGGTACTTGCTCACAATAAGAACTAAGTTGTATAGGCAAATTGGTGAGATACTAAAATCAACTCATGTTGGTTATATGAACAAGAAAATTAAAATGGACCTACCTTCCCACAAAATGTTCCTCATTCCTCAGAACCTCTTACAAAGCCTTCAATATACTATTAAGATTGGGTGCTTATGTGAGAAAGTAGGTAGAACTTAAAGTTTTTTTTTTTATTTTTCTATCCCAATCTACTAGCCTACTACATCCCAATGGACCTCGACTCTATCATGAGGCTAACTATGGGGTTTGAGATTTGATTAAAAATAGGAGATGTGATATGAATCATATCTTTTAGTGTGATTAAACTTTTGAATTTGTATGTTTCCTTTTGAATCATTGTATTTTCTTTAAATTATTTAGCTTTCAACTTTGTTATGGATTTTATGATTCCTCCTTCATACAGATTTGGAATAACCAAGATGAGTGATAGAAGTTATACACATGAATGAGCTTTAGAATTTGGTTAAAGGAAGCTAAGTATTCAAATATATGACTGACTAAACATTTAGGCTTACCTATGAACCAAGATGTAACCTCAAGTTTCAACTGTATGTATGCTTAGTATGTGAAAGAAATATAAAGGAACAAACAAACATTTAAAGTAGATCGTTAAATATAAGTACAATTAGAAATCTTGTTTGCTAACTAATCATATGATAGAGAAAGATTACTAAGGGAATCAAGGTTTGTATAACCATGTCACAATAATAATTATCTAAGTTTTGAGTGAGATAAGATAGCAAATAATCATTGTAAAAGAAAAAGAATCCATGAAAGAAGTGAATTCATAAACATAAGTGTGAAATCATGAAATAAATAATAAGAATCCATAATAAAGGTGAAAATAAATGAAACCATATAAAACATATAAATCATAATATAATGATCCATGTAAAATAAATACATGAGACCAAATTTAACACATAGTCAAGTGTATGAGATATATAAAAATGGATCACAAATCCAATCCAAAATCATAATGAAAAAAATGTGAAAGAAAACCATGTCATTTCATAAATACTAATAAAAATTCCCACAAATATTATCCATTACATTTGAAACATCTCTATGAAGTTGGATCCTAATGGCAGAGAGAGTCTCATCAATCCTCATGGATATTTGTGTAAAGACTTCCTTCCAAATATCCTCAGTTGAAAATGTAGGTGTAGTTGAAGGATCATGCTCATGAGGGATCTCATGAATATGATACTCAAGGAGAAAAATAGGTGTCTGAATGGGATTAGTATTTGTAGGGTAAGAAGGAGGTGCCATCGATGGAGAAAGAAGAGTTTTCTTTCATGGGAAACTTATGGAAGAAGGAATATCTAGTGCAGGTGTCGACTATGGGTGATCATGAAGGTACTACTGGAGAATATGGAAATGATCATTATGATGTGAACCACATTAGTGATAAAGATATTATACTTCCCTATATTTAGGGATATATTCAAATAATAACTCGGGAGGAGGTATAGCCTTATCTTTGGGTTGAGTGGTGGCAGGATGTAATGTGTCAATATACATCCTAAATTTTTCATAATGAGTGGAAGAGTGGTTATCTATCTCATAGAATAAATCTATACATTTTTTTGTAAGCTTTGGGGGTCTGCTAACTGAAGAGGTAGAAGGAGAAGCATTGGTTATAAATATTATCATTGATATCAAAGGTCTAGCATTCTTGATAAAGGCCTCATAGCATTTAATGGTTTTCTTAATATTCATATCTTGGCTAATGTGTGTTAATATTTATTTAATATTAACAATTATATTTTTGGTTGCATGAAAGTCAAAAGAGGGCCCATGGAGAATTTGAAGAGTCACTAGGTAAAGACAAAGAAAGAATTCAAAGTGTCATGCAAGGGTAAATGCCAAAGGTCACTTAGAAAGCTTATAAAAGGAGGCTTGGGAAGCCATTTATTATTATGGAAGTGAATGATTTTATCTAGATGAGAAGAGTAGAAGAGAGCAAAGAAAAGAGAAGAGATATAGTAGTGTGCTATCATTTGTTGAGAAAGCAACATTGAGAGAAAGTGGTGTTTTATACACAAAGGGGTTGGTGCTCCTATGGATTGGTGCTCATGACTCATTTTTGTGTTGGTGCTCAGCAAAGGGGTTGGTGCTTGAGAACTTTGTAAACTTGATTTAGTACTCATTTATATACTTGAGATTGTTCTCCATGGTTTTTTTTCACTTTGGGTTTCTACGTTAAAATCTGGTGTCTCTCTTTCTCTATTATGTAGTGCATGTTATTTCTTTCAGTTTTATTATATATCTTGAATGTATGATTAAGTGATTAAATCAAAAGTAATTTGATTAAGTAAAAGATATATCCCGTGCTTAATAATTAGTATCAAAGCAGGTTCCTTTTGAAAACATTTTATAGCTTGAAGGTAGATCAGGGAAATTATGATGGCTGGATCACATGAAGGTTTTTATATAAATAAGGCACTTTTGTTGGATGGACCAAATTATGTTTTTGGGAGCATAAGGATTAAGACTTATTTAATGGCCCTTGAATTTGAAATTTGGCAAGTAGTGGTGGAGGAATATGAAAAGCCACAAACACTTGTAACTACTCTAATGGAAAAGAAGGCAAGTGAAAATAATGCTAAAGCTTCAAATGTTATTTTATGTGGTTTATGTGAATCAAAATTTGTTAAAGTTATACAATGTAAATCTTCTCATGAAACTTAGGTAAAACTTGAGAATATTTATAAAGGTGATGGAAAAGTTTAGCGCTTCAGACTTTTAGAAGATAGTTTGAGAGTTTGAAGATGGAAGAGGAAGAAAATATAGCAAGTTACCTTTTATAGGTTGATTAAATAGTTAATTAGATTCAAGGTCTTGGAGAAAAGTTAGAAGAATCAATCATGGTACAAAAAGTTTTAAGATCTCTACCATTGAGATATGATGCAAAAGTTTTAGCAATTGAAGAGATGAAGAATTTAGCCAAGCTAAAGATGGATGAGCTACATGGTATTCTTATGGCATATGAGATGTAGACCAAATAAGAGAAACCTTCAAAGAGAGAAGTTGCTTTCAAGGCATCAAAGAAAGAGAAGGCTGAGATTCAAGAATCAAGTGACAGTTCTAGCAATGATGAAGATGACAATGAAGCTCTATTCATTTGCAAGCCAAAAAAAGGCACAGATAAATATCAAGGAAAATTACTTTTTAAATGTTTTAATTGTGGAAAGATTGGACATTTTGTAGGTAAGTGCCTAGGTAAGGGTAATGGTGACAATGAAGAAGGAAAGTCTACATACAAGAAGAATTTCAAAGGAAAATTCAAGAAGGGATTCAAGAAGAAGAGTTTGTATTCTAAAGATCCTAGCTCAGTCAAAGATAGTGGAGTCAGTGATTCAGAAGAAGAAGATATTCTATTCAGGGACATACATTAAGATGCCTCCACAGGCAAAATTATAGATGATCAGGAAGAAGAATAGGATGAAGTTGAAGTGAATCTAGAAGGAGAACTCATTTGTGCCTTCAAAAAGTTAAAATCTCTTGAGAAGAAGAATCAAAGATTAAAGCTCCAGATCGAGAAAAATGAAAAGGAGTCAAAGGAAATAATTGAAGATCTATAAACACACTTTGAAGAAGCCAAGAAGAATGAAAAAGATCTAATGACACAGTTGCAAAAAGTAAGTGAAGAATGTGAAAGGTATGTTATTTAAATTGCTTTTTTAAAAGTAGCTATGGAGAAAACAAATAAATTAATTAATGATAGAGCAGCCAATGATTCAAAATTTAAGAATAGCACTAATATGTTGAATAAGATATTAGAAATTCAAATATCAATGTCAGATAAGATAGATATCGGATTTGAAAAAGAGAAAGGGGAGGCCACTACTTTTATAGACAAGGTTAACACAAAAAAAGGAAAGAGCTATGTTAAAGCTCTTACAAAAGAGAAAATAAAAAGGGAAGAAGTTAAGAATATAGAGGACATCTCAAATAAAGAAGGATGGAAAGAATAGAGCTATAAAAGGCAATCAGGTCAGAGATATACAAATAGATCCTATTTTAAAGGTTACTATTTTTATGATATGGTCATAAGAAAATAGAATGTTAAAAAAAAGCTACCAATTTTAGAAATAAGGCGAAGGAACTCATGTAGAGTCAAGAAGAAGTCACAACTCTTTTACTCCTCTATCAGGCTTTAATGAAGAGGCTATAATATGTTACAAGTGCAACAACTTTGGATAAATAACCTGGTACTATAGAAGCATGTTCGAGTTAGTCAATAAAGACTAAAGTTTCAAGGCTTCATCCATCAAGAATAAAGTTTAGATAGGTTCATGGTAGAAGAAACAACTTAAAAAATCTATGTTGGTCCAGATAACATTGCATGCAAGAAATGAAGAAAAGCCATGGTTCATTAATAGCAGATATTTGAGACACATGACAAGAGACAAGAACAAGTTCATAACCCTAAAGAAGATCAATGTGGCACAATGAAATTTGGAGACAATATGACTACTATAATTACTAGAAAAGGTACACTAAGTTTGGATAATAGTAGAAGTAAGACTGATTCTCTATGTAAAAGGTCTTAAGCATAATATTTTGAGTGTAAGTCAAATGTGTGATCAGGGACACACACTAAAATTTTATGCAGAAGGTTATGAAATTAGAAGAAAAGATTCAGATGTGTTAGTTGCAGATGCTTAAAGAATAGGCAATAATTTGTATATATTATCAAACATCAAAAGTCTAAGATGTTTTTTGAGTCATATTGAAGAAATTTGGCTATGGCACAGTAGAATGGAACACATAAATTTTGATAATCTTGTCAACATCAGCAAGAAGCAAGCAGTCAGAAATCTTCCAAAGATTACAAATCAATCCAACACACTTTGTGAACCTTGTCATCATGGGAAGTAGGCCAGAAGTAAGTTCAAAACAAAAGAATACTCGACCACTCAGATGTTAGAGTTTGTTCACATTGATTTGTGTGGACCTATGAGAACTCAAAGTACTCAAGGTGAGAAATATTTCATGTTGATTATTGATTTTTTTCACATATGATTTGGGTGATGTTTTTAAATAAAAAATCTGAAGCTTTCAGACATTTCAAAGTATTCAAAGCATTAGTTAAGAATGAAAATGATTTGAATATTAAGTGCCTAAGATCATATCGAGTAGGATAATTCATGTCAAATCAGTTTATTGAGTATTATGAAGACCATAAAATAAAGAGACATTATTTAGCAGCTAAAACTCCACAGCAAAATGGAGTAGTTGAACAAAGAAATAGAATTGTTCAAGAGATGGTGAGGATAATGCTAAATGAATCTAAGATACCAGATAAATATTGGAGAGAGGTAGTTGATATAGTAATACATATCCAAAATAGAGCATTATTGAGAGTCAAAAGTAACAATGCTCCTTATGATCTATGGAAACACAAACCAGCTATAGTTGATTATTTTAGAGTTTTTGATAGCATATGGTTCATAAAGAGAACCAATGAAAAACTAGGTAAGTTTGAATCTAAAGCAGATGAAGGTATATTTTTTGGTTATTCTTACAAAAGTAAAGCTTCTAAATGTTATAACAAAAGAACCAATAAAATATTTAAAAGTACAAGTGTCAAGACAAAAGAAGATGGAGCACAAAGAATTAGTGATCCAATAGACATTCTTGAAATCATTGAAGAGGAAGATTTTGAAGAATTAGATGAAGATGAGAAAGAGAAAAAAGAAACCAAAACCCTATCCAAATATGTTTAGAGAAATCATAATGAAAGTGGCATTATTGAAGACATAAACAAAGGAATTCGCACCAGAAGAATGATGATAAGTGAATCTGAGTAAGTTAATTTCTCTTTGTTATCCAAAATTCAGCCTAGAACTTTTTTAGAAGCTAGACATGATAAGCATTAAGTAAAGGAAATGGATGAAGAATTAAATTAGATAGAAAATAATGATATTTGGGAATTAGTGCCTAGACCAAAAGATCTCAATGTGATAGGAACAAAACGGGTTTATAGAAATAAGTTGAATAAGAATAGAGAAGTGACTAGAAATAAAACAAGATTAGTATGTAAAGGATAGACTCAGATTGAAGGAATAAATTTTGAAGAAACTTTAGCACAAGTGGCAAGGCTAGAGGCTATTAGAATGTTTCTTGCATATGCAGTGTTTAAAAATTTCAAAGTGTTTTAGATGGATGTCAAATCTGACTTTCTAAATGGGAATCTAGAAGAAGCGGTCTACATTGAGTAGCCTGAGGGATTTATTCTCTCAAATGTTAGTAGCCATGTATGTAGATTAAAGAAAGCACTATATGGATTTAAACAACCTCCCAGAGCTTGGTATGCAAGACTTGATAAGTAACTGCAAGATCAAGGTTTCAAGAGAGGATTTGTTGATAGTAATCTCTACATCAAAACAAAAGGTGAGCATCAGTTGATTATTATGGTATATGTTGATGACATAATATTTAGAGGTAAAATTGAAAAGATGACAAAAGAATTTTTTGATAATATGCAAATAGAATTTGAGATGTCTATGCTTGGATAATTGTCGTTTTTCTTAAGATTGAAAATAGTTTAGTGAGATAAAGGAATTTTCATATCTCAAAGTAAATATGCCAAATAAATGTTGAAGATATTTGGTTTTGATGCTTGTGCATCAGTTGGAACATTAATAATTATAGGAAATAAGGAGAGAAAAGATGAAGATTCACATGTTACAGATCAATATTTGTATAGATCTATGATTGGTAGTCTTTTATATTTGACAGCATTGAGGCCAAACATCATGCATGTAGTAGATATAGTTGTAAGATATTAGTCAGCTCCAAAATATAGTCATGTTTATTTGGTGAAGATAATATCATATATATCAAGGGGACATTAGATTATGGATTGTGGTATCCCACAGGCAGAGATTTCATTTTGGTTACTTATATAGATTCAGATTGGGTAGGTTGTTTGGATGACAAAAATAGTACAAGTGGAGGAGCTTTCTTTCTCATTGATAGCTTAGTATCATGGCTAAGCAAGAATTAGAACTCGGTATCACTTTATAAAGCTGAATTAAAATATATTGCAATAGTATTGTGTTGTACTCAAGTGCTTTGGATGAAGCAAACTTTGGAAGATATCAAGATAAAATATGATGAACCTATTTCTATTTTTTGTGACAACACAAGTTCTATTAATATTTCAAAAAATCTAGTGATACATTCAAGAACAAAATATATTCCCATCAAATATCACTTCTTGAGAGAGCAAGTTGAAGATTAATAGGTTAATATGGAATATATCAGTACTATAGAGTAGATTGTAGATATTTTCATAAAGGCACTACCAAAAGACACATTTGAGTATTTTTAGGAGAAGTTGGGAGTGATTTATTTTACTCCCTACCATTGAGGATCAGCATCAGTTGAGGGGGAGCTAAGTGTTAGCTCCAGGATAGGCTCTTTGCCATTGATATCAAAGGGGGAGAAAAATAGAAATAGGTATAGGTACATGTATAGGTGTAGAAATAAGTGTAGAAATAGTTATAAGGAATAGATACAAGTTACTATAGTAAGGGGGAGTTACTATATGTTTTTTAGATAGCAGTATGTGCAGGTTGACATGTGCAATATAGGTTTCAGGACGTAGCAATTTTAGTTTGAGGTTTCCATCAATGACGAAGGGGGAGATTATTGGAAATATTATCATTGATGTCAAAGGTCTAGCATTGGTGATAAAGGCCCCATAGCATTTAATGGTGTTTTTAATATTCATATCTTGGCTAATGTGTGTTAATATTTATTTAATATTAATGAATATATTTTTGCTTGCATAAAAGTCAAAAGAGGGCCCATGGAGAATTTGAAGAGTAACTAGGTAAAGACAAAGAAAGAATTCAAAGGGTCATGTAAGGGTGAATGACAAAGGTCATTTGAAAAACTATAAAAGGAGGCTTAGGAAGCCATTTTGTATTATGGAAGCGAATGATTTTATCTAGCTAAGAAGAGTAGAGGAGAGCAGATAAAAGAGGAGATATAGTAGTGTATTATCATTTGTTAAGAGAGTAACATTGAGATATAGTGGTGTTTTATACACAAAGGGGTTAGTGCTCCTGTGGGTTGGTACTCATGAATCATTGTTGTGTTGGTGCTCCTACAAGTTGGTGCTTATGAACTTTGTAAACTTGAGTTGGTGCTCATTTATATACTTGAGATTATTCTTCATGGTTTTTTCCACTTTGAGTTTCCACGTTAAAATTTGGTGTCTCTCTCTCTATTATGTGGTTCATGTTATTACTTTCAATTTTATTGCATATCTTGAATGTATGATTATGTGATTAAAGCAAAAGGAATTTGATTAAGTAAAAGATATATCTCATGCTTAACATTGGTAGCAAAAGAAGCACTAGTATCATGGTTAACATTGGTAGCAAAAGATGCACTAGTGGCATGGTTAGAATTGGTAGTAAAAGATGCACTAGTGGCATGGTTAGTACTAGTAGCAAAAGATGCATTAGTGGCATGGTTAACACTAGTAGAAAAAGATGAACTAGTGGCATGATTAAGGAGAAGGTTATTTTGAAGAGGCCCACTAGAAGTTGAATCTACCATTTTGGTAGAGATACTTGGCATGGAGGTTGAAGAATTCATAGAATAAGATGTCATGGTGTGTGAAGAGACATAATAGAAGGAAAAGGTTGAGAGGAAAAAAAAGTGTTCCCCCAAGTATGTGAGAGAAAGTAGGCGAGGGTGAAGGAGGCTCTTCTACTTCAGGACCTATCATAAGATTATAAATGGTTGAAGGGTCTTTTTCTCTATATTGAGGAAATTTATTTATGAATAAGAGAATTTTAGTTGTGTACTCTAATCATACTCATATTCTAAGGAGAATAAAGGATTATGAACTAAGGAGGAATGGGGAGAAGTCCTAAAATTGGTATTACGAGTGTAAACATGGACATTGCTTTCATCCAAGGTGGGTGCCATAAGATGTGTCTTGGGAAACTTATTAGGATTGGTAAAACTCATCATGTTTGTCTGATTTAACTCTATATTATCCTTGAATAGGAAATTCATGATGAAGAAAAGAGACTAAAAATTTGATGGATATAAGGATCAAGGGAAAGAGAACATAGTCGGATAGGTTGATTGTTTACTATAAGATAAGAAACTAAACAAGATGAAAAGAGGACATAGTCAGACAAGTTGATTGTGTACTGAAAGATAAGAAACTAAATAAGATGAAAAGAGGACATAATCAAATAGGTTGAATATGTACTAAAAGATAAGAAACATAATAGGCTGATAAGATACATAGTCAGATAGGTTGACTATGTACTCCAGATGGAAAGATTGAATAGGTTGAAAAATATACACAATCATATAGGGAGACTGTGAACTAAAGGTAAGCAAGACTGATATTCTGTGAGGGACTGTGTTGATAGGGATGATCGTGTTCTAAAAATAGGGGAAAATGTTGAAATATAATCACTAAGAAAATTAAGTGAAATGCACAAGTAATTAGATCAGTGTGATTGATTTAAATCGAACTACTGTGGTCTTAATTTTCACCCATGGGGGGATTTCTTCAGGCTCCCTCTAACTAATCCAAAAAATGGGAATAACCTAAGGATGTGGGTGTCCTATGGTGAGGTTAAGCTTTTGAAAAAGGTTGGCTTCTTATTGGATCTATCATCTATACTAACCTCTGACCTGGAAAAGGGAAAGAAAAAGACACTAATTTCATAAAAACATGTAAAAAGGAGGTGATACACCAATGTTTTGAACACTTATGCTTCACAAGACACACTCTATGACACTTTCAAGACTGCTAAACATCACTTCATTCACTCTTTGAAAATCTTCCACATAAGTGTTAATCAAAAGGTAAGAACTAGCTTTTATTCTAGCATGGGAGGGTAGTTTTCCACTTCCAAACTAATCAACAGACTATACATGCAATTAGAGTGACTTGTGGGAGCTACCAAACACTTCATGAAAGTGAGGGAATTTAGATAGAGGCAAAGGAAAGCATGGATTTACTTAACCACATCAATGAACTCATAAGACACACTTTGATTCAGCTTGCAAATGGAGGAATTCAGTCTCTATTAAATCAAATAGGTGTTACAATACAACTTTGGCATAGCCAAAGCATAAGAGTCTCTATCTCTAAGAAAACTATCCAAGAGTCAGCCCTTTTCAATGGGAAAGAAAATGGAATATATATAATAAAGGGGAGAGAGAGAGGTAACTAAATAGATAGCCATTAATAAATGTGACCCGACCACCTTTGATTAATTAGCATTGATCTGAGGATGTTGAGTCATAATTCATCAAACAAGAATAATTACCTAAGGACCTTAAAACACTAAATGCCCCACTATCTTCCTCAATCATGCTTGATGTTCTTCACATTATTAGGCAATTATTTGAGCTTACTTATTGATGTTCTTTTTGACATTCTTTGTGTAGTTACCATTCTACCATTGCTTCTAAATCTTGAATATAGACCTATTATGGATAAAAACCAATCACCATATTGGTTTTCATATAGTCGATTGCAAATGAAGATCTGTAGGCTAGGGTTTCTTGAATTTGAACGAGATGTAAAACCTACGTCTAGAAGCTCTTGAAAAATTTCACAAGGCATTAATAGCGTTAGATGGATTTTTAAGATCTTCTCCTAGTAACTTAGATCACGTTTGATTTTGCATTTGTGTATTATACCTACTCAAGGTGGCAAAATCATTTGTCAAACGTGTCTCCCTTTGTGGCATCCCCTTGAAATATTTGCTCTAGTTTGACTTTAGGTTGTATTTGCTCTCCATTAAAGTCCCTTAGCTTTCAAATTTTAATTTTAACCATTGATCTTAATTTGAGATCCCTGATCATGGCATTTGTTAGCTCCTCATTCGCTCGGTGGGTCCTATAGTCAGTTCCATCCTGTTCCTACACTTACACCACATGGCATCCTCACATTCATCTTGAGCTCATTGACTCTTTGACCTTACACACACCATCAATCTCCCTTTTCATGGCTTGCACATGCACCATTTATTTACCTGATAGTTAGCATAATCATGACACTTGGAAACTGTGCACTTGTTCCCAAGATTTGCTGACTTTTTGACTGTGACCTCGTCATTGATCTTTGATGCATGATTTACCATGCTTCATTGGATCTTTTAAACCCATTAACATCATGGATCACCTACATGCCTTTAGATATTGACTTAATCTCCCATGATCTTGACACTTGTCAACTACACATTCATCTCTTGAACATTAGAATTTAAATGACTATTTCATGAGGCCCAAATTTGACGTCTGCACGCACGTCCTACTCTACAAGTTCAACTTTAGAAGATCATATCTTGAGATAGAGAACTAATCAAGATATTAAATTTATAGAGGATGTTTATGGGACTAAAATCATCATGTCATGCGATTCCTTAGCTCTGGTAGACTCTTCAAATGTAATTGTTAAATGCATGACCAGCTTGCTTTGTTCACTTATGCATGACGTGTCATGATGGTTTGGTCCCTTGAGATTTCCAAATTTACACTTTAAGCCTACTTAAGGTGTTTCAAAAGCTTTAAAAGTGACTTGATATTCTCCTACAGCCTATTTACTCCTTGTGCCATTAGATTACTCTTCAATCATGAACCTATTTAGCTTCTCACCCCAAATCCATCAAAGTTTCATATGTAGGCTAAATTTGGCCAACATATTTGGTGACTCAACTAGGAAGCGTGCCTACTATGATTGAGAACTCAGATTATTCATAAACTCTTGAACTCATGATCAAACACAATTCTGGTCTAGGACTGTAAGAAACCTATTTGACTAAAAGAATATAACAATCCCAGCAAGGCAAGGAAAGAAACACAAAAAATAGGGAAACTAATATAATAATGCAATTGTGAAAATAAAGCACTTATTTAGGACAAAATAAAGCAAACTAATGTGATATAATAGCACCTGGAGGAAAACAAGACAAACTAACTATGTACATGGAACTTAGCTTCCTTAATAGTAGTGTTTTAGATGTATCCCATTGACTGGGATAGAAAGCTCCTCACCATCCATCTTTGTAAGTTGGAAGGCATTGTGGGACTTGCAACTAGAGACTATGTATGAACCACTCCAAAGAGAGTCAAACTTTGTATGCCTTCTTGGCTTAGCTCTATCCTCATCCCCATTTGAGGACCAAATCTCTTTCTTTGAAATTTCTTAAAGAAGCTCTTTTGTCAAAAGGTCTCTTCACCTATGTTTGATGGGATTCCATGGCCAACATGGATTGATTTTGAACTTCCTCCAGTTTCATAAGTTCAGCATACTTAATCTTCATTGGTTCATTCTCTAACATCTCAAGTTAATGCATTAGTTCTAAAGTAGGGAATTCAAGAGAAATAGGCAATCTCACACTAACTTATATGGAGAGTTGTCTATGGATATTTTGTAGGTGATATTATCAGCCCATAGAGTTGACTTCAGCTTGAGGTGTCATGACCTTTGATTATCTTCAATAGTCCTCCTTATGATCTTTAATAGGTTCTTCTTTGTGGACTCAGCTAGGCCATTACCCTGTGGATAATAATTTCATGAATTGTTGAGAAAGACACCATGTTGAACTACCCATTGGTTGATCCAAGCTCCCACAAAGGCCATAGCATTGTCAAAAATAATAGTTGAAGGAACTAAAAATCTAGTAAGCAAACCTGAATAGAAATCTAGAACATTAGTCTCATTTGCTTCCTTCAATGCCACTATTTTTTTCCATCTAGTGAAGTAATCTATGGTAGTTAGTATCCATTTATGACCTAAGCTTGAAGGGGGGTTAATGAGACTAATAAATTCTAATATACATTGGACAAATGGTTGGTCTAATGCAGTTGGCTAGAGAGGCAAGGCTGCAAGCTTCACTTTTCCTATAAACATAGCATATTGTTTTCATTTCCTAACCCATGCATGACAATCACTCAATAGGCTAGGCCTATAATAGCCTCCTCTTATATTTTTAAGGGCTATGATTTTTGTAGAATAGTGCCCTCTACCATGTCCATCATGAAAATGCTCAAGCAAACTCTATGTTTGGCTTGGCTCTATACACCTTAACAACATGCCATTGATATCTTTCTTGAGCAAGGCACCATCAACAAGAAAAAAAGGAATTGACTGCAATATAAAATATCTTCTTTTTGAAGGGCTTATATGAGAAGGATAAATACCATCTTGAAAATATCTTAATATGTCTTAGAATAAGATGGAAGGTGAATTGTGATTAGTTACAACTTCTTCATCATTTGACACCATAACCACCTCATTATCCTCTTTTTAGTCTTGAGCTAGATGTTCACAAAGTCCCTTGCCTCTAATCAGCTTTGTGACCTTGATCTCCACATCATACTACATTATCTTTGTTATCCAACCAGCTCTATACTCATTTATGTATTTTTTCAAGAGAAACTCTTTGATACTTGGATGGGAAACCATTACGTGTATCTGATTGTTAAACACTAAGTATTTGAACTTCTTGAGAGACCTTATAACAAAAATAACATGCTTTTCAATAAAGGAGTACTTTGTTTCATATTCTTCCAAGCCTTGATTGAAGAAGGTTATTGGCTACTCTAAAGCCTCTCGATTCTATAACATGAGGATGCCTAAAATGGTGTCGATGCTAGCATAAGTGTACAAGATGAAATCTTTTGTGAAATCTAGGTTTAGGAGTGTAGGAGCACTAGCTATGGATCTCTTAATCTCTTCAAAACTCTTCACTCTTTCCTTGGTCCAATTAAAGCTTTGATTCTTCTTTATCATAGTTGTGAGTGGCTTAGCTAAAGTGGCAAAATCTAAAATATATCTCCTTATACAATTAATTTTGCCTAAGAATATTTGTAAAACTTTCTTGTGCTTGTGCAGGGAAAGTGCAAGAATTGAATATATCCTATCAAGATCTATACTCATATTATGCTTTGAGATCACATGTCCAAGAATCTTACCTTCATGAATCGAGAAGACACACTTTTTGGGATTTAGAGATATCTTAAACTGCCTACACTTTTCAAACACTTGTTTGAGGTAAGTCATGTGCTCATCTACACTCTTTGAGAACACTATTATTTCATCTAGATAAACAAGTATAAACTTTTTAATAATGCCATATCCATGGCTCTCTAAAAAGTTGCTCCAGCATTGGATAAACCAAAGGGCATCTTTCTATATGAAAATGTCCCCCACTTGGTGGTGAAGGCTATTTTGAATTGGTCTTCTTCCTTGACTAAAATCTGATTGTAGCCATTAAATCCATCCAATAAAAAATACCTTTTTGAACCTGCAACTAGCTATAAGATCTATTCTATAGATGGCAATGGATAGTGGTCTTTAAGAGAAGCCTTGTTTAAGTCATAGAAGTCAACACATAATCTTATCACACCATTATTATTTTTTACTAAGATAAGGTTTGCCACCCAAGTTGAGTGCTTGATTGAAAATATTATAGCTGACTCAATGAGCTTATAAAGTTTAGCTTTCATCAAAGGCTTAAGTTTTGGATTAATAGGCCTTTGTCTTTGTCTTACTAGATTAATTTCATCCTCTAACTCAATGGTATGCTGAGATAGACTTGGATCAAATCCTTTGAGGTCACTATATTTCCATGCAAATACATCAAAAAATCTTGTACATAACTCAATGAGAGCTTCCTTTTCTACATGACCACATACCTTACCCAACTTTAGGTTCTTACCAGCTATAATCTCTACATTGGCACAATGTTCCTCCTTTGTTGACAAGGATGTCTTTTCTTTTCTCAACTCATCATCCCTGTTGAATATGTTATCAAGTGTGACCAACCCCTTGGGTAACCTACTTGTCTTCAGTTACACAATCTGATCACCATATTACTGCAAGAACTTCTCTTGATTCCTCAAAGAAAACTTAGCCTCTTCTTGTAAGAACCTAACAATTTGATTTTCATCTTCAAACACTTACCAATTCTAATGGTTGTCTGGAATAGAATGTATTACAACCACCTTAATTTATGACTGAACCTTTTCACTTTTTATATTAGCTAAGATGCTAAATTATGCCCTAATGGTAGCTAATCTATCTTCATGTTTGTTCTCATATCTTGATATGGCATGAATATTGAAAGCTTGAAAGTATTCAAGTAAGTCCCACACTCTATGATTATAATAGTTAAGCAATGGATTATTGCATACATTAAGACCTCTTACTTGGTGAACTACAAGTTCACTATCACCAAAGACTCGTAAGGTGTTGCCTTTCATATTTCTATCCCACTATAAACCATGAACCAGTGCCTCATATCTGCAACATTATTTGAACATCTAAACTAAAACTTTAGAGAATAGAAATACCTTTGCTTGGTTGGAGAAATCAATAGCATTCCAGCACCAGTACCATACTTGTTCCTTTCTCCATCAAATTATAACTACCATAGGCCATCACTCGATTCATCATCCTTCATCAAGGCTAGAATTGGTGCATCATTCTCATGGAGGCAATAAACACTAAGTCCTTCTTCAATTAGCTTATAAGGATCATGTTCATGTAATTCAGAGGCCCATTCATCAAGGAATAAATATGGGACTCTATCTAAAGGTGATTTAGCTTTTTCTTCACTATTTTCTAGCACTTATTCTGTGATGACATAGTTAGCATTCACAACACTAGGCATATATGGCTCTAGGTGGAAGCATGAAATAGTTTTAGAATGTATAGTTACCTTAGTACCATACCTATTTCTAAACATCAAATATGACCAATCAACTAATAAGTATCCTCCAATCTTTGAGGTGAAGTCCCTTGACAGACACATGGCAAAGTAGGGAGGTAAGTCCACTATAAATACATCTTACTGAATGGTGACATTCGGATAAGATGCAATGTTAATTTCATATCTTTGATGATTCCCACTATCTTTGTTGGTGACCCATCTAGTTGCAACACACCCTTATTATTTAGATTTTAGATAACACTAAGATTATCTGCAATTTACTTAGGCAAGACAGTGTTACTGGCTCCACTATCTACCATACAATAATGAACTAAAGTGTCACTAACTATCAAAAAAAGGTAGAAGGGAGGGGTTTTACTTGACTTTAATTTAACTTTGTCTACCCTTACCATCTTGTGTGCATGTTGATCTCATTGCTTAGTTGTCTGATCTGAGTTATTTAGGACATCACCTTATTTTTCAACTGGATTTGGAGACACTTTGAGGATAGAAAGCTCTTGGATGAGCATATCCTTTTATCCTAAAATAGTAAGAGAAACCCACATGCTAATGATAATATTATATTTCTTCATCTAATCTACCATACTGAATGGAACACCACTAGTTTTTGGGTGTACTTTTTGGATCACTAGTTACTCATAGACTATAGGTACTTGAAGAACTTTCCCAACCCCTACTGTTAGGATGAGACAACACCGAAAGCATACAATTGATTACCAAATACCAAGCAACTATAATATGCGGAAATAACCAGATTCACCAAGTAACTAGAATTCAGAATAACACAGCATATGAGAGACAATACACAACTTGTATTAACACTTTATACAGAAAAGAATACAATAGAGAATATCCCACATCTTCTCCACCACCTTACAGAGGTTTCCCACACCTCAAGTGAATAGTAATTCTTCTCCCCAAAGCTCTCCCTCTCAGGTCCCAACACCCAACTCAAATACAGAGTTGGTGTTCACCTCCCGTGCTCCATGCACACCACAAGTGCTCCACGCACTCCACAAGTACTCCACGTACTCAACAAGTACTCAAGGTACTTCACGTAGATCTCTCATGAATCTGCAACAACCTGCAATTCAACAGACCATACTTATGGAAGGAACTCCCTTGCCTTCCTCTCTTGCTCTATCCAAGTACACACCTGTACTCCAAGTAAATCCTGCCTGATACTGCTCCCTGTTGTGTTGTTGTCTATATGATCTTGCACACCTGCAAATCAAACACAGTTCTGCACACCTGTGAACCTTGACCTTGCACACACATACACCTGTAGATCAACGATCTTACTTACCATGTAGATCACTCTACACCCTGAAGAACCCTTGTCCTTGCCTCACCAAGTCCTTATGATTCTCCAACCAGTACCAAGCTTGGCACTGATAGGGAACTAGGAGAAACACCCTTACTCACTTCACACATAGAAGGAGCAAACTTTGCTCAACTCAAACTAGAACACTTTTCCAATACAACCATGAGTCTATTATATAGATCTCATCCAAACAATAATTAGACATCTAATTACAATAATTAGATCCGCAGCTCTCAGTCTATAATTAGCCCTGACCATGCAAACACTTGGTTCGTCAACCAACTGCCCATAATTAACTTGCAGTCGAACCACACAGGCGACCGACGTCGGTCCCTGTCTGCCTGGAGGTGACCGACGTCGATCGACACATGACCGACGTCGGTTGCTTCTCTATGCTATCCTACCGATGTCGGCTGATCAGACCGACCCCAACTTCTCTGCAACTCAGCAACCTTCAGCAACCTCCTCTCCTATTTGCATCAGTGAAGCTTTTAGCTCCACAACCTAACACCTACATCCTAATTTTTGATGTTGTAGGAGTAGCAGGTTGATCTTTGATATTCTATTGAGGGATAACATTGGGAGAAATTGGGGCATTGTTTACATCTTGAACCTCATCAATGGATCTTCTTTTAGCTCTTGTCAAAGTTGTAACCTGACCAATTATGTTGCTAGTCTAAACTTGATTGAATGTTAAATGATCATCCATTTGCCAATTTATATTAATGGCATCAAGATACCCTTTAACTTGTTGGGTTTGACCTTGTGATGCCAATCTTGCCTCTTGGTAGTGATTTTCTTAAAGAGAAAAGTATTTAAGTGTTATATGTGGCATACTAATATTTTATGACACCAAGGTTTGATTTTTAGCATCATTGGGATTATATGGCCACTAACCTAAATCTTGCATCAAGTTTTTCTAAAGAGGTGTGGGAACAATAGATCTTAAATTGGAGGGTATATTAGGATCAAGGGTTGCATATGGTTTAGCTTGAGTTATGACCCCTTGTGATTGGTAGGGTGGTCTATTTTCTCTGAACCCTTGATAAGGAGGCTTTGATTATCGAAGGCCTGATAGGTGTTCTAGTTTTGTTGTGATAAGGCCTACCCTGGTACTATTGTCTCTTGAGTTGAACTAGCTCATTCCCAAAAGATTATATCAAACTTTTCAATTCCCTAATCTCACTAGCTTGATTAGAAGGATTTTCAACTTGATCTTTAGGGGATGGAATAGGGGCTATAGATGGAATTTAAGGAACTTGAGGGAATGTCATAGGCTTCAATTTTAGGAATATATGCATTGGAGGCATTGATGAGAGTTTACCAGCTTGTATTAAGTTGTTTTCTACTCTTATGGTAACCTCATAGGCATTTGGCAAAGTAATACCACCCATTGACTATATCATTACATGAATATCAAAATTGAGAGCTTTTAAATAGTACAAACATGCATATTCAAGGGATGGTCTAATCAATGTAGGCATCCTAGTCTATGTCTTTTGAAATATGAGGTTAAAATCTGACATGAACTCATGAGGAGCTCTTTTAATGGTAGTTAGTTATTTAACTAAAGATAGGTGATCAGACTTATCTTTAAATTGCTTGACTAAGGCTGCACCTAATTCATCCCATGTAGCTATGGAATTTAATGGGAGATTGATATACCAATGCAAGGTTTTTCCTTTGAAAGAAGCAACAAGAAATCTAATAGCCACATTATCTTGAACAATATTATCCACTGAATAAAGGTTGGCAACATCCTGGATGTGTTCAATAATAGTTGTTTGATCTTCTCCAAAAAAGAGTGGGATGTTTTTAAGAGCAGACACAAGAATATCATCATATTGGGCCAATTTCAATGGACTACCTCTATTAAATGGGATAAATGCTTAATTTTTAATGGCCATTTGGGTAGGGGATTGCACTACTTATGACAATGGGGTAACCAGGAGATGAATATCTCTTTTGAGGATAAGGTCTTGTCCTTTTAAATCTTGATCTTTTATATGAAATAGAAGGTAGCTCAATGAATTCAAAGGGAATACCTTTATTTCTAACCTTGTAGTAACCTTTGGCATGATAGTGTTGCTTGGATGATGCTATGAACCCTGCAACTTGAAGAATCTTCAACTTTTGATGATGATGAATGTATTCTTCTGCAAATAACTCTCCTCAACTCCAAACTTTAACTATGACAAGGAGAATGTCTTTGTGTCCCACCAAAAATGCCAAAAATTGTTATGGTCTTAATTTACACCCATGGGGGGAGTTATTTAGGATCCCTCCAACTAAACCACAAAATGGGAACAACCTCAGGATTTGGGTGTCCTATGGTGATGTTGAGCCTCTGGAGAAGGTCAGTTTCCTATTGGATCTATCACTTACACTAACCTGTGACTTGGAAAAGGGAGAGAAAAATACACTAATTTCATGAAAACATGTAACAAGGAGGTGATTCAAAAATGTTTCGAACACTTATGCTTGCACAAGATAGACTATAAGACACTTTTGAGACTACTAAACATCACTTCATTCACTATTTGAAAAGCTTCCACATAAGTGTTTCACTAAAAGGCAAGAACTGGCTATTAATCTAGCATGTGAGGGTAGTTGTCCACTTCTAAACTAATCAACAAACTATATATGCACTTATAATATCCTATGGGAGCTACCAAACACTTCATAAAGGTGAGGGAATTTAGACATAGGCAAAGGAAAACATGGATTCACTTAACTACACTAACCTATGACTTGGAAAAGGGAGAGAAAAAGACACTAATTGCATGAAAACATGTAACAATGAGGTGATTCATCAATGTTTTGAACACTTATGCTTGCACAAGATAGACTATAAGACACTTTTGAGACTACTAAACATCACTTCATTCACTCTTTGAAAAGCTTACACATAAGTGTTTCACTAAAAGGCAAGAACTGGTTATTAATCTAGCATGGGAGGGCAGTTTTCCACTTCTAAACTAATCAAAAAACTATATATGCACTTATAATATCCTATGGGAGCTACCAAACACTTCATGAAGGTGAGGGAATTCAGACAGAGGCAAAGGAAAACATGGATTCACTTAACCACATCAATGAACTCATAAGACACACTTTAATTCAGCTTGTAAATGGAGGAATTCAATCTTTATTATATCAAATAGGTGTTACAGTACAAATTTGGCATAGTTAAAACATAAGAGTCTCTGTCTCTAACAAAAATATCTAAGAGTTAGCCCTTTTCAATGGGAAAGAAAATGAAATATGTATAATAAAGGGGAAAGAGAGAGGGAAGTGAATAAATAGCCATTAGTAAATGTGATCCAACCACCTTTGATTAATTAGCATCAATCTGAGGATGTTGAGTCATAATTCATCAAACAAGAACAAGTCCCTAAGGACCTTGAAACACTAAATGCCCCACTATCTTTCGCAATCATGCTTGATGTTCTTCACATTATCAGGTAGTTATTTGATCTTATTTAATGATGTTCTTTATGGCAATCCTTACGTAGTCACCATTCTACCATTACTTCTAAATCTTGAATATAGATCTATTATGGATGAAAACCAATCACCCTATTGGTTTTCATATAGTCATGATTGCAAATGAAGATCTGTAAGCTAGGGTTTCTTGAATCTGAATGAGATGTAAAACCTACATCTAGAAGCTCTTGAAAAGTTTTATCGAGCTTTAATGGTGTTAGATAGATTTACAGGTTCTACTCATGGTAACTTAGATCACACTTGATCTTACATTTATATATTCTACCTAATTGGGGTGGAAAAATCCTTTGTCTAATGTGTCTACCTTTGTGGCATCCCCTTGAAATGTTTGCTCTAGGTCAAACTTAGGTCGTATCTGTTCTCCATTGAAGTCCCTTAGCTTTCAACTTTTAATTTTAGCTATTGATCTTAATTTAGCCTCCCTGATCATGAAATTTATAAAATCCTCATTCATTCCAGGGATCCTAAAATTATTTTTGTCTTGTTCTTGCACTTGCCCCTTGTGGTGGCCTCACATTCATCCTGAGTTCTTTGACTCGACCTTATGTGTACTATCAATATCCCTTTCCATGGCTTGCACATGCACTTTTCATTTACCTAATAGTTATCATAGTCATGACACTTGGAAATTATGCATTTGTTCCCAAGATCTACTAACTTTTTGACTACTAGCTCACCATCAATTTTTGATGCATGATTTAACGTGCTCCATTGGATCTTCTAGACCCACTTGACATCAATAATTGCCTGTATGTCATTAGATCTCAACTTAAGCTCCCACAATATTAAAACTTATCAGCTACATGTTCATCCTTACAACATTTTAATTTAAACATAAATAGTTATTTCAAGAGGCCCAAATTTGACATTTGTGCGCACATCCCACTCTGTAAATTCAACTCTGGAAGCTTATATCTTGAGATAGAAAACTCATCAAGATATGAAAATTACAAAGAATGTTTATGGAACCAAAATCATCATGTCATAAAATTCCTTGGCTCTAGAAAACTCCCCAAGTGTAATTATTAAATTCATGACTAGCTTGTTTCACTCATTCCTACATGACGTGCCATGATCTAGTCCATTGAGATTACCAAATTTACACTTTAAGCATTCTTAAAGTGTTTCAAAAGCTTTGAAAGTGAATTGATCTTCTCCTATAACCTAATTACTCCTTGTGCCATTGGATTACTCTTTAATCAAGAACTTGTTCAGCTTCTCACCCCAAATCCATCAATTTTTTGTATGTAGGCCAAATTTGGCCAACAAGAACACACAACACAAACCTTGCACTAAAGCTAGAGAGTGCAAATTTTGAAATAAAAAATACAATGATCAAATGGTGAGAAAAAAACTTAAATGTAAATTCTAACTAATTGGTCATTCCTAAATGTTGTTAATTTATAATACATTTTGAAATTAATGTGATGGTGAGTTGGCTATAAGAAGGAAATAAAAAGTAATCTATGGATAGTTTTAGGTAGTTTAAGATGAAAGGGATATTTATTGGCAATGGTAATGGCTTGGTATTGGGGCCTAACCCCTAACTTCATAATCCCATAGTGATAAGGATGTTGAGTGATTTTTCAATATATACCATCAACCATGTGTTTATACATGGCCAGAAAACCAAGTTGGCTTTCCCCTCAGTGATGAAATCTAAGTAGGTAGACCTTGGAAAAAAAATGTTTAATGTTTTTTCTAGTGTGAAGTGATTTGAAAGTGTGTGTATAAAATAAAAAAAGTGTGACTAAATCAGTAAATTAAAAAACCACTTAATTAATCTATGTTTGTTACTCTAAGCATGTAAGCAACTGAAATGAAAAGTGAACTAATTACTAAAAAAATAGGTTAATTATTTTGACTGTGAAAAGTATAGAGTCAGTTTAGGTGACAATGTATGCAAAAAATACAAAATAGAGTCAAAAAGGTCACTACTATTCTATAAAATCAAGATTTAAAAGAGCATAGTTAAATAGGTTGAATGTGTCTTCTAGAGAGAAGGCAGGCTACATAACTTTGTCGAACTAGTCAACCCAATTCATTGTAGGGTTGTAGTTTTATAGGTTGTAAACTTATGATAAATGATATTGTAAATGAACAAAATGAAATGACAAAGAAGGTAAGAATGAACCTTGGTGGTTTTAAAGTTGCTTAGTTTAAAAATTTAATGATGTGTTGTTTAAGTGTTGATTTAAATATTCTATGAATATAGTCAACTGGATTGACTATGTCTAGAAAACCTATGTACTAAAAAACAATCTATGAACAAAGTCGATTGGATTGACTATGTATGAAATCCTATAATTAAAGAAGAATATTGTGTCAAGTTAATCAATCCAATCACTTATATTTGGAAAAGACCTGCATATGTAGAATAGAGTGGTATTGGAGTGACTATGTGTTAAACATGTGCATAGACTATTAGAACTGTATTGATAGGTTTGATACAGTGATATACATATATATATATATATATATATATATATGATGATAAAATGAGTGTGTAAAAGAAAATCTACAAGAGTTTGATTCATGTCAGGTTCACTAGAATGTATACAAAGGAAAATACAACTGACCTATTAATCAATCCTAGCTTGCAGAAGATATATACTACTTACACTTCCATTTATTAATACATTTAGACATTCATGGTCATGACCAAGATGGATCTGATATACCCAACCAAGTGGTCCCTTATCATTATAAAATCACTATAGAGGGTTCCAAATCCTCTAATCAAGCAACACTATGCAATAAACCTAGCTAAGCCTTATGTTTTCATATTCACTAAGTACATGCAAATTAAATTGAAATCTAATATAGTGCTCACCAAAGCTTGTGGAACAAAGTGAGAGAATATAAAAAGTAAACATGCATAGAATATCTATACTCAAGTCAGTGTATAGTAAATCCTAATGTATGGGAGAGAAGTTCAAATGCTAATCTATATACTTTAACAAAGGAGGAACAAAATTAGGAATACTTACCTTTAAATATGAACCCATCGAGATTCACTCTCTCCCTTGGCCAAGATTATTTTCAAGAGGTTATTGTGGTATGTAAGGATAATAAATATAAGTCCTAACTAAGGTACACAACTTCTCTATGTATCCAAAAGAGTTCCCGATAAGATAAGATTTGTATCTCCAAAGAAAGTATTGAAACCCTATGTAATGTTCCTCAAGTATAATGGTGGATAATTATATGCACAATTTAATATTATTATTCTTCTCTTCCTCTAAATTATAGAAATGGTTGTGTATATATATTTGAATCTAACCCTAAACCTTTTTGAAATTTTAACTGACAAGGTCATCCCAATTTGACTCTATACCCTTAAATGATAAAAAACAAGTTAGGTCCTAGTCTAGGTTAGCCAAGGCTAACCTAGACCCATAACGTGCAACTATCAATTAGGATCTAGGGTCATCCTAGGCCAACATTATTTGATAAATGTCAAAAAGGGTTTTAGGCTTAGGTAGGGGCTAAGTAAGACAGGGAATTGCTTAGAGGAGTGTGTAAAGAGAGGATGCAAAGCTTAGGGAAGTGTATAGGAGATGGTTGTGTAGATAGAAAGTGGTAGTATAGGGGACGACAATCCTAAAAATAACCAATGGTCTTCTGACCCCCTTCTCGGTGCACCCTTTAAGACATGTACTTAGAGAGACTGAGACTCGATGAGTTCCTATAAGATAAAAAGTATCAATAATTGATAAATTTGGAAAATATTATGTATACATAAAAACCTCTTTGAGGTGCTTTCTAACCAAGGTAAAATTTAAGAGAAAGGTAAGACTCTTGGTGAAAACTAGTTTCCAATGCCATTAGATGGAGATGTCCATCCCTCTTCCTATGAAGCACAAGAGACCTATAGCCTAGAGCCTATTTATGGATTAAATATTAGTATTAAGGAGTGGAAAGCTTTTGCATAGATTATTCAAGAGTGCCCTGAGGTATTTGTTTCATGGCCTATGCCAACATTAGGAGATTCTAATTCATCCTACTTGGGGGAATTATATGAGCTAGTCTAGCTAGAGGACTTTGCCATTTCCCACTAGTTTAACTCCATGTCAATTATTTAAGATGATGGTTATACACTTCTTATGGAGGACACATCAGAGGTCAACATTAGGACTCTAGAGGACACAAAGTGGATTAAATTATGCACATCCCTCACTAAGGAGGAACATGAAGTTTTTATAGCCCTTTTGAGATAATTTATTGACATATTTATCATGGGCCTATTTAGAAATGTCAGGTTTGGACCCCACCTTGGTTGAACACCATCTCATTATACATATTGATGCCAATCTTGTTAAATAGAAGCTATGTAAGATGCATCCTCACATTGTTGTCTTAGTCAATAAAGAGTTGAAGAAACTCTTAGATGTAAAATGCATCATGTCGATCAACTATTAAGAGTGGATGTTCAACATTATGCTAGTGAGCAAGAAACCAAAGGTATTAGAATATGCATTGATTTCAGAGATATAAATAAAGCTTGCCCAAAATATGACTTTATTTTACTTAACATTAACATGATAGTTGATTCAATGACTGGGTATGAAATGTTTTTTTTTTATGGATGGCCTTTTAGGTTATAATTAGATTAGAATTACACCAAAAGACCAACACAAGACAATGTTTACCACTCTATGGAGAACATTTTGTTATTAGGTGATGTCATTTGGGATTAATAATGCTAGATTCACATACCAAAGAGCCATGATAGTGATTTTACATGATATGATGTATGACATCATTGAAAAATATGTTGATGACATCCTACATAAATAAAAGACCCATGTTGATCATCTAGTCATACTATGAAGAATATTTGAAAGACTTCACAAGTACAACATGAGGATTAATCTGAAGAAGTGTGTATTTGGTGTAACATATGGTAAAATATTAGGCTTTATTGTCTCTTTTAGTGGCATTGAAGACCCAGCCAAAGTTTGTGCAATTACAAAAATGCCACCATTATCTACTTTGAAGCATCTCCGTAGCTTCCAGGGAAAGATACAGTTAATCAAACACTTCATCTCATAGTTGGTCGACAAATTCCATCTATTTACACACTTAATAAAGAAGGGTATTACATTCTCTTAGAATGAAGAGTGTTAAAAGGCATTTGATCATCTTAAGGAATATATGGCTAACCTTCCTAATTTATAACAACCCACACTAAATAAGTCATTACTACATTACTTGTCAGCAATTGAAAATGCCTTGGATGCACTTTTGGAACAACATGATGAACAAGGTAAGAGCATACCATGTATTATCAAAACTAAACATTAGTTACATATGAGCACAACTATACATTGATTAAAAAATCATGTTTAGCAATGGTATTTGCATCCCAAAATTTAAGTCATTATATGTTGAACAACAAGCCCATTATTATTGCTAAAGTAGATCTGATCAAGTATCTAAATCCTAAATCATCTTTACAAGGTCGCATGGCAAAGTGGATCATGTTATTGAGTGAGTTTTAATTTGAATATTCCAATCAAAAGGACATTAAGGAGTAAGTACTCACAAATAAGCTTGTAGAATTTCTTCTTCAAGATACTCAACCCCTTACATTTGGATTTCTAGATGAGGCCATTATGACTATTGAAGAAGTAGAAGCACCTCTTAAGGCTAAATAATGGAAGATGTACTTTGAAAATTTATGTATAGTTCATGGATCAAGTGTCAAAATATTATTTTTTATGCCACAAGGGGATCTTATTCCCAAGTCCTTTCATATTGAATTTCTTTATACCAATAAAATGGTTGAGTATGAAGCACTAATTATAAGGCTTCATCTAGTAGTTCAATAGAACATTTAACATTTATCGATGCATGGTGATTCTCAGCTAATCATCAATTAGGTCATAGACCAATATTAAACCAAGGACAAGAAGTTGGTATCATATAAGTATATGTTCAATACTCTCAAGTATTATATTGCCAACATCCAATTTGAAAAAATACCTCAGGCCAATAATAAAATAGTTGATACCATGTCCACTATTATCTCCATGATTTAGATCACAGATAGAGTAAGGGATTACCAATTTCTTATATAACATCTCTTAGCACTAACACATGAATAATCAACCATCAATAGGGTTTGTAACATTGTTAGTCCTACATCTCCTTAGTAATTAGACATATATGCCTATCTTCAAAACCAAACTATGCCTCCCAACCTATCATGTTAAAAAAAAAATCCTTTGCCCATACAACCTCTCATTATACTCTACTTGGACCAACCTTGTATCATAGAAGCTATGATGAAACTATGCTTCATTATTTACCTTCTATAAAATATGGAATATCACTTAGGGAAGTTCACAAAGGAGTGTGTGGAGCCCACACTAGTGGGGTAATCTTAGCCAAAAAGTTACTACATACTAGTTATTATTGGTCGACTATGGAAGTAAACACAATTAAATATGTGAAGAGGTGCATAAAGTGTCAAAAGCATGTCAATCTAATTCATGTTCCATCCAAGACACTCAAACTATTGACAATATCATGGTTGTTCTCAATGTGGGGACTTAACCTCATAGGGAAGATCAATCCCACATCCTCCGAAGGCCATAAACACATCTTGAATGTCATCAAATATTTTACTAAGTGAGTGGAAGCCATTCCCCTCACTTACATCACTTGTAAGCAGATATCCAAGTCCATATTCAACCACCTCATATGCTATTATGGCATACCCTCTAATATTATATCTGATAATGGTGGATCATTTAAAAACAAATATGTGAAATCACTTTGTACCCAATACCACATCAAACAACATTTCTCTATCGCACACTACCCATAAGGCAATGACTAAGTTAAGGCTTATAACAAGACCATTATCAATATTCTAAATAAAATTATCAATGATGTTGGTTGTAATTGGAACTTTTAGCTATTTAATACCCTCTGGGCATACCATACCCCATTTTATACTCTTACAGGAAGTACACCCTATTCACTTATTTACTATACTGAGGCCATTCTTCCTGTCGAGGTTGAGTTACCTTGTCTCTAAATTTCATTATAGCACATCATAGATAATGAGGATTACATAGTAGCTTGATTACAAGAAATAGAATTACTTGATGGAAAACACTTGGCCACCTTGAATAATCTTCAAACATATCATAACCGATTAAAGGGCCAATATATTAGGTGCATTAAGCATCATGAAATTCTAGCTTGGTGACCTTATGTTAAAATAAAATTAGAAGAATGTCAATGTTGAGACAAAGAAAAAGGGAAATTTTCAACCAAATTGGTCATGACCCTATGTAGTTATTGCTCACTACGATTCAGAAGCATGCATGCTTTCCATGCCAGAAGAAGATGAGCTTAACCAACAGATGAAAATAATTTACCTCAAATGTTTTTATGCTTAAGGATCTAAAAATTTTTTTTTCAAGGATCATTTAAATTATGCCACATTATACCCATTATTTTTACTATAAACATTTACCATTCTACCTAGCCATTAACCCTTCACTAACTAGTTCTTTTTACCTAACCTCACCTATCACATTTGGCCTTGGTTATGATTCATTTTTACTTTAGGCACATTTAGTGGTTGATGATAGATTTAGTTATAACATTTATTTAAAAATTAAATGGTTGAATGGCAGTATATGAAAACAGTATGAGAGTGGTCATAGTAATTACATCCTTCATTTATTGTTACATTCCAACCTCATGCTACTATTTATAACTGCCTATGGGTAAATTAGTACCACTAACCCTTTTTTGTCATTTTTTGTCATTTCTTCATTATAACCTCCTATGGGAAAATTAAGAACAAACCCTTTACCATGCATTATCGCATCACCTTAACATTATTATTACCATTTGATTTGCCATTTACCTATACCTAAAATTATTAGTACTTAGTCAGACACTTTTTGTGTAGGCAGAACTATAGTGATTTGAAGTCTATTTGGACTATGTAGGTAGCACTTAATTCACATTGAGGTAATCTCAGTCATCTCTTTACAACGCTCTTACAATTTTGTGAGTAGTTTAATATTAAACGATTTCAATATTTTATGAGCATGTTTAAGCCACGCTCTCACTATTTTATGAGTTAGATTGTGTTTTATCTTATAAAACCTCTAAACGTTTTAAACAATTTTATGAGTTAGATTGTGTTTTATCTTATAAAATTGAGTTGAGATGCCTAAAATTTTCCAAAAACATTTGAAACAGTTTTAAAACCTCTAAACATTCGTAAAGACATAAAAAAATCCTAAAAATCACAAAATCATGAAAATTGGCTTAAAATTTCTATATGAGATATAGAATCATCAAAAAAAATTGGGTTCGAGCCATCCTATCTATTTAATTTCATTTCTAGACCACCTTGGTCTTTTTACTCCCATTTTTGGGAGAACTACATCGGCCTGAGATCTACACAGACTATATAGGAAGCACTTAGATATATGGGATATCTTAGGTTAGCTCATCTACGTTCCTTTATTTTTTGACCACTTCTTTACCTTAAGGATCTTAGGACTCTTAGTTATTTCACAAGTAACCACTTGTCTTTTAATTTCTCCATCTTTATTGGCCTTAGTCATACGCTCTCACCATTTTGAGAATTGATTTTGTGAGAATTATGAATTCAAACTCGATGCACCAATAACCGCTTGGATTTTCTTACACTTTCATCATTTTGTGAGCACTTTCTATTTGAATGTTCTCACCATTTTGTAAGCAACCATTACCTATGCTCTCACCATTTTGCAAGCTCATTTTCATTCCAAGCCATAGATACAGTAAACACTATGAATTACCAATTTAGTTCATTTGTGGATACTCATCTCTTGACTTTTAGTGTGGTTTTAGTCTAAACAATACTCTCTCACTTGCATGATTTATTTGTGTTGATATTTCATGACTGTGAGTGTCATCCCCCTCTCTTATTACACACTCACTATTTTGTGAGACCATTCTCATTTTACTATACAAGTCAATCATGTTTTCTTATCATCATTTTATTTTATCCCATATCCTGGGATAACTACATTTGTCATGAAGTTCATATTAGATCTTGTGTCCATGAAACTATGTAGGCAGCATCCATTTTCCAAGTACATCTAGATTCATATCAGTTACCCCTCCTTTTATTCTAACCCCCCCTATTTTATTTATTTGTCATTGTTTCCTATATCCTAAGGGAAATGATTATTGTTTTGTTTTTGTCATTGTCTTTTATAGCATAGGGGCAATGATTATTTTGTTTATGTTATTGTTTCCCTGTAGCCTATGGGCAACTTTGTGCCTTTTGTTCCTGTGTTATTTTACTTGTGTCATTTTTACCTAGATTAGGGTCACCCTTTCGCCAAGAGTAACACCTCTATTACACATGCATAAAAAAATTATATTTTATTTTTACTAACATTGTGATTAACTATTGTTTGTGTATTGTTGTTTGTTTAGCTTAATTTGTTAATTTTTGTGTGCTTCAATTAGTTTATTTATTTCACTTTTCTTTGCTTTGGATTGTTTAGTTGTTTTTTTTTTTGTTTATTTATAGCTTTGTTTGTTTGTTTTATTTATTTGTCTGTATATTTTGTTTATTTTATCTTGTTTATATTAATTATTTGTTTTATTTAGTTATTGTGTTTATTTACGTCTTGTTTAATTTTTTATTAGTGTTTTGTTATTTGTTTTTGTTTATTGGTATTTTGGTTGTTTGGTTATTTTTGTTTGTTTGTATAACTTTATTTGTTTGTCTCTTTGTTTGTTTTGTATATTTTATATTTATTTGTGTTTGTTTCATTATTGTTTGTTTGTTTTGTTTTTATGTCTTTTTTAGTTTTTATGTGTTGTAAGATTATTACATTTTGTTTACACTTAAGTCTTGATTATTCATATATTTTACTCCTATTGTGAATGTTTGTATTTAGTCTTATACCTGGTTTATTTTTTATATTTACATATAGGATTTTATTGTTCATATCTTATTCCTAAGTTGTTTATATTTATATTTAAACTAAGTTTATCATGCTTAGGGTATGTATTTTCATTTTAATCGTTCATAACTATAATGCATAATATCACAAGATATTAAAAAAAACTAAGCATACAAAGACTATCAGATCAATGATATGGCATTACTTCTTTGATATATCAAAACTTGCCAAATACCCAAACACATACCTGAATCTATGAGTAATAAAAAAAGTAAAAATGATTTATTAAGTGTTTATACAGATGTGCATCTTTAAATAAGCATACATATGAGTCATACAATATAATCAAATGAATAACCACAAAAACATCTCATAAACATAGCATAAGTAATAAATAAACAGAGCATACATGAGCATAAACATCAACAACATTACACATTCATAATGATAATCAATGCTAAACATGAGATAAACAAGATAGAAACATGGTATCATGTGTGTGTGTAATAATCCACTATGTATATGGCATTTGAGATAAACTGACATTTAATTTTGGGTCATTTGAGGTTGATGTACATGTATATAATATTCATTTGATATATATATATATATATATATATATATATATATATATGACAATTGAGATACATTGATATTTATTTTTGGGTCCTTCGAGGCTGATGTACATGTATATAATATTCATTTGATCTATATATATATATATATATATATATATATATAGTTGATGTATATATATATATATATATATATATATATATATATATATCAAATGAATATTATATACATGTACATCAGCCTCGAAGGACCCAAAAATAAATGTCAATGTATCTCAAATGTCATATACATATTGGATATATACATATCACAATGGTGTCTCAAAATACATTAGTATATCGATACAATAAGTATAGTGTCATATGCCAAAACTATACCAAAATGCTAAAATGCCAAGATCTCTATGATCAATTCTGGCTCTATGTGTCCATGGGACCTGTGGTTGGAGGAAGCCTTGACGGCCCTAAAGATCCTAGTGGTGATGGTTGTGGTTGACGAACAGACTAACTTGAAGCACCTGTAGCATGAGTCTTGGTACAAGACTGACTAAATCTACTAACTTCCCTTTGTGCATCCCATACCTCAAGAAAAGCAACCTACTAGTCCTTGGACACGATCATCTCATAGGCTTGTTGGTAATATGATGCCTCATCCTTGGCCTAAAGGCACTCCCCAACCATCTATAAGAATCCATCATGTGTAACGGCTCCCTAAGCCACATATCACTCTTTCCTGAGCCTATCAATGATTGCTAATTCCTGATCTCTCTCACTAATGGTCTAATCTCTCTATGTGGTGAGTTGGCCTTGAACCTATACCATCTTGTCTATATTATCCTTTAGCCAAGTGATCTTTATCTGCAGCTGAGTCATGTCATCATCTATAATATCTAGAGTGTTATGTAAATCAACTATCTAATGGTGTAAACCTACAATCTTGCCTATTCTAGTGATTATATCCTGATCTATAAAACCCACATCCCTACTTATTGTAGTTGTACCGAAGGCCCTGCCTGGCCTAGATCTACCTATGTGCCAAAAGGCCCTACCTAGCCTGTATCAACCTGCACCACTACAACCAATGTTAATCTAGCATCAAGTACCATTAAATATGGGCCATCATCCCCATATCCATTTCCATCTCTAAATCTATCTCTTCTACCATCTCTTCCATCAAATCTATCATCATCATTATTATCAGCCTCACCATCACTATCCGACTAGGTGTTTCCATAATCACTCGATGTCTCAGCCTCCATCTCCTCAATATCTAGGCACCTATCCTCCTACTAGAATTAAAACTATCATCCTTAAAGGGCATACATATACCCACAAATGCATATAATCAAGACCCCTGCATCTGTAGCTTCTCTTGCATAAGCCTAGACAACTCAAGGAACATTGATATAACTAGTTATAGCCTCGCTCCACTAGATCACAGGATTATCCCAACTGATCTCCTAGGTCACATGAGCAAACCATCTTGGTCCCTTAGGTACATCTTATGTGAATCTAAACTACCAAAGTACCTAATCAGGTCAGTTCTCTTCAATAATATAGGACTATCTCCCAATCAAGAACCATTTGGTCATCATGAAATCCATGTACCATCCATATCTAAAACACTACAGCTAGTATGCAAGGTAAGGCCTCCAAATGAAAAATTGTGGGGTAATATCATTGAATATCTGATGATAGAATAGAATATCCCCCATGTGATAATGCTTTCCTACTCCTATTTGAGCCCATCCATATGTCAACAAATCCTTTAGGTCTTTTAATCTATGCATCCCTACTAGTCACTCAATCAAGATGTGCTCTCATCCCCAGAAAATCAAAAGAGTGAAATCCTAGATGCTCTATCCACCCTAATACACTATCATATGAATATATATATAGAGTTATGTCATGATAGCTGGCCCTAAAGTAAAGCATGTAGACTCTTCAAACATACTATGCACTACACCTCTAGCGCCCATATGAAAGTACCAGCCACTCTTGTCACGCAATAAGAGGCTATTGATAATGGCCATGAGAACAAGTACCTCCCTATCAATAAGAGTTGGTGGACATGGATCCCCAACAGGTAAATTATTGAGTGGAATATTTGTATATATCTTAACAAGGTTTATATTGACCTTCCTCTAAAATATAGGGATACCATAATAATTAATCAGATCACTAAAAACTACCTACTATTGTGTCAATGGTGTCCAAAATAATATTCATCTATGCATAGGCAACTTGAGGATACACCATTTATCCTCAAGTGTCATAGTAGCCTCTCTAGTAGGTACATGGAATGTTAAAGTCTTGTTGTGTGAGTACTTATCTAGCATGCTCAAATATGCCTGATTGGCCTAGATGATTGGCATCCATGCCACATCATAAAGATACAACATCTATAAGAAGGTAATCATGTCCTCTGTCCAAACCTACATGGTCCATAAAAAGTGCAAACATCACTCTATGCATGTCAACACTACTAGTCTCTCCTACAAACACAAAAAGGTTAGTATTAACCTAAATATATATAGTTAGCTGAGCCTAAACCTAGTATACTAAGCCTACTTAACCCTCTCCAAGAGTTTGGACCCTTGTCAAGCCCCCAAACCATATATTTTTGGCTTCTAGGGTGAAGACACTATTTTCCTAAGGATAAATTCACCATTTAGGCTATATTGCACATTTTAAGGTGATATTATCATTTTCATTTTCACAAAAATGTTGACTTCACTTTAAAATGGTAGAAATCACTATTTTGGCACTTTTTACCCAATTTTGGTGTATTTTCCCTTTATAAGAACTATGACTTTGTACAAAGTCCCCATTTTCCTTGGTGAATCCATCATTTCCCCTAAAATGCAAATGGTGAATTCACCATTTTTGATCTACAACAAGCAAGAAATGCAAGAAATTTCACATTAATGACAAAGTTGACATTACTGACTAGTGGTCCATCATGAGGTGGTCGCATGTGATCCCTCACTCTCTCCTAAATGTGACATTGATCTCATCTACAAGCCATTTTTCTCACCTTAATTCCTAAAAAAGTAGAGCTTAGAAATCTCTATAGGCTAGGGTGAAAATTAATTATTTTTCACCTTAGGGGTGAATATACAGATAAAAATTTGAATTTTTACCCCCCATGGCCTATAACTCATTTTGTGCACTCCAACAAGTGTATTTTTCACATTCATGGTCCATTTTGTGTGTCATTCAATCCTATGTGCCTTATTTTTTTGTTGTATTATAACCAAACCATCTTTTTGGGCCTTCCTTGAGACCCATTTAATAATGTTATTTTTATACCTATATACTGTATTTATTCGAGTGTGCATATTCAAACTCATATTTAGGCTAGAAATGTGTTCTTATCCTTTGCCAGCTCATTGTAAATTCATTTTAAGGATTTTTTACATAAGCTACCCTTGCCAATTTGCCATGTTATGACAAATTCTTTTACAATCAATCAAATATGTCTTTTGCCTTTCTAAGGCAAACTCATTTTAAATCATGTGATTCAAATGTGTGAATGATTATAACTGCCTTTGGGCAAATCATTCTTTTTCGACCAATATAATGATTATAACTGCTTATGGATAAATAATTATTTTTACATCTTGTGTTAATGATTATAACCGCCTTTGGTCAAATCATTATTTTTACCACTCCACCCACCCTACCAGTGCAAATGCTTACATCACTAATTATAATTGCCTTTATGAAAATTAGTGTTTCACATTTTGTTACTAATTCTAACCACCTTTAGGTAAATTAGTATTCATTTCACCACTCTACTGGGGCAAATATCCATGCCACTACTTATAACCACCTTTGAGCAAATCAGTGACTCCATTGCCATTATTATTTATAACTGCCTTTGGGAAATTCATTAGTTACACCCTGTTACCACTAGATCATGTCATGTTATTCATTTTAAGGGAACATTTGATGACTCTATTTTATTGCCTAATCCCTGGAGGGAGCATCAAGGGTATAATGTATTTAATTGCTCAAAACATGGCAAGGCTAGTTAATTTGGTGTATTGCCCTGTATACACTAATAACCTAGTTTGGTTTTCATCTTAGTAAAATTATGACCTAGTAATTTGACACTTTTAGCCTATCAATCTATTAATCAAAAAAATTAAAATAATTTCTAAAAGCCAAAAATCACTAGGAAAGATTAATTACATTTAAAATCTTAATTAACTTACCTAAGTAAAAATTATAAATTAAAATAGTGAATTTAATTTATCAAAAAAGGATTTTTTATCCAAATATGAAGTCAAATGTCAAAGGAGCTAATAAAGTGATTTATTAATTCCTAACCATTCCAAAAATATTAGTCACAACCTCACAATATCTAAAGTGAATTGTCATGCCTCACAAATATCTAAAACTGAGGTGTCAAGATTTCATGAGTGCTTTGACCTAACCCAGGGTTAGCCTAACTCAACCTATATTACTTTAGACTAAAAAAAATTAGAATTTAATCTAACCTCCCTAGGGTTAGATTTAATTCTTTGAGCTATAAATACAATTGCCCACACCATATACCAACAGGGTTTTATGTCTAAGGTTATTTTGCAAGGATGCCTTCAAGAAGCCATTGAGAGTAGCATTATAATACCCATTTTATGTCAAGATTCACAACAAGCTAAGCCAATAATAAATCAAATCAACAAGTGACCATTAGATAAGTGCTACTTGTTGGCCATTTTTTGGCCCACATATCAAAGTTTGTCTAAGTATGAAAAAGAGAGTTTTTAGGCAAGAAAATATTAAGTCTTTGGGAGGACTTCAAGTTTTTAAGAGTGACAACTTTGGGTTTTTTGAAGGCACAGTGGAATTTGGGTTTCCATCAATGCTTAGCTTATAATTTTTTTATAAGTAGAAGTAATTCAGGTTTACAAACTTGAATTACTCATAGACAGTGTATTTTGAGTTCTCCAAGGGGCACTACTTGATTACTTCATAAGTTGTGAGTAGTTAGAATCTCAAAATAAGTAAAGGGGCTTGAAAAACTTGATTTGGTCTTGAAAATGGTGCTTCTCAAGTTCGTCAAGGGATGAGTCTTTTTTAAAAATCTAAAGGGGCTTTTTAGGGCAAAAGGGACTAGTCAACTTTTTCGAAGGGCATTTTGTTCTCCAAGTGGACAGTTATAATATTCCCAAAGGGTATCTTACCCTTCGGAGGGACCATTTCAAAATTATTGAAGGGTATCTTTCCCTTCGGGAGGGTCATTGACAATAATCTAAAGGGACACAAAGAAAGCTCGAAGGGTCTCTTGCCCTTTGACAAAGTCCATTATGAAAAGCCCAAAGGGTAATTATGAAGACAAATGTGGATAAAAAGTCTAAAGGAATTCCTTAAAATAAAATATTTGAAGAAATTCATTTAGGAGATTTAATTGAAAGAAATAAGCTAAAAGAGAAACTCGAGACTAAGTGTCCAAAGGAAATGACAGGCTAATGGACGTCAAAATCAAGGTAAGTGACTAGCCATTAGAAGTAACCAGGTTTGAAAACCCTGAAGTCGTAGGGCTTGGGAAATAGCAAAGTGAGAAGACTTCAAGATGGACAAGCCCAAAGTAAGTAGACTTGAAGAACCCAAATTACTCTGCAAAAGGTAAATCAGGATTCTCCAAGGGTTCAACTTAAGCTTTATCTAGTAATGCGAGAATCATGAAGTAATGAATGGAAGGCTTCCATGTGGCATAATTGGAGTAGAAAGGGCCAATAAATAAAGGACAAGGGGCATAAGGATGTTCAATAAACATAGGAGAGTCTGAATGGATGGTAGCTGGAAGTTATGGAGGCTCTCATCCATCATGGTTCATGGCTCACAATCATCATTCAATGCTTAAATGCATCACACCAAGAAGAAACATTCCAGCTACTCACAACATGAATTTTCAGATGCACCAAAGAAAGTATTAAAGATGGGAGGGGCTTGAGAGTATTGGGTGGCAATCTGAGATGACACATTTATGAACATCAAGGAAAGATAATAGGAGGTGCCAGCCATCTGTGAATTCTTCTTTCCTCCCTTTCTCTCTCACCCCTTTTCTTTATAAATAGAGGCTTTGGAGCCTAGAAATGTATCCTTAGACTGGTGATAAAATCGCTATATGAAAATTGTTGTATAATAGACATTTGAAGCAATAAAGACTATTTTTACCTATCTCTTTGTCTAAAAATTGGGTTGAGTTATCTTGTGCACTAATAGCATTGTGAAGAATCATCCTTCTAACCTTTTGCCCTTCTTTCTTGCTTGTTTTTAGGTGCTTTCCAGTTAATTACAAGTCTGAACTCATGCTTTTTGCCCATTAATGGATGCTTGGTGTGAATTTTGAAATTCCTTTTTGCCTCATATGTGATTTAATATGCCTAGTTTAAGAAATACTTATGTAAGTTAGCTAGTTAGGAGGTTGTGTAAGCTAACTTGTCTTGTGTTGAACTAGTGTCTTTCCCAGGCCAAGTGGATCATTTACTTTTGGTACATCACCTCCCTTAGCTTAGTTTTATTTTCAAGTAATCTCTCTTCCCCTCTTCCTTGACCATTAGTAGAGTTTAGCATAGAAACCCAAAGATCTAAAGTGGAGCCCCTGAGGAACTAGCCTCATCAAAAAGTCTAGAGGTTCAACCTCACCATAGGACACCCACATCTTGAGGTTATTCCCATGCTTATAGCTAGAAGTGAGAGAGCCTAAATAACTCTCTCATAAGGGTGCAATTCCAAGCTATAACACTACCACCATGGAGAAGCATTGACAAGAGTATCTAATTATCATAGCTTGGGCATGAACATCTTGATGCCAATAAATGGACATTAATTATGAAAAAGGAGATAAGTTACTTATGTTAGTTTTATCTCTATTTTATGATCTTGTTCATTATGTTATGCTCCCCTTAGTTCTTGGGCAAGAGTGTTTAGTTATAGTGTATTGTTATGTATGGTTTTTTTAATCAATTTGACTAACAAATAACTAATCAATATTTGTGTTCTTTTTGAGATCTTAATATACACAAGTCATAATATGCAATGTAAATCAAGAAAAATAAAATAATGTGATGTTTGTAACTACCACTCCTATGTGGAGTTGGCATAGGGAGAAAATTACCATGCAAATTTGGCATGATGGAGAGATTATAGGCATGTAAAAGAGTGAATTAGGAGGTAGTAGTGAGTGATTAAGAGTAAGGAGGTTTGAGTAAAAGGGATAGATGATTAAAGAGAAGAGAGAAATAGTATTTTGTCCATAGAGGATAATTGTTTGACAATGAATCATGTTTGTAAATACCTATGATAAGTTCAATAAAGATGTGTAAATTTATGTGAATAACCTCCTCAACTTGTATGTTATATGTATATTGAATATTTTAGGTGATGTGAAGTGCCTTGAGATCTTTGTGAAGTGTTTTTCATGAGTTGTAGGTTTATATGGAAGACTATGAGGTTACAGTAAAAAAGAGTGTTGATTTTACATACATGGAAGATTATTAGGCAAGAATAGTTGGTGTGTGAGTTGTTTAAGAGTGTTTGTAATCCATTAAATCTTTAGATTATTTTTGTGTTATTTGAGGATGGAAAATAGTTCAAGAAAGAGCTGATGTCTTACAAGGTGCAGGGTATGACTATGTTTGTGTGAAAGAAAACAATTAATAAAGATTGTTTAGATGAGTATTTAGAAGTTTGCGGTGTTAATTAGTAAGTTTTAAATATTATATGCTTGTTTACTATCCTTTATAAATGCTCAGGATATCCTTGAAGTCCAAGTTGTAATTCAAACCTTCATTCTAAGAACCCAGTCCTGCCAAAGTGAATAAAACTCTATCTTTTTATGTGTTGGAGACTATTAGAATTATTTGTGCATAAATAACAATTAAATAAGTTGTATATAGGTAGGACATACCCTATTTTTGTCTCAAAATCAATTGAAGTTGATTTAAATTAAAAATATCCCTTTTTTTAGGCTCTCAGGTGAGCTCAAGATTGTGTACCCCTGAGTTAAGGTTTTAAACTTACAACTAGAGTAACTCCTTTTTCCAACCTCAAAATTTTATAAAACTTTGTAGTTCAAGGTGTTTTAATGTGATTTATAGTATTATGTAAGTTTCAAATTATTCAAGACCATGCAATACAAAAAATTGCTTATAGGAGTGTATTTAAGCTTAAAGAGACTTAATAGTTAGAAAGGTACTATAAGAAAGTAGATATTCCTTGGGGGTTGATTCTTAAAACATAATGTGAATATTAAAAGGGTTAAAGGGTACTTTTAATATTGTTTAATTAATCTTAAAACTTCATATATTGCTCATAACTACAAGATTTCTAATTTGGAAGGGCTACAAGAAAATAGGTCTACAAATAAGAGGAAGAGAAGAATATCGGATTGGAGGAGGATATAATGAGTTCCCATTCACTAAAGGGCATCTAGATAGCTAAGGACCTTGTTAAAATTGTTCAATACTTGAAAATGATTATTGGAATATCATAGGAGGAAATATTGGTTTAAGAAGACAAATAAAAAGGGAAAAAGTGTAGAGTTGAGTCTGAAGAAGATTAAGAGTGGACCTCCATCATCCAAGTGAGAGTGAGTTGTTATGATATACAGATCTTGAAGAGAAATATTTGTCCAAGAAGACTAATGAACCATGAACAAGAAAGAATGAACAAGAGGGTCAAATAGAGGAACATAGTACCTATTACAAGTAAACAAATTAAAGATTAGAGAGTAGAGAAGGGACTGAAATAAGATAATCAGATATAGGTGAGTGATCAATGGTAAATGTATGTTACATTACACTATTTTTTAAGGTTTGTTGTTTTTCTCTACATTATCAATTATTGAGTAAATATATTTGACCAATCATTTAATGGTTTCTTTTTATTTTTAAACACTTTATATTGACATTTTCTTTCCTAAAGAAGAAATGATAACTCAATGAGCTCAAGTGAATCGACTCCAAAAAACTAAATACACTTATATTCTATTAACTTCCATTTTGGAAATATGTTATATTCATTATTACTTAATGGTAGATATAGGTTCAGCAAAAAAATGAAATAAATATGCCTTCTATAGAAAGAAAGACTAATATGTTGGCCAAGCTCAATATTAATTTTCAGCCATTCAAACTACTATCTCTTTACACAAAATGGAATAAATAATTACAAGATTAGGCATTGTAATTTTCCTAAGCTAAACAATAACCATTAAAGAGTATCAAATCTAAAGATATTATATCCACAAAATCCATGAAGGAGTAACCGTGTATAATACATCATATAAAAGCATGTAAAACTATATTTTTGATCTACAAATTGTTAATATTTGCATTATATAAATTAAATAAATAGTAATCTCACAATCAAAATTTAAAAAAATAAATTAAACAACTCAAGGAATAACTCATGTAAGTTCCTACTACTTAATATTTCTATAGAGCAAATATTACGATGTCACTTTTCATGAAAAAATCAATGCATTCAAAATATAACCCAGTTACAAGGATTAATACAAAATTATACACTTTTATATAATATGTAAACCATCTTATATTTGCTTTAACATACTTTACTCTCACACCAACTTAACCCTCCTAATTAAGGTTCCATCAAGGTGTACCAAGATAGAGTCAATCTAGGTTTATATCAAACATTATTTTACAAAAAAGAATAGGCCTATAGATATTTAACAAGTATTCATATTCTAAAAATAACTTTTAAAAGCAAGTTTCTCAGGAATAGAGAAAGTGATCTCATCTTAGGATGTGAATACAACTTCATCAAACATCTACAGGTTTGTAATTTACCCAAATAAAAGTCTTGATGGCATAAATTTTTCTCTAGTTAGATATCAAAATTATAATAATAATAATAGTTTGCATCCAATTATCCATTTTTATGTTAATCCAAGGTCCATGTAAAAAGTATGCAAAAAAAATAGTTAACCATTAAAATAATTCCATAAAACATAAATTTCATTCAACATTTACAATTTCATACATGCTAGGAAATAACTAACATTAAATAACAATGAAAATCATTGATTCAAGATCAATTTACAACCAAGCTATGCACACATTGAAAATTAGGTTTTTTGGTCTTATTTACCAACATTATTACCTATATGCAATTATTTACCAATTAAAGCTACATAAAAACTTGCAATGTGTTGTTCAAGGTTCAAAGGTTCAATGGGTTCAAGGTTCAACGGTGGGTTCAACCAAAGGAATGGTTCAATGGCTCGGTTCAACCAAGTGGTTCAATGCTTTATTTCACTCGGGTGGTTCATTCCCTTTGTTTCAGCATCTTTTGGTTCAATCAAATGGTTCGTCAATCGGTTCAAAGCTTTGTTTGAACCATTGAACCAAAACTTGGTTCAACAGTTCGTTCAACGTCTTGGTTCAACGAAAAGGTTCAACATTTTGGTTTAAAGACATGGTTCAAAGGCAAGTTCAATGCTTAGTTCATTCAATTGAACCATCAGCTTGAACCATTTTGCTTCAAATCCTTGGTTCAACTGATTGGTTCAACGAAATAGTTCAACTGTTGGTTCATCGCCAAAGTTTAAAGGGGTGGTTCAATGCAAAGGAAGCTTCCCAAAGGACAAGTGCCCTTGCAGAGGACACTTAATCGATAAAAGCACCCTTCAAAAGGGTCATTTTCAAGGAAGTCGAAAGGTAATTCTTTCAGATTTGTTTAAGGCATTTAAAATTGGCTAAGACATAATTCTTTAGGATTTTTGTCCGAAGGAATTCCTCTGGACAAAAAGTCTGAAAGAAATCAAAGAAGCAAATGCAGGCAAAAAATTTGAATACTTGTTCAAAGACTTGTTGGAACAAATTACTGTAGACTTTTCATCTGCAGGAATTTTCCCCAGACTTTTTGTCTGCGGGAATTTTCCCCAGGGAAAATGTCTACGGGAAACGTCCACGAGGAAAAGCTTGGGAGGAATTTGCGAAGGGCCATCGAAGGACCCCGAAGGGCAAGTGCCCTTACAGGGGACTCTCAGCTACCAATTTGAAGACACTTCTAAAAGCTGAAGGGTCGCCTGAAGAAGCCCAAAGGCCATTTAAAGACTGCCCAAAGGATAGATACCCTTGTGGGAGGCTATTTCAACTCAAATGGGTCATTTCTCAAGGCCCGAGAGGGCAAGCCCAATCTAGAAAAGTGCCAAGTAGAAAGCCAAAATAAGACCAAGGGGTGACGCACCCAAAGACGTTAAATTCAACACAGCCAACTAGCTGTTGGAAACATAGTGATGGGTGCATGAACATCAAATTGAAGACAACAAAAAAAAAGTTGATCCTTTGAACATATAGACCAGAATGCATTCCCAAAATTCAAGGCCAAGACCAGTAAAAAGTGAGGAAGGAATAGAACGGCAAACTGAATCCAAGATCCGATTCAATTGACCAAGAAAGGAGGAACGATGAAGGTAAGATCAAATCGCTAGGTGGGCATTGAAAGTTGCACACTTTCAATAAGTGTGACTTGTTTCCCTACATTGATAAAATCAAATGGGTAAAATGCCCCCAAGTTCTAGCCTGTCTTCTTAATAGATTCCAATGTAACATGATGTGTTACGTTTCCCGAGTTCTTCTTGAAATGGCTATATAAGGGACTCTCTTCTATTGTAAAAGGATCTCTTTTTTGACAATCAAAACGAACCTCTGCCCAAATTGAAAGGCACTTCTGAGACTTTGAGCTTAGTTTTTTTATCATATTTTGTTATTGGAATAAGAAAGCAAATGGTTTTTCAGACTTTGTGCTGTAATATCTTTGTTGTTAAGGAAATTGTTCTTATGTCTTTTTCCTTGATGTATTTTTTGTTCCTTTAATTCAACAAGCAGGATTAGTGAAATTGGTCAAAAAGGTGTCCTAAAGAATCAACTGTGGAGAGACTTTGTGCCTCCATAATTGCCTTTCAGTGTGTTCTCTTTTCATTTCTATGTAAAGGACTTTGAGAAGACTTTGTGCCCTTATTGTTCTTCGTATCTTACTCTTGAGTGATTCAGGTGGAGACTTTGTGTTGCATCTCGTTTTGCTGGTTATTACTTATTTTGTTACATTTTGTTGTTACTATATGGAGTATTCTTGTGGCTTGCTGAATAGTACTTCTGAAAGAAGAAAAGTGATTTATGTCATTTTCCTTGAGTTTCTCCTGTGATATGCACGCATCATCTCTGAAGAAAGAGAGATGGATGGTTTTTCTTACCCTTGAGTATTATTTTCTATTCATATATATATATATATATATATATATATATATATATATATATATATATATATATATATATATATATATACATATATATATATATATATACATATATATATATACATATATATATATAGCCTATCTATAGGGGACCTCCCCTTGATGAGAAGAGAGATCAGTTTCCTTTTGATGTGGTAAACCTACACACTTGGATGACTAATCTTCCTACTTTTGCTGATTAGACCTATTTTGTTTATCAGTACACTGATCGACAAAATATTCAACTACACAATGTAACTATCATAAGTTTTTCGTAGGATTCCAAAGTCAATTAAGCCTACATATAACAAAATAATAACAACATGAATCATTAATACAACATCATGGTGTCTTCCATGATTAGATCTAAGTTACGATAGTAAAATAAGTACACACATAATCTACTTAAGCCAAACCCAGAACTGGGTTGTTCATCCTTTAATGTCAACAATCTAATTTACTAAAAAGACATAGCTAATCAATAATATAGAAATCAAAACCACTAGACAAAATGGAATGGATATGTCATTGAAAATGTGTTCCTTGGATGGGTTATCAAAAACAACAGAGTAGGGATGTATTCTACCCAAAAAATATCGATACTATAATAGTCATTTACAAAAATTGTTATACAAGCCAAAAATTAACAATGTTTAAACATATTTAAGTATGAATTATGAAAAACTAGAAATCACTAAGTACACACATTGAAGGAACATAAAAGGGACCATCTAGAAAACCTTAGACCTAAAACATGTATCTATTCATATAAATGCACAAGGTTACATGAATATGGATGTATATCATAGCTCAAAAAGCGGTAATCAATCTAAAAGGATCAAACACATGTAAACAATTGATACTTAAGGAGCTAAGAGATAAAACATAAGAAGATAACATGCCTAGTAGATCACGACTCCTACTTTTTATTTTGGTTTCTTCCTCCTACCTTAGCCATTCGATGTTGAGTCATTATTGTCATCGTGGTTTTCTTATACCCTTATTTTTCTTTAGGATTCAACATGGTAAAGAAGTGGATCTTTAATACACATAGTGATCCTCATAAAAGTATACAAATTCCTCTTTATCATTAATCTATTTTTTTATTTGAATCCAACTTCCCTTAATCCATAATACTCAATCACTATCCTCATAGTGTCAAACCCTGATCAATATTTGACAGGTCAATAATTTGGTTAGGGTTTGAATAGGATAGGTTAAATTTAGTTAGTAATTTTAATCATAATTTAATATATGCCATGACTTTATGTGCCCACTATGCAATCTTTAAAAAAAAGAGTTTTAATATAATTTTACCTCCCCATGATTAAAATGAATTGCCTAAGATGCATGCCTAGGACTAAGGTCCTAAAAATAAAGCCCAATAAGCACTTCAACAAGCAAATGCATAGAATGTTCGATGGTGTCTCAACAATAATAAGCCACAAGGTATTCTATCAATACATCAAAGAGTTTACTTGATTAAATTCCAATGATGGTTGTTGCCATCAAAAGTAACTAGTATTATGTTGGTCGAAGAAGGCAAGAACCACTTAAACAATGGTGTATTTATTATTCTTACCTTATAACTTTCCAAGCTCCCTCATCACTGGTTGAGATTTATGATGCACCAATTAATTTAAATTACCAATTAGGGTTTGATTATGTTTAACCTACGAAATAAATATTTTCAATAATTATTAAAACTTTAAAAATAATAATTACCTTATCTAATACCCAAAGTCAATACATGGTATAATTAGTACCTTACACATATAATATAAGTTTTACACTTTTTGGTTTTATACCTTGCCAAAAGGCTCAATATCTTACTTAAATATGCATACAATTTTTTTAAAAAGGCATTATAACACCCTATGCTCTTATGCCCTTATTAAAAATTTCCATCATGCATAAATAAGTGAGTTATAATTAGGATTTAAGGAGCTATGTTGATCAGTTGTAATAGGGTCACATCCTCCCACTAATAAATTATTGTGAGAAAACAAGCATAATTAAATACAATGAAATCCATCCCCACTTTTTGAGTACTACATCAAGGCTTCTTATTCTTACTAGGTCAAGGTCCATTCATGCAAAAACTTGACAAACAACTATTCAATAACATCAAGTATACATATAACCACTCAATTTATCCTATTCTAGGCATGGTTTTAGTCTAAGCATCCCAAGCGATATGATTCTTTCATGGTGCCAAATGTAAAAGATAAAAAGTTATGAAAATCATCTAAATTGTTCATTGATTTTCACCTACTTACTTAAATGGGAGAACTACATGAGGTTTGAGCCCTCTCCAAAGTATTGGAATGTAGGAAACTCTCAACCATTTAATGGGGAGAGGTTATGGTTAGTCCAACTCAAAATACTAACCCCTTTTAAAGGTATCCTATGATCAATCAAGTATAATTAATGTTTTGGACAAAAGAGATAGAAAAATGAATTATCACACACGATCAAATAGTTTGTACATACAGAAGTAGATTGCAAGCACAAGTGAAGGCTTATTAGAATTTAAATATCCCCAAAATACACAAGGATAATTATAGTAAACCCTAACAATGTCAGTTACCATAAAAATCTAACCTTTTTGATAGTATCTAACAAGTTTGCCAACCCCTCTTTTAGACCTAAACACCTAATGAATCATTTCATGAGAATTTTCAAATCTTTTGGAATATTTTGTGAGTGACAGTTAACCAAAATAATCTAAGCAACTCATTTTTTTTTATTTTATTATCATTTATAAATCAATTAATTGAAATATCTATTATCCCATTTCAATTTAGATTATTATATTTATTGTCATTATTTATGTGATCATAACTAATGTAGAGTTTTAATTATTTTATATATCTTATGTGTAAAATAATCAAAACACGTAAAAGCCTCATAGCATTGATATGATTTATATTTAATTCTATTCTTTGACTAAAGGATATTTGCATAAATTTTATGAGTTATTTGGCCTCTTATTAGCTCATTTTTCAATAAACATTAGTCAAAACATCACTTTTTCACAAGTCTTCAAAATCAAACAAGGATCTAGTGAACACATTTCAAAATATATGCTTAAATTCAAAACCATTTTTAGCAACATGTCACATGGGCTTTTCGATTGTGAGATTAAAACTATTTTCTCAAATAGTTTGCTCAATCCTCTCAAAGATAAGGTTATATTTAGTAAGTGTAAGCCATTTGATGAGCTTTGTCACAATTTTTACAACATTAAGATTAAGCTTATGGATGATAATATGTTAAAGTTCACATCAATTTATTCAAAGTCATATGTTCCCACATATTAGTGTAAATCAACATTTAAATATAAAATTAATGTTTTGCCTAATTTTAAAGCTAAGAATGAGGCCAAGAAAATCAACATAGTTTCATAAGCATGTTATAGGATTACATTTATGGATTCTAAGCAAATATTATAAATTACATCTTTACCCAATCAACCTTATCATATTGTAAAGAGGTTACTCAAATGTAATGTCATCACTTTACCTAAACAATTTCAATGAGATGAAACTCAACTAATATCTAAATGCTCTAATCTTACTTTTTTATGACTACCATCATGTCTTCGGAAATTCAACCAATGAATGTTAAAAATTTCATCATAAGATTGAAGGCCTAATTGATAATAACACCAATTTAGAATGAATTAATAGCAACACCCAATTAGCACTTTAAAAGCTTAAACAACACATTGCCAAATCATAACAATAGAAATAAAACAATGTGCACATGGCCATATCTATAAATCATTCTATAATGTAACCTAAGCATGAGATTGATAACATCATTGGCATTTTGTTAACCTTTTAAAGGCAAGATTCTTCTATTACATTCTATAACCATGAAATACATAATGGTGAATCAAACAATGTTCTAATATATATGCATGGGTTTGTTGACTATCATTATTAGTATTAGCTAATCATCGACCCTTGACCAAGGACTATTCAAATCAGGTATCCGAGTCATCTAACCTTGCAAATGGTCTTGTTAAGAGTCATGCCTTAGTGTCATTTCTTGTCTTATCTTGGTCAAGTATCAAGTTGTTTCAAAGTATCAATGAGGTCTTATCAAGAAGAAAAACTATGAAATTTGACTTGTTCAATTAGCCACCTGAATATGGTCACTTATGAAAGTCTTTTTAAGCCTTAGCAAAGTTTAAGTTATTTTAGCATTGTTTTAAGGTATTTGAAAAAGTTAAGGTTAATATTCCATTGTATCATACTTGTTAAGTCATTTTTGCACAAAAATACCATGGTAAAGAGGTTCTTATAGATCATTTGGCATTTAATGAAGGTCATATTTTACTCCATTATGTTTATACACCCACCCAAGAGGTTAATTACACTAATTTATAATGTTTAATCATTTTTAAAACCTCCATGTTCTTTACTTCAACTCCAAATATAGAATAATGTTATGAAAGGAATGCAAAATAGATTTTTATATGTTATAATTATTAGAGGTATAGATTGTACTCTAGTTGGATGTAAGAGTGTTCAAGTCTCACTTCCAAATCTAGCTCAACATGGGACTAACCCCAGGTTGTGGGTATCCTATAATAGGGTTAGACCTCTAGGATTTGTAATGAGGCTAGCTCCTCTGATGCATCATTTAGCCCATTTCCACTAATAAAACCTACTAATGACTAGGGAAAAGGGAGAGAGATATAACATGAAAATGAAACCTAAGCTAAAGATGGTGATGCACCTAAATGATGGATGATCCACCATGTTTGAATCTTAAAACACTAATGAAACAAGTAAAATACTAGATATAGGATTTCAAGTATCTGTCATACATCAATATCGCATGCAGAGGTTCACCAAATGATCAAAAGTTGAGGGAAGTGATGGTGAGGTCTAATTAAAGACACTAACTAGTCAAAGTATCCATGTGCAAGCTCCAATCAAAAGATATAGAACACTAGACATGACCTGTATAACAAGATTAAATACCAACTATGTGAGATCATGATCCAAAACTTAGAAGTTTTGGTTGATAAATATTTCAATAGCATAGAAATAACATAGTAACAATGAATTCTCTGAGAAGAGATGTAGTATTACTCAAGATCGCAATACAAATATATGCTTATCTCTGGGAAGAGATGTTTGTCTTCACATTTTGGGTTACCTATTCATTTATACACATTTTGAAAGCATGGGGAGGATGTGAAAGGTCACCAATATTGAGGGAGATTAAGTGGTTCAACTTCTAATATTTAAAACAATACAAAATTTGGGGAATTACTATTTTTAGAAACTTACTATTTTTAGATTGCACTACTAAAATTGAAATTTGGGGCACTTCCATTGGGTTTTTAGGGGCTAGAATTCATTAAGTAAAGCTCCATGTCATCTCACAATTTTATCCTCATTCTTATCTTTCCAATGGTTTAAACGGTGAGTCAATTGGAGCTACAGTGCAAAAGTTATGGCTCCCACAAGTTCCATCATCAATTGGGGTGGAACTATCACCCAAATTGTCACCTAGATTGTTGCCTGGATTTCCTCCCTCCTTGAAAAGTAATGGTCCCCATTGCATCAATTTTACCCATCAGGTGTGGTAGTTATGTCTTGATTTGATTCTCTGTGAGCCACTCACCTTGGTGGCTAAGCTGGCCCCTTTTGACCACTCGATAAAGCAGAATAGAGCGTTCTCTTGTTGTCTTCATCCAGGTGTCCACAATCTGATCCTCTTCCACTAGAGCAAAAATCTGTGGATCAAGCTCATCAATGTCTATTTGTTTTGTTACCACTGAAGTGTCCAATAAAGGTGGGTAATATGGTTTGAAGAGCTCCACATTGAATATTGGATGTAGACCAAGGTAGGCTGGTAGGTTCAACTCAAAAGCATTTTCTCCAACTTTTTTGGTGATGGTGTAGGGACCATATCATAGAGGTCAAATATTTCTGTGTGGACCTGCAAGTCATTCCTTCTAAAGCTGCAACCAAACCTTGTCACCCATAGCAAAATGGTGTGCAATCTTATGTTTATCATGGTGTTGCTTATACTTCTAATTCATCTTCTCTAGGATGTCATGAACTTGTTGTTGGATGTGTTGCATTTGTTTAATAAACTTTGTTGCTTTTGCTACCTTAGATCTTCCATGAGGAGTGTATTCCATGGTGGAAAATGGAACAACTATATCAATTGGTGCCAAGGGTTAGAACCTAAAACATACTTGGAATGGATTGTGCTTGGTCGAGCTGTGTAGCGCCCGATTTTATCCATGTTGTATGAAAAGAAGTCCCTCATCCCATGTGCATGGATGTTTGGAGTGATACATCTGAATCATGTGAACAATCAAGTAGTTTACCACCTTTATTTGACTATCAGTCTGTGGATGGAAGGTTGTGGACTTCATCAGCTTAGTATCCATCATCTTCCATAGAGTGGACCAAAAGATGCTCAGGAACCTGCTATCTCGATCTGAGACAATGGACTTGGGGAGACCAAAATGGAGCCATACATGACTAAAATATAGTTGAGTAGTTTCCTCAGTAGATATATTTTTCTTACAAGCAATCATGATAGCCATTTTTGAAAAATGATCAACTACCATAAAAATACAATCCTTACCATGTTTTGAAGTGGGCAAACCTGAGAGAAAATACTTTGAGATGGATTCCCAAGGCCTGGTTGGTTCTGGCAATGGCATGTACAATCCTTGTTTCTTAATTGTTGACTTGGCTATCGCACATGGGGTGCAAGATTTGAGATATCTTTCCACATCCTTTCGCATATGGGGCCAGTAGAAGTGTTTTTGAAGAACTGCCAATGTCTTTTCGATACCAAAGTGTCCAACTGTCCTTTTAAAGTGTGCTTCCCATATCATCTTTTGTTGCTCTATAACTGGAACATAGATGTGCCCCATATGATAGAGGACATTATCTTGTAAATAGAAATCAGAAACATGTTTACCTTTTTAAAGCACTTGATATGTATCAGTAAAGGTAGGATATGCTTCATATAGAGCACCCCAAGTGGCAGTCTCATGTCCACACAGGTCAAGAACTGTTGTGAGTGCAGTAATTGATGGGTGGCTTAGATAATCTACAGTTGTATTTGAGCTCCCCTTTTTGTGTTTGATTATCAGGTGGAATTGTTGAAGATATGTGGCCCACTTTTGGTGCCTCTCATTTCCTAGTTTGCTTTGTATCTGGATGAATTCCAATGGTCTGTGGTCAGTGTGGATGACCGTCTCTTTCCCCAAGATGTAGTGTTTCCATTATTTGTAGGCTTGCACAATGGCATAAAGCTCCTTATCATATGTTGGATATTTCCTAACTATATCAATGAAAGTTTCACTGTGATATGCAATAGGATGGCCATGTTGCATGATGACAGCTCCCATGGCATATTCAGATGCATTTGTTATCAACTCAAAAGGTTGATGCAAATCTGGCAAGGCAAGAATAGGGGTTGATCATAGTTTGTTCTTCAAATTCTCCAATGCCCTTTGTTGTATTTCACCCCACTAAACTATAGCTCTAGCTCCTCCTTTAGTCACTTGGGTTAGTGACCAAGCAAAATGTGAAAATCCAATAACAAACCTGCAGTAGAAATTTGCAAGACCCAAAAAGCTGTGAAGCTCTGTGAGGGTCTTTGGTGTGGGCCATTCTCAAATAACCTAAATCTTTTTTGGATCAACATGGACCCCTTCCTCATTCACAACGTACCTGAGGTACTGAATTGTTGCCATCCCAAATGTGCATTTGTCAATATTTACATATAACTTGTGCTCCCAAAGAGTTTGAAGCACCTTACAAACATGTTGCAAATGTTCTTCCCATGTTCTGCTATAGATGAGTATGTCATCTAAGTAGACAACCATGAATGAGTTGGTGAAGGGCCGTAGGATGTCATCCATCATCCTCATGAAGGTTGCAGGTGTGTTAGTTAAGCCAAAAGGCATAACCAACCATTCAAATAGCTCCTCCTTAGATTTGAATGCAATCTTCTAGACATCAGTGGGATCGATGGGAATTTGGTGATAACCAGATTTGAGATCAATTTTGGTGAATAACTTCACACCACAGAGCTAGTCCAGCAGGTCATCAATCTTGGGGAGAGGGTAGTGATTCTTCACAAAGATTTTATTCAGGGCTCGATAGTCAATGCAAAGCCTCCATGTTCCATCTTTCTTTGGTACCAAGACAATTGGGCTACCACAAGGTGAAGAGCTTGGCCTAATGTGACCCTTTTGGATCAATTATTGAATCTATCTTTTTATCTCATCATTCTCCAAAATTGAACTGTGATATATAGGATTGTTAGGCAAAGGTGATCCTGGGATCAAATCGATAGAATGTTTTACCTGGTAATGCAATGGAACTCCTATGGGTGACTTGAATAAGTCATCATATTCTCTTATGATTTGTCCTATCTACTTTTTTTATTGTGTTGATTGTGTAGTCAGGACTGCAACATCGGCCTTCTTGGATTTATGTGGTTTGACCACCATGAGAATAAATTGTTTTGTCTTCTCTACCAATCTCTTGCATTGCTTAGCACTGATCAGGGAGACAAATGTGGGAGGTGGTACCTTTGGTACCCTATAGCACCATGTTCTAAGAGTGAAGGTGATCCTTCGAGTTTGTGATTCATTTATGCCATGTCACTCATACATGAATGGCTGACCCAGGAGTACATCACAAACATCTAGATTGACCACATCATACAAGACTTCATCTTGGAATGGTTTTATAGAATATGAAAGAGGACACTGATGGGTGACACGGAGGTCTCTCCCTGGGCTCAACCATCTAATACTTTAGGGCTTTAGATGAGGCTTCATGGATAGATTTAGACTTTTCACAACTTTAGTAGAGATTTAATTCTTTTGACTCCCACTATCAAGAATGAAATGCAGAGGCTTACCTTTTACCCATAATTAGGAGTGAAACAATCTTTCCTTGTCATCTGGTCTTTCCTCACGGGTCTATGATGAAGTGATGATGGTTTCAAGCTTAGCATCTACAATTTCTTATTCATCCTCTTCGATTGTGGGTTGTGTATGAGGTAGAGTAGTAGATGTCAAGTATTATGACTCAAAAAGTAGTGACTTGATGTCTCAACATTCTTCTTTGGAGTGATTTCTAGTTTTGTGGTAATCACACCATTTTCCAGCCTTCCCCTTCTGGGATTTCTTATCCCAAAACTCCTTCTGCTTCCAATTTTGGCCTCATGTTTGACCTTCCTTGTCACTTTTCCATTTTGAGGGTTGACTCTTCATATTCTTTTTGCCATGCTTCTGTTCAATCTTCACTGCAAATTTGTATGCCTCACTGAGGGTTTTCAAATTGAAGAGTTTCATTTCCCCCTGTATGTACCATTGTAGTCCACCACGATATTTGAGAGTCTTATGTTTCTCACTTTCTTGAATGCCCAATCTTGCAGACAAAGAATGAAAAGTGTATGTGTAATCTTGAACAGATTGGTCCTTACCTTGGCGAAGTTGTTACCATTGTATGTACATATCATCATATGCTCTGATGGGATAGTATTCTTCTTTCACCGCTTCCACAAAATCATCCCAGGTTGGTTCCACCTCAAGGCCAATGTCATCTGTACTGAACCTCTTTTTGTACACTTCCCACTAGTTTTTCATGAGCAATGATGATTTCAAAAGAGCAAAAGTGATCTTTTCTCCATCGATGAACTTATTTACAGAGAAGTAGGAAGACAGTTGATCTAACCAATTTTCTACTGCATCAGCATTGATTTTGCCTTCAAATGTAGGAATATCAAAATTTACCTAAACCTTGAAGGGTGTTGGGGCACTGAAAGGATGTTCCCTGGATGAGGAGCCAGGAAGTGTAGCCGCGAAGCGAGAATTTCCCATCGGAAGTGTTTGAAGAATTTGGGAAAATTGTTGTAGCATCTATGCTTGTTGTTGTAGGAGGGCTTCATTCACCATTTCCTTAAAAGGATTGGATGTCTCAGTGTCATCCACCATTTGAAGTCATTTGGAGCAAATAGGTGGAAAGTTTGGAAGCTCTGTTGTTTCCCACCCAAGCTTCTTGTAGCTTGACCTCATCCTCGGGATCATACACTCTCAAGACAAACCACTCTAATACCACTAATCCAAAACTTAGAAGTTTTGGTTGATAAATATTTCAATAGCATAGAAATAACACAATAATAATGAATTCTTTGAGAAGATATGTAGTATTACTCAAGATTGCAATACAAATATATACTTATCTCTGGGAAGAGATGTATGTCTTCACATTTCGGGTTACCTCTTCATTTATACACATTTTTAAAGCATGGGGAGGATGTGGAAGGTCACCAATCTCAAGGTTATTAAGTGGTTTGAATTCCAATATTTAAAACAATACAAAATTTGAGGAATTACTATTTTTAGAAACTTACTATTTTTAGAAACTTACTATTTTTAGAATGCACTACTAAAATTGAAATTTGGGGCACTTCCATTGGGTTTTTTGGGGTCAAACTTCATCAATCAAATCTCAATTCCATCTCACAATGTTCTTCTCACTCTTATCTTTCCAATGGTTCAAACGGTGAGTCAATTGGAGCTACGGTGCAAAAGTTATGGCTCCCAGAAGTTTCGTCATCAATTGGGGTGGAACTGTCACCCAAATTGTTACCTATATTGTTGCCCAGATCAGATCAAGACTTGACGAGGGAGAGAAACTCTGCCACAGATGTAAATTAATGGACATGAACACACTAGATAATCATAATGAAATCTAAAATAAAATCTTCTATTCATTCCAAGAGGTTATAAGCTCCATCTTAGCAGAGTTTAGTCATGCCCAAGAGAGGGATTAGAGGGATCCTTTTTCAGGCTACAAAGCCTCTATATATAGCAAAAAGGGAAAGAGAGAGATGGGAACATACATAGGAGAGTGAAGAAAAGATCCTAGTCATGTGGTGGTAGCTCATTAATTACTTTCTGCATATGTGTCTTCTTTTAACAAACTAGCCTTTTCTTACTCCAATAAGCTTCGAGCTCCATTCATTGGCTAAGAGATCCCATTAGAAGACAAGGGTTTATTCTACATAAGTCTGTTTGAGAAAAATTGATACTCTTAACTACTTCTCCAACTACCACCTCACCACTTTGGGACCCTAAGCCCACTTGATGTGTTTATGAGGATCAAATCCTCAAATATTGAAATTGATAGAGCCATGCTATGAATGGCAATACCTACTTTGTTGATGAAGGATGAGAAGCCCCCACCATATCTCATTTATCTTCCCCTACATGGGAAATTGAACATGGGTCCACTATAAATGAAAACTAATCCAAATTATTGGTTTTCCCATAGTTTAAATCGATAAATGAAGTTTACTAGGTGCATGTTTTTGATTTGACAATAAGTTGTCACCCCCTTGGTCTATACTAGGTCTAAAAGACCTATTTTACCTCTATGGAACTCTATTGACAATGCTTAGTCTTGATGGTTTAATTTGGATCCAATCTGGGATTAGCTCCTTTCTATTTTCTCTGTCTAGGTTGAAAATCTACCCCTAAAACCTTTGTCAAAAGTCTTGGGTTTACCCTTGTTTAATTGGTTATGGAAAATGACTCAAATTATTGGCCCATTAACTCATCTTGCATTGTCAATCTTGATTTGTATGATCGAATGAGAGCTATCGATCCTACCCTTGACTTATCAATCTCTATCTGAGTTGGTACCACTTGGCAACCCCATGTTGATCCTCAAGATCCTACTATCAACTTATCTATTGCTATGCTTGCACCACGTGGTGGCCTCACATTTAATATGAGTTCTTTGACCTTTTCAAACTTGTTCACACTATTAGATCTTGGAAACATGATTAAACATGCTCCATTAGATTTAGTTCAACTAATCAACCCCAACTCGCCCACTTGTTATTAGATTTGATTCGAGTAACTAATATATTTCCATGTATCATTCACATATTCAACCTAGGGATCTTTTGCAATATCCAAACCCAAATGACTAGTTCTTGAGGATTTAACTTGATGTTTGCATAAACTTCTCATTAACTCTTAGATTTTACATGTGCCATTAGATCTTTGATCTAATTGAATGTGGACCATCGATCGAGGACCCATTTGAATATAAATGACTACTTCATGAGCTCAAATTTGATGTCTGTGAGCCCATCATTGAAGTCCACGTGATCATTAATGACATCTATGAGACCATCTAATTTCAAACCCTAATGAATTTTTGCTTGAGCTTTACTTTAACATTTGCACAAACATAAATGACATCCACATGCTCATCACTGCATATTTGAATTTTAATAGATACTTAACGTGGCCTAAATTTGATACTTGTACAAATGTCTCCATCTACTTCCTATGCATTTTCATTGTAACAAATAATTCTTTCAGACTTTGTCTTTCAGACCTTTTCTCGTGGACCTTTTGTCTTCAAAAAGATTATCTTGGACATTTTGTTTGAAAGAAATATGTCCTCGAGGAAATTGTCTCAAACAATTTTCTCGAAAGATTTATCCTCAGTCTTTTTGTTAGAAATTTTGTTGTAGACATTTTTTCTAATGGAAATCAAGTACTTAGCTTTTTCCATGGACAAAATATTTGAAAGAAATCTGGGCTTTGAGGAAATTAATATAAAACATTTTCTCGAAAATAAATCCAACACTTAGCCAAATTTTAGAAACAATCTTCCTAAAAGAATTAATGGTTTTAAAATTTTGCCCACACACTTTCCCTGAACAGTTAGTCTTTGGAATTTTTGCTTGATCTTTGAAAGCCCCAATTATTTTCTAAGGCATATGCAAACTCATCCCATGACTTCTAGAACATGGCATTGCCTCCAGACAAATTTTTGTATGTGGGCCAAAACTGGCCAACATTTTTGGTGACTCAAAGGGAAGCATGTTTGTTATGCTTGAGAACCCATACATTATGCTTACTAGAAGAGGCTTGTTCGAAGGCTTGGTTATAAGGTATAGTTTAAGGCACTCTAACTAGACTAGGCAAATTTTCATAGGGGAAGTCTACTGGAAAGTTAGCCCCTACTTCTATGGCTCTAATTAAAACTTTATCCTTATTTGAAATCAAGTGATGATCAAACAAATAAGGATCATGATGGTGCTATAGCCCTTTTCCATTCTATTATTCCAAGAATTTTTTTTCTTACACTTGTATCTTGTATCAAGACACAAACTGATTCAATTTTCTTTTACTTATGTTTCCTTGTCCTTATCTCTATAAACTTCTATAAACAATCATCCACATCTTGTATTCTAGAGTTTGTCAAAATAAATATCTATATATTTAATTTTAAAAATAAACTATTTTAACTTTACACAGTCTGGTCTTAATTCACCCTTCACATATCTCATTCCATCTAATTCTCACATTCAAGAATAATACTCAGATTTTTACAATATCTTAGATAGGTTGAGAATCTTCATAATTATGTTTTAGATTTCAGACTCTATCAAAATCTCTTTCATATAACTCTAATGACTCGAACAAAATTCCTTTGACTTTGTCTTTGATGTCTTCTACCTCTATATGGCCCCAGAAGTTTTAGATTTAGTTTTTCTGATCATTATAATGATGGGCATTGAAAATTATTGAATGCTTCAATACTTGAGTCACCCTATCGTGCTTGGTCTCGATTTCAATCTTTTATTATTCTTGTAGATTATCTAATGATCACCTATAGGTGATTCATTATACAATCAATCTTATTTTTGAGATTCTTTAAACTTCCTTTAATGATATCACAATACTAATATATATGCATGCAAGGTTTAGAGCCAATAACTAAGTGAACAACAATCAATCTTTCCACCTCCATGAAAACACCTTTTTTAATGTTGCTATATAAGATTTCATGCTATCATTTTACCATAACTATACTCAACCTTCCAAATTGAGCTATAAATAAATTATCCACTATATAATTAAGATACACTGGGTGTATCTTTCAGACAATATTTCTACAAAACTATATTATTGATGAAATCACTCTAAATGCAGTCCTGAGTGGCACTAGCTCATTTTAATCTATTTATGGTGGATCTTGGTGACATTCGACTTAGTATACCTTCCATAACATAATGCAAAACACGTATTACACCAATATTGGTGTTTGAACCACTCAAACTGCTGGTAAGAGCATCATTCTCTATTAAGGTGAGCTCTTCATAATAGTCAGCTTTGTTTATGGGATGCTTATCATATTTTGAAACCAAGTCAAATATTAAACATTGCTTAATGTTGTGAATGGCAATGACAAGATTTGACTTTATTCAAAATATGTTGGAGGCATTTAAAATAGTTTCTTAAAAAGAATTTTAAAACGCAAAAGAAGATATTTTGTAGATCAAATGGAGAACTCAAAAACACAATTACAATGGAAGTCCAATAGATTATGACCGAGTCAAATAAAATCAATCATCAACCATTAAATTTGTCTATCACAAATCGTGTATAATTGGAGGGTGCAAGATAATTAATATATGATCCTATCAATATCTTTTTTTATATATTCAAAATAGGATCTTTTATATATTTTCCTTATTTTGTCATTTATCCTTACAACCAGTCAATCCGAAATGACATAGAAAACATTTTTAGTACACATTCTATCCCCACACATTTAAAATACGTGCCTCCATCAATATAAATAAAATGTGTACACTCTATGAGTAGAATGTATCACCAATTTACTATTATAAACCTTTTTCAAATTATATAGTGGTGCAAACACTTAAGATTAACGCATATAAACTTTAACCCATGAACTTACTTGTTGACACAGATCTGAGAGCTCTTTCCAATGTATATAATTCATGTTTTATTCATGATTCGACCTTCCATAATAATACCAATATAACAAAAGATGGATCTCTTTATTGATCAAAATGACAGCTACATTGCTTCATTTAATCCTCTCCTATCTACAACAATCTCCTTCCACTCTATTCTACAACTATTCTTGTCTAATCATATTTCCAAAGACCAGATAATTATACCTTATAATTATTCCCTTGCTTTGTTAGGTTCTTTTAGACTTGGTATGATGATAATCTATTTTCCCAACATAGGTTTCTCCTCCCAAATGCTCTCCACTACTTAAGGCATTATCTTTATGTCTTATTTATATTTTCTCAATGTAGGTTGGGATTATAGATATATGATGAGTTGTTATACATTTATATAGGTGTAAAAGATCATTTATAACATAGTAATTACCTCTTGGGACCTAAGACTTTTCAAGCATAGTGAGACATGACTTAGCTTCTTATTTTTCACTATATGATTCTCTTACATAAACACAACTAGATTTGTACAAGATTTACACTGTGAACTAATGCTCCTGCATCAAACTCCCCTGGTGGGAAAAGATTTGAGCTCCTTCTCAAAAGTAATGTCTTCTTATTTCATCTTGTCCAGTTCTTCTGGATTTTCTTCTCCCTTACTTCTTTATAGTGTATGAGCCCAAGTGGCTCAGTCTTCATTTTAGCATCTTTAATGAAGTCTAGTATATATAACTCCATCTTTTCTCCTTCAAGACTTGTTGTAGGCTAGAATTCACCCTTTGTGGGAGAGTTTCTTAGGCTCTCTCACTCCTATCTATGAGCATTGGGATAACCTCAAGTTGTGGGTATCCTGTCATGAGGTTGAACCTCTAGGATTTTTAATGAGGCTAGTTCCTCAGATGCTTCACTTCAGCTCTCATTTCCCACACTAAAATCTACTATTGACTAAGGAACAGGTATAGGAGAATAACATAAAAGGGAAAATCTAAGCCAAGGGAGGTGATGCACCAAAAGAGAGTGATCCACATTTAGACTGATAACCTTAGTGGCTACTACTAGACTTAAACAATACAAGTCTAGCTGATCTTATTTCATAGCTACAAGTAGAGTAGATATGTGGAGGTCAAAGGGGAATATGCACTTTGAAGGACAAGAATAAATAGGTCTATAGGAGAGACACTATGACTCATAATGCTTCAGAAAGGCACCAAAGGCTAACACATCACATGACCTACAAGAAACCAAGAAAATTGAAGTGAGGTGCATAGAGAAATCATAGATTATGAGGAAAAACATACATTCTACAAGTTGAAATTTAATAATGCACACTTGACTTCAGCAGAAACTATAAAGTTGTCTTGTATTGATTCAAGAGAGTGTTCCAAGGAAATTTTGATAGAGTGCCTTTATCACCAGTTGAGGGATCCTTATTAGGGCCTAGAAGACTGTATATATAGAAGAAAGGGGGTCAGAGAAGAGGGGGCCCATGTGAGAGGATGTAGAGGGGGGTCATAAATGATCAAGATCTTTTTTGTAGCTTCTTTGAATCCCTGAATGCATAAACTCTCTTTTTGTCACTAGGATAAGGCCCCCATACTTGTCACTTGGGTTTTCCTTTATTTTTACTTTCCCTTAGTTATAAATCCTCCCCCTTTGACCTCTATCGAAAGTTCTAGGCCTACTCTTTGACCTGTTGACCTTCTCTCACACTTTCGTTCTATCATGCATGATTAAATGTGTGTTTGACACTTATTATGCACACTTTAAACTTTGAGATTTGTTGACTCCCTTTGACCTATTTTGAATGCAAATGGCTACTTGATGAGACCCATCTTTGATGTTTGCACAAATTTCTCAACCCTTTTGGGCACTTTAAAAATGCCCCCTTTCCAAAGGGAAAATACCCTTCAGAACTTTTATAAATGTCCTTTGGTTATTTGGAATGAACCATCAGCTTTTTTGGAAAAGACCATTTGGACTAATTGCTTTGGCCACTTTCCTGAAAGAAAAGTCTTTGGGATTTTTGTAAAAGTCTACTTTCAGACTGGGAATGCTTCAAAATTATTGCAGAAGACACTTTAGCATGGAAATGACTCTTCAAAAAAGTGTTTTGGCCATTTTTCTATAGAAGTGCCCTTTGAAAGAATTGAAAATGCCCTTGAATTTTGTATCGAACCATTTTCTCGAGAAAATACCCTTCGAGAAAAGTGTTTGGGGCACTTTTGCTTGAAGAAGCTATCTTTTGGAATTTCGCAAAGTGCCCTTTTCTGAAGGGAAAATACCCTTCAAAACTTTGTAAAATATCCTTTGCCTTTTGAAAAGAAACCTTCAGCCTTTTGAATTTGGGACAAAAGTCTTGACAAAAAATTTCCTTCATAAAATTGTCTCGAATAATTTTCTTGAAGGAAAAGGGTCCTTTGGAAAATTCCTTTGGGATTTTTGAAAGAAACCTTTCTGAAAGGAACCTACCATTCAGATTTTTGAAATGGACTCTTTTGCTGAGAAAAGTGACTTTTGACTTGAATAAACCTTCAAATTTTTCAAAAAGTGCCCTTGCTTACTTTGGTTTTCTCATGAATTACAACTTACTTTAGACTTCTCAGACCTCATTGCTTACTACTTTGGACTTTCCACTATTTTCAACTTATAAGGCAATTTAAGTAAAGTAGCTCCACAAACCTATGAAATGCTAGATAGAGAAACTCAAGGTTGTGGAGTCACTTTAATTTAGAGTTGTAAATACTTACAACTTACTTTCCAAATTAAGCAAAGTACTTTCAAAAACCTGAAGTCTTCCACCTTGTAAAGCTTGAAGCCTTCTGCATGACTAAACCCAAATTCTTCTTTATAACTTCTCTTTAACTTACCAAATGCTTTTGCATCCCTTTTATGCATGATCGGAGGTTCGTTATTAAAGTTTATAGTTGTATTGATGGAGTCCATAGATTTTTTATGGAGTCCATAGATTTTTTGATGGAGTTCATAGTTTTTTTATGGAGTCCATAGTTATTTAAATCAGTCAGAATTTTGGTATGTGGGCTAAAAGAAATGGCCAACAAGACCTACACATACAAAACTCAACACATAATTAGATTAAAAAACATGAGGCATTATTTCCCCTTCCTCTGCATCTTCTTCAATTAAGAGCTTCATTATCTCCATTACAACTTTTTTGATAGCTTCCTCATCTCCTATCAGGGTTAGATCTTCTAACTCCAGCATGATTTGTTGCCAAATCATGTCATCATCTTCATTATACTCTTCCATGTCTTGAGCTATAACTAATTTGTTTTCAATTTATGTCATTAGAGACACCTCTTCTTTTTGCATATTAGGTTCCACAAGCACTTCAATGTGTGTTTTACATTCATTTCCCATAAATTCATCTAACAATTTAATTGTTTGTTCATTCAATTTATCTTCCTAAAAATCTACATTTTCATAATCAAATACAACATTACAAGGAAAATTTTTAGGCTGTGAAGCCTCTTCAAACATTTCTTCATCTCCATCTAGCACCTCTCTTTTTTTAGGAAAACATATCTCTACATCCTCATACTTTGCCTCCCAATCAATCTCTTTAATTTCTTCATAAGCATGTTTTTGATGCTTATCTTCCTTCATATTTTCAAATATCATGCCTTCAAAATGGGCTTCTTCATATTCCTTCTTTGTACCTACATTTATACATAAGAAAAATATGTCAAATTGAAAACTTTGAGGTTTATTTGCTTCTTTCATTTTCTCAGATTGTCTTGCTAGCAATCTTTGTCTTTTTCTTTTTCTCTTCTCTAGGATTTCTCTAAGAGGCCACTTGATCACCCTTCTAATCTTCACCATGAATCTTTGCCTTGATCCCTCCAAAAATTCTTCCATCATTACCAAGATCATTTTCATCTTAGTAATCTCTTTCTATATCTCTGCTTTAGTCATTTTTGTGGTAATTTACCTTCTCTGAGCCCTTCATCTCTTCATTATTTTCATTCCTCATCTTCTCTTAGGCCTCACTGGACCTTTCTTCTTAGCAAGCTTGTGTTATTTGTTATCCTCAAGACTTCACCTAGGTCTTTTTCACCCTAGTCTACTGGTAACTTAATTAGTCCTTCACTTGGACTTTTCTTCTCCTAAGCTCTTTCTTGAGCTTACCTTGAGCTTTCAAGAACTATTTCTTCTAAGATTTTATGGCTTTAGTACTCCTTTTTCCACCACTTTGCCACATACCTTTCATGCAATCAACCTTTATTCAACAACTCACCACCCAACCGTCAATCTGATATAATCAAGTTTAAAATATTGCTATTAATTCAAGAGTTGTGCTCTGATACCAAAATGATGGTGCTCTAGCCCTTTTCCATTCTATTATTCTAGGAAATTTTTTATTACACTTGTATATTGTATTGAGACATAAACTGATTCAATTGCCTTTTACTTGTGTTTCCTTGTCCTTATCTCTATAAACTTCTATAGACAGTCACCCACATCTTATATTCTAGAGTTTGTCAAAATAAATATCTATATATTTACTTTTAAAAATAAACTATTTTAACTTTACATAGTCTAGTCTTAATTCACCCTTCGCATATCTCACTCCATCCTTATTCTCACATTCAATAATAATACTCATATTTTTACAATATCTTAGATAGGTCAAGAATCTTCATAATTATATGTTTTAGATTTTAAAATATATAAAAATCTCTTTCATATAACTCCAATGACTCGGACGGAATTCCTTTGACTTTGTCTTTGATTTCTTATAACTCTATATGGCCCCAAAAGTTTTAGATTTAGTTTTTTTTATCATTATGATGATAGGCATTGAAAATTATTGAATGCTTCAATACTTGAGTCACCCTATCGTGCTTGGTTTCAATTTCAATCTTCTATTATTCATGTAGATTATCTCATGATTACCTATAGGTGACTCAATATATAATCAAACATATTTTTGAGATTATTTAAACATCATTCAATTATCTCACAGTACTTTTAGATCCAATAACTAAGAGAATAATAATCAATCTTTTCACTTCCACAAAAACACCTTTTTAATGTCGATATATAAGATTTCATGCTATCATTTTACCATAGCTATACTTGGCCTTCCAAATCAAGCTATAAAGAAACTATCCACTATACAATTAAGATACACTGGGTGTATCTTTTAGACAATATTTCTACAAAACTATATTATTGACTAAATCACTCTAGACACAGTCTTGAGTGGCACTAGCTCGATTTAATCTATTTATGATGGATCTTGGCGACATTCGACTTAGTATACCTTCTATAACATAATGAAAAACATGTATTACATTAATATTGGTTTTTGAACCACTCAAATTGCTAACAAGAACATCATTCTCTATTAAGGTAAGCTCTTCATAATAGTAAACTTTGTTTATGGGATGTTTTTCAGATTCCAAAACCATGTCAAATCTTAAACACCGCTTAATGTTGTGAATGGTGATGACAATATTTGAATTTATTCAAAATATGTTAGAGGCATTTAAAATAGTTTCATAAATAGAATTTTGAAACACAAAAGAAGATATTCTATAGGTCGAAAGGAGAACTCAAAAACATAATTATAATAGAAGTCCAACAAAATACGACTGAGTCAAAAAAAATCAATCATCAACCATTATCTTTGTCTATTACAAACTGTGTATAACTGGAGGGTGCAAGATAAGGAATATTTCATCATATCAATATTTTTTTTTCTATATTCAAAATAGGATCTTTTGTATATCTTCCTTATTTTGTCACTCATCCTTATGACTAGTTAATCCAAAATGACATATAAAACATTTTTAATACATGTTTTATCCCCACACAATTCAAATACATGCCTCCATCAATATAAATAAAATGTGTACACTCTATGAGCAGATTGTATCACCAATTTACTATTACAGACCTTTTCCAATTTGTATAGCAATGCAAACACTTAACATTAATTCATATAAACTTTAATTCATGAACTTACTTATTGACATAGATCTAAGAGCTCTTTCCAATGTATAGAATTCATGTTTTATTCATGATTCAACCTTCCACAATAATACCGGTATAATAGAATATGGATCTCTTTATTGATCAAAATGACAGCTACATTACTTCATTTAATCCTCTCCTATCTACAACAATCTCCTTCCACTCTATTCTACGAATCTTATTGTCTACTAATATCTCTAAATACTAGATAATTCTACCTTATACTTATTCCCTTACTTTATTTAGTTCCTTTAGACTTAGTATGATGATAATCTATTTGCCCAACGTAGGTTTCTCCTCCCAAATGCTCTCCACTACTTAAAGCATTATCTTTATATGTCTTATTTATCTTTTTCTAATGTAGATTGGGCTTCTAGATAGATGATGAGTTTTTATACATTTATATAGGTGTAAAATATCATTTATAACATAGTAATAACCTCTTGGGACCTAAGAATTTTCAAGCATAGTGAGACATGATTTAGCCTCTTATTTTTCACTATATGTTTCTCTTACAAACACACAATTAAATTTGTACAAAATTTACATTTTAAACTAATGCTCCTACATTAGATCGTATGTTGATGGCATCATAACATAATAAGGTTGTTTTTGAACTTGATCCACAACCAATGGTACGCTAGCAAGTTACTGTGATGTTTATTCTTAGTCCTGTTATGAGTATGGAGGCATGTTGACCAAATAGTAAGCTAAAGGATCTTGGCTTTGTTCCCCAGATTGAGTGTTGTAAGGAGGATAGGGATCTGTGTCATAAACTACATCGTCACCATAAGGGTCTTGAATAAAGTATTCTTGTGTGACCATATTATCATATCCTAGATTGTACATGGCTCCACTACAAGTATAGTGAGACATATTCAAATTAATGATGAATGTTTCCCGAAAATGCTTAGAGTTTTAAAAACTCTTAAAATAATGTATAAAGGACAAATGGTTCAAACTCAATCTAACTTAGTCAAAAATTGGATTTATGTCTCCAAAAGGTCTATGCTAAAACTTGCTACAAAACAATATAACGTCAAATGTTTTACACAAAAAGTTCAAGTGGTTGAATAAAAATCAAAATGCCAAACTCCAGGTATAAAGTATTTCAAATAAGTTTAATCTAAGAAAATAAAATTTGTTAGGTCTTTTAGAGAAGGCACAAAATCTAGGCTCAAAATAGGCATGTGTTAGGTCTTTCAGAAAAGGCATAAAAACTATAATTTAAACAAAATAAGGTATGGGATTTAATCTAACAAATTAAAAACACTTTGGTATAACCTAGGCATTCAAATTTAAACATGAACTTGGTCAATTGGTATAAGGCATAAAATAATAGGCATATGGAAGATAGGCTATATCTCCCAAATATAGGCACAAATAATAGTTTTCAAATCGAATAAAGAATTAACCTAAGTTACACAACCCAAAAAAGAAAGATTTATGTCTATGCCAAAATTACATAAGGCATAGGCATAAATCAATTAATGTTTGGATTTAAACTTTGTTAGGGTTAATTAAAAACTCAATTTAGGAAACTAGGCTTGTTTAAACGAACAACAAGCTAGATAAGAATGACTAATCTAATGGCCCTAGGCATAGATTCAAAAGGCACACGTGGCTTTATTTTTGAAAGCGGAATTTTGGACACAAGATAAACAATCTTTTAATCGATTCTAGCAATATAAAGATGTTAGTGTGCTCTAAATATATAATCAATGGTTTAGTTTCAAGACTCCAAGGCAAAAAGGTTTGAAAATAATTGGGCAGTGTAATGACACCCTTTTTCATTCACATGACAAACACACACAAAGGTTGATAAAAAAACTAAGGCACATGCATGATGTTAAATGAGTGGCGTAATGCCTCATCAAACAAAGGAGTGATGTATAAACATGACTCATTTTGGCATGTTATAATAAAAATATATATAGTTTTACTCAAGACCATGTAAGAAAAGGATAAAATGACACAAACACCTAAGTGTAATGTCCTAAATCCTAAAACTGACAAGGTTGCATAATATTGTCAAATTCCATCAATATACTTACTCTTGAAAGGATTTTAATTGTTAATCCAAAAAGTAAAAGCATATGAAAAGTAGGGTTTTTAGGCCCCCTATTCTCTCAAAATTTTATACCACGACATGGAACTTTGGGCTACTCGCCCTGCATCAACAGTATATCTATGATAAGTGGGGTTGTTCTAAACTATCAATTTTTGCATGTTTCAAGATGGTCCCAAGTGTGGCTAACAAAATAGATGATCATGTTAATTGGATCCACATCAAATGAATTGTTGTGAAAAGGTTTTTCCTTTTCACAACCACTACATCCATTGCTTGCTTAGTGCAGTGTGATGTCCTAGTTGATCATACGTTCTGAGGGCAACGGTCGCTAACAAAGGTAGCTTATCCACTCAAACTCTCATTTTAATGATTCACCAACTCAATTTATATACCCCACCATGGAGTGGGGTTGAAATGATGTTAGAAGATGAATTTTTGGGTCAATGCTTCCCTAAAGAACCCATGAGGAGGCGATGAACTCCCGCTCACAAGCCAAAATGCATAAAAAATAAAGACAACTGAAAAGACTTTAGGGTCATTTTGGGGTCACCTAAACCATAAGTATTTGGGGAGGGCCTTGGTGACTTTATTTTCATACTTTTGGACTAAAGCAACAAAGGCAAATAATGAGCATTTTTGGTCACCTGAGTTCCCTAAAGGGGATGGGGGGAAAGCATACATGCATCACTCGTTTTTCTAGAAACAAAAAACTCTTAGGAGTATGTAACTAAGTGTGAATGTTTATTTTATTGCACCAAAACAAAGTGTGTTATGAAATTTGAGCCCCTTGGCATATGTTGGTTAATGAAATTTATAAAACTTCAAAAATAACTAAGGCATAACTTGAACTAAGTTTTTTTTAAGTACCAAAGACAAATTATCAATATTTAACTATGTTCAAATTTTGCTTTTTCCACCTTAGGACCTATAATTTGTTTGAGGGTTTACCTGATTAGAATCCCAAAAGTGAATGAGAAAGTAATATTTTGAAATGAGCTCTTGAGTTTCTTATTTTTCTATCTCAGAGAGATTGACATCGATCTACGTAGGGATTGATGTCAGTTTATAGAGATTGATGTTAGTTGATACACATACAGATCAATATCGGTTGATAGAGAGTGACGTTAGTTCCTATAAAAACATTGAAAAATAGAATATGCTTTTTCACAAAAAAATTGTTAATGAATAAGCTTAAAACCAACAATTATCATAAGATCCTACAATGAAATGGTCAGATAAATCATATTCAGGCTCTTAGACACATAATGATAGCAAAAAAAAACAAGAAAAACCACTATTAGTCACATCTCTGCCATGCCTTATCATTTACATAGGGATCTATGTTAGTTTCGGGAGAATCGATGTTGGTCAAAGAGAATTGACATCAATCTTTGTGCAACTTGTGTGTTGTTAAAAATTAGAAATACATGAAAAACAAGATAAAATATCAAATTTTGAAGATTGTTAAGCCTCCATTAGCAAAACTAAAAACAACATATTAATCTCCTTGGTTGCATGGGATGCTTGAGGTCCCACCAAGCATGCCATTATGTGAACAAGGAATCTAAGAAGGGAGGTTAGTATGATTTTAGTTTAAGTAAAAAAACTCAAATTAACACACGAACACTTACACTTAGCTTAGACACTAGGGAGAACTTAGTAACAAAAGTTAAATGAAAGAACAATAAAAACATAAAAGACAATAACTCTTTTAACTTCCTTGGGAGCGCCAAATGACTTTGTTGAATGGGTTACTCAGCTTGTACATCAAGAAGTATTTGAAAACGGAGGTTGTTTAGCTCCTTCTCTCCTTGGCACTTTGGTTTGTGATTGCTTGGCTTAAGATTTGGGCATGGTAACACTACTTGCATGAGTTCAATGGAAAAAAATCTTGCATAATAACTCTATAATATCCAAGATTAGAAATGAAGGGGTATGGTCTTGTATTTATAGCCTTAAAAATTAAATCTCACCCGAGTTGAGTCAAGGTTGAGTTTAGGCTTGTAATGGGTTCAAACTATGTTGCAAGTTATCATTGGTGTCCTGTGTCTATGCACTGTCATTAATGTAAAAGGAAGTGTGAGATATTGCATGTTCATTAAGGCATGCATAATAAAGTCTGATAAAGTGAGTGACCTGAGACTTATGGGTGGTATGTGGCATTATTTAAAGCATAGTATGACATGAGAGTGTGTCTATAGTGGCAGGAAGATCTTTGAGAGGTATGGAACCTAGTAGGCTTGTGTGTTTAGACTAGTTCCTAAGCATGAACAAAGCTTGTAGAGGCATGATGGTGATAAGATGAAGGTATTTGAGCTTGTTAGTGTGAAAAAAAGTGGTAAAACATGTTAGAGGATGTTGGAAAATATGTCAAACATATGAAAAAGGTGGAAAGTGCATCTATAGTGGTAGTAAGATTAGGCATCGAGGCTAAATCCTTGCATGAGAAACCTAATTTGATGGAACAGGCCTAGTAGCATGTTAAGATGAGAAGTGTGAGACATGTGTGAACATGGATGGTAGCTTGAGAGCATAGTATGAGTGCATTTGAGATGTGGATGAGGTGTTGAGAGAAGAACAAGAAGTTTTCAAAGTGCTTAAGCATATGTGAACATGGATCAAGGTCTGACAAGGTTTTTCAAACATATGAATCAAGTTTGAGGTCATGGATTGTGGGACAAAGCTCAAAAAGGAATATGAAGGTCTCCTATGGTTATAAAATGAAGAGATGAGAACTCGATAAGGAATTTTAGATGTTCATTGGCATGTTAAAAGTTTTCATGGTGTCTCGAGCCTTTTAGGAGAGATGGAAGAGGGTCCTAAGAAATATTTCCAAGCTTTAGTTTGGCATTTGAAGGGAAATACTTTATGAACAAATGTTAAAAGTGTAAACTAGTTCAAAACCCTCTCTAAAGCCTCATATTGACCCGATGGTGAATATGTCAGGATCTTGCTCCACCAATAGAGCACATATGATTACTTCTTGTATAAGAAACTAAACACGGAATTTAACCATAATCAATAAGTAACTAGAAATATGAAATAACACGGGAATATGAGAGACAATACACAATTGTATTAATAATCACTCAGAAGAATATACAATAAAGAAGATGCCACTTCTTCCACCTCAAAGGCTTGCCACACCTCAAGACCTTCTTCCCTCTCTCACTTGGTCCCAACAATCAACTCCAATATAGAATTGATGTTCACCTCTCCAACCAGTCAGTAACACGCTGCCAGTACACCAAGTACACAACCGTACTCCAAGTAGATCTCCTGCTCTCTACTGCTACCTGCAAATCACTAGACCTTACTCGCCATTGTAGATCTCCAAAAGAAGCCATGCTCACCTGCTAACCAAGATCATACAAATATGAAGAACCCTTATGATTCTCCAAACCAGCACCCACCTTGGTACTGTGGCACTAGGAGGAACACACCATTGCTCTCCTCTCTTAGAAGGAGCTTATTTGCTCTCTTACTCTCTAGCACACTAATTTACAATACAACCCATGAGTCCATATATAGATCTCATGCTTACAATAATTAGACTATCTTAATTACAATAATTAGATGCACAACTCAAGACTATGACTAGCCTTTAACATGCAAACTAACAGTCCAAAAATAGACTCTCTAGAATCAACATGCAAACTGCATGTTCACGCACAGGCTGCTGACATTGGCACCTTCCTGATCGATGTCAGACGACTGGTAACCGACATCGGTTGCTTCTTCACTGCTATCTGATCGACGTCAGTTGATTAGACCAACATTGGTTGCCCTGCAACTCTCGGCAACCTCCGTAACCTCCGTAACTTCTCTTGTTTGCATCCTGGTGAAGCTTTTAGCTCCACAACCTAACAATCTCCCACTTGGAGATAAACAGCTACACCTGTACCTGTACCTGTACCTATACACCATCTAAATTATTCCCTGGCTTGTATCCCTCTTCAAGATCAATCTTGAAGACCAACTACCACACAACCTGTGATGCTACACCTATCATCCAAGTAACCTGCCACATCTGAACCTACATATCCATGTAGTGAAGACCTTGACCCTGCATAACAAGAATCCCTACTGCTGATCCCTCTCAAATACCTGAGAATCTACTGAACTGCCCTCCAGTACTCCTTCCCCGAATTGGCTCCATACTTTCTGACAACTCCCACTGCTTGGGAAAACTCAGGTCTACACTAGACCTTATGTGATTTCGAACCTTGTTCTAAGCTAAGCTTGAACTGTCCAGCCCTTGGTGTGCTTTTCGATTCTGCATCCTGCATATCAAACCCCACCAACACCGTCTTCACACCAGCTCCCACTAGAGATAAAATCTCCATGTCTCTTATGCCAAAGAATTTCACTGCTCCAAATTCTTCATGGCATACTTCTAAACTAACCTTACCTTTAGCTCAACAAAACCCTATATGTACAAACCTGCTCCAAGCTCATCCTCCACATACAGTAACAAGATAATGTTGCGACCATCATCCACTTGGTAAGATAAACATAATAGTTATACTGACATTGACAACAGCTCTGCTTTGTCATCTCCCTGGTACCACCTATCAGCTCTATACCTGCAGCTTCCTTAAGACCATATACCTTGGCCTTCTGTCTCACATATCCATCCACTCGCTTCTTTAACTTGGGAATCCATTCCGTCTCTCAGTGCTTACTTCCAGCTGACAACTCCACCAACAAATACCTGTTTGGTTCTTCTCCAAGGACTCACACTCCTCATCCATGCCAAGATCCCACTGTATTTGGATTCTACCTGCATTGCCTCTTCACGTCTTCCTGGTTTTTGACCATCAATAAGCAATATAAAGAAGGTGAACAACGAATATGAGGTTCACTTACCCTTTCTGACCTCATATGAGCATTTGAGACTTATTGATAGCTTACTGTCCGCCCACCATCCGTCTTAGTGACCGATCTCGGCCATCTCCCAGTCTGCTCCTGATCGATGTCGGTTCCCTGCACTGACCCTAACTACCGATGTCGTTTCCCTGGCCGACGCCGGTATCCCTTCTGCCGATGTCGATTCCTTCATGACCGACGTCGGTCTTCTTGTTGCCGACGTCGGTTACTGTCTGACTGACGTCGGTACCTATGTTCGCCTGTGAGTGATAACCTTTTACCCGAGAGCTCTCCATGGATCAAAATCGTGTTCAAATAAACACAGCTTTGCTCAGAATAATTCAATTCCCTCAGCTGATCTCTATCCGTCATCTCCTCCATGAACACTAAGGCTTTCTAGTTCTTTAGCTTGTCAAAAACATCTGTCTTTCGCTTAAGAACATGCATTCCCCTCATACATATGTGACCAAGCCTACGAAGCCACATCTCTGTAACAAAAGGTGAATCAGTAATATAAGTAGATAAATAAAGGATACCTACTTTCTTACCACCATCTAATTCAAGTGCATCTGCTGTGAGAGTTACAGTGCATCTCCCATCACCCAAATTTCTTGAAGAAATTAGACTCATCCCCAAGATTGGTACCTGCATGACCTCCTTCAACACTTGCGTGTTATCCGTCTGCAATTTCAGCTTCACTTTCCCTTCGTCAATAATCTGACAAGGCTCTTCAATCCCTAAATAAATCTCTCCAAAGTCTCTAAGGACATACCCATGAAAAGATGCTCTATTTCGAGCTGCATGGAAAGAGGTAAAAGAATCTATAAACAAAGATTATACTTTATCCAGAGCAACCTGTGTAACATCACCTGCAACATCTACTTCTACATGTTGATCTTCTACCGACCAACAATCTCCCTTTACATGCTCCTTTCCATCAATCAAACCATTCATGTTATTCAGTTTCTCCATTCGTAGCTTGCTTTTTTCTGCCATTGCTATACTCCCACTCAATCTGAAACCCCTGAGAGTGACCTGTAATCAAAAACACTACCAGATCTGAACCACCTGTTAGTCAACCCATCCAAAAGCTCTGATACCAACTTGATGGTATCAGCTCTTGAACCTACAACCAAGGCTCTGATACCACTTGTCAGGATCTTGCTCCACCAATAGAGCACATATGATTACTTCTTGTATTAGAAACTAAACACGAAATTTAACCAGAATCAATAAGTAACTAGAAATATGAAACAACATAGGAATATGAGAGACAATACACAATTGTATTAATAATTACTCAGAAGAATATACAATAAAGAAGATGCCACTTCTTCTTCCACCTTAAAGGCTCGCCACACCTCAAGACCTTCTTCCCTCTCTCACTCGGTCCCAACAATCAACTCCAATATAGAATTGATGTTCACCTCTCCAACCAGTCCGTAACACACTGCCAGTACACCAAGTACACAACTGTACTCCAAGTAGATCTCCTGCTCTCTACTGCTACTTGCAAATCACTAGACCTTACTCACCATTATAGATCTCCAAAAGAAGCCATGCTCACCTGCTGACCAAGATCATAAAAATATGAAGAACCCTTATGATTCTCCAAACCAGCACCCACCTTGGTACTGTGGCACTAGGAGGAACACACCATTGCTCTCCTCAGAAGGAGCTTATTTGCTCTCTTACTCTCTAGCACACTAATTTACAATACAACCCATGAGTCCACATATAGATCTCATGCTTACAATAATTAGACTATCTTAATTACAATAATTAGATGCACAACTCAAGACTATGACTGGCCTTTAACATACAAACTAATAGTCCAAAAATAGACTCTCCGAAATCAACATGCAAACTACATGTTCACGCACAGGCTGCCGACGTCGGCACCTTCCTAACCGATGTTGATCGATTGGTAACTGACGTCAATTGCTTCTTCACTGCTATCTGACTGACGTCGGTTGATCAGACCGACGTCGATTGCCCTGCAACTCATTCTGCAACTCTCTGCAACCTCCGTAACCTCCATAACTTCTCTTGTTTGCATCTTGGTGAAGCTTTTAGCTCCACAACCTAACAAAATATATTATTATAAAGTGCCCATAATGGTTTTTTGATCAATTTTGATTATTTTATGTGGTAGAAAACTCCTCCAGGCATCTCCAAGTGATAGTGGTGTGTCAGGACTGTGAGTGGAAGGTATAGAAAAAGGCTCATTTTTGAATAATTTGATGCTACAGGTAGGGTTGACCAAGTCAATACATAAAAATCAATGGAATTTGAAGGCCAAGACTCATTATTGATGTCCATGGTGTTTTTTTTCTATTTATGTCCTCTATGTCAATCATTTTGGTCACCCAAGATGACCTATCACTAAAATGGTTAACAATGAAAATAGTGAGAAAAACTAGGCAAGTGTGAGAATGTGTTTAAGGATGAGTTTCAGGTGATTAGGGATGAATCTAATTATTTAGGGTATTTTTTAAAAACCTATACCTCTTTTTCCCTTGATTTATAAGTGATGATGATGTCACATATAAGCTAGAAGGTTCTCTCAAGATGGCTTGTCTAAGTGGAGATAGACAATGAAAGAGTGAAGTTCAAAGTTTGATCTGTTTGTTCTATATTTGACATTTAACCTCTGTACCTATGTGTTTGAATATGTGATAAGGATTTTGGAAGATCATCTAAATGCCTTGGAAGTTTAAAAAATTGTCCCTACAAGTGTAAGTATTCATGATCATCATGACTGTGTCTTAAGCCAGAATGACAGTTTTAGGTTTACAAAGTGAAATGAAGTATTTGAATCCCTATAATAGGATTTGATGCATAAAATGAATATATTATTTTTTTTTAATGTATTTTACCTAATCATGCTTTATTAAAGGTGGAGATATAGGTTAAGTGGTTGATATGTGGAAGCCAAAATGGCTTAGCATATTGTATATGCACAGTGTAAGACCAATGATTGTTATTAGAACATGTGATATATCCATTTGGGAGTTATATATAAGAATTATATAAACTATTAATGAGATATATATATCATGAATGTTTCCTTACAAGTGGTAAATAAGATTTTTTACATGAACTATGTTTTTGGAGGCTACAGACAATTTGAGTAGTCATCTGGGAGTGATGAGTTAGAGGTCCTTTGACCTGAATTGAAGAATAAAAATCATGTGAATATGTTATTAAGATCCCTAAGGTTCATGAGAATTAATTGGAAGTCATAGTTTATCCTTATTCAAGTTTGGAGAATCAAGAGTTCTTAACTATACTTTGACTGTGTTTTACCAGTCTAAATGGTCATATTACAAGAATTGGTTTAAGGCCCTTTGACCTATTTGATGATGTCCAATAGACATGCAAATGTTTTTGAAGTCATGAATGATATATTCATATGTTTTTTTTAGTGGGTTATTTGATAAATTTAACTATATGCTTCAGTTTTGTAAGACAATTTTTTTGGGTGTGTGAAGGGTTCATGGTGAGTAGACCTAATAGCCTGGTTCAAGGTGCGAGATGAATCAAATGGTGTTGGGGACCCAAGGAGAGCTTAGGAGGGGTCTATTCAAGTGGTGTGTGAGTGAAAATTAATATATAAATATAAGATCACATTGAGGAGCAGAAAAAGGCCATGGAGACCTTTAGAGGGAAGTAGAGGATCAAACACAAACATCTAATAGGAGGTCTGAGTGTGTTGATCAAGGTCATATGACCTAATCAAGCCATATGAGGGATATTTTGAGAAAGGAAGCCTAGAAGGATATTTGGAAGGAGTTGAAAGTATGTGAATATAAGAGATCAATGGAGGAGCAGAAGTAGGTCATGTAGACCTTTAGAAAGAGGTAGAGGATCAATCATGAACATCTATCAAAGATTCTGCAAGTAGATGATAAAGTCAATTGACCTAATGATCTTATAAGAGGCATGTTTAGCAAGAGAGCCTCGAAGGCTATTTGATAGGGGTAGAAGGTTAGTGATTTGAATGTTGTTGAGAGACCATCAAGTTACATCAGAGGTGTGTTTTAGGTGTATGATAGATAACGGAATCCAGGTAGAGAAGATAGAAGAGCTGAAGAAGAGTTCACCATCTGTTGATAAAGGCAAAAGGTAGTTCAAGAGGGTTTTCCACATATCTCTCTTATTCTATTATGATATGTTTATGTGGTTATTTGTGTATGCGTTGATCTTTATGTGAATGAATGCTTCATGGAATTGAATGGTTATTGTTAAGCAACTGATTCACCCCTGCCCTCAGTAGCTAATTCCAATAATTGGTATCAAATTAGGTCCTTTGAAGAAGGTATAATAGCCTAAAGGAGATCATATGAGAGCAAACATGGATAAAGTACAAGGAGGTTTCTTGATGTTGGTCTATGATGGATTCATGGTATTTAGTAGCATGTCAAAAAATGGTGTTGATCATGAGGGCATGGCATCCTCAAGAGAGGTCAAAGACCAATATGGTCATCAAACAAGGTATGAGAGTTTCTTTAAAAATTATAGCTTTCCATGCAAGAAAAATGAGCATAGAACTATTGACAAGAAGAAGAAGGAACAACAGTAGTCCCTAAGGAAGCTATAGGCTTAGGGGGAGCTATCAAGACAATTCATTGACCCTTAGAAAATATGAATGAGTCATAAAAACATTATGGTAGCCAAGTGTGGATAACAATATATGATATAACAAGTACATAGACAAGAAGGTACAGGTATGTGCAACTATCATAGATAAGCAGAGTGTTTGTTAGAAGCCTGAAGCATGTTGTTAAGACCTATTTGAGGTATGTTTGAGCCTTCATATGGTATGAAAGTATGTACGTATTTGTCTTGGTATGGTGTCCAAGCATATATTCTTTGAGGTAACAAAATCCAATACAAGATTTCATTTATCATGAGTCTCAAAAGTGCACATGAGTCATATATTGGTTTGTAAGACCAATACTATTAAAAGTAGAGACTATTTGCTTAGAAGTCTTGAAACAAGGTCTTAACTATGTATAGATAGAATTCATGATAAATTTGTCTAAATCGGCATGGTCTTGATGTGTTGGTGACCTCATAAGGTCATATAGGAAACATGATGACATGATGCATGAACCATAAATATATGCTGAAGATGGTTATTCATGTAGCTTGACATGAAGATGTTTTAGGTCTAATAAGAGAAGGTGGTTAAATGTGCTAGATTGAGAAGTTTCTTATGTGCATAATGAATCTAAGTTTGTAATAATGTAAGAAGGTGACTAGATCTTTTTAGCATTTTCAATGAGACAATGGAAAGTTAGCTTGAAGGTATCCCTAAAATCACAAAGGTCCAAGCTTGATAAACTCAATGAAAGTGATTGTATTCTTAAGGTCTTTGTGAATGGCAGACATGGGTGACTTGTTTGAGTTTTATAGTGTTTTTGGTTCATTAATGTGATTGATCCAAGTGAATTTAGATATTATTTAGGTCATGTTGTTCTTATAGGAGCAATTTGTTTGATTAGTTTTGATCTCAAAAGTGTTGAATGAGTTTAAGACTCATAGGATAGTGAGATGAGGGTTTTAAGTCTTCTAGTGTCTTCAAACCCTAAGGTGTGTTCTCATAATGCTATTGAATATGTTATGGCTTGTTAGACTTAGTGTGTTTTTGGTAAGTTGGTTTCAATGTTTCCTTCAGTTGATGACATGCTTGTAATGCATGTTTGAACTAATGCATGTTGATCAAGAGAGTTGTAGATTGGCCTATATGACCAATGTCATTGGAGGAAGAGAAAGTTACTCATGAAGATCCATGGTCTTGTGTTGATCAAAGAGTGAAATGATAAGTTATTGGTGTCTTGAGAGTATTCACAAAATTTATGAAGATAGTCATGCCCTGTAACATGACAAGAAGCTAGTAAGCTTGAAGAAGATTGTTATGGTGATCATTAAAGTTGTGTCATGGATTGAAATGGTATCTTGATGTCTTTGTGAGCTCATAAGGTCATGAAGGGATGTAGTTTCATGTTGAAAATGAAATGAAGATGTTCAAAGTGCTTTGAAAATGAAATTTTTTGAGTGATCATATCAAGGTATCGACTGTAAGTATGCATAGTTGATTCTTTAAGTCTAATTGAAGAGTTTCTTGGAGGTTTCAGTGTTGTTTATGCATCAATATGACTTTAAGGTCATGAAGGAGTATGTTGATATGATTTATGTATTTCATGGAAGAGTCATTGATGTGATAAAGGTCTATCACTATGTATGAAGTCTCACAGACCTATTTAATTGTATGTTTATTTGAAGAAAATATTTAGTGTTATAAGCCATGATGGCTTGTGAATCTTGAAGCACAAATTGTTGATGCATATGAGGATGGAGATGACCCTAAGGTCATGAGTTTCGTATTTATATTTTCTTTGGCCATGAATGAGTGTTTCAAGGAAGATTATGCTTTGTTTATTCAAAGACAGTGTTTTTTGATAATCAGGTCTCCATTAGACCTATTGATAGTATGAGGGATAATGGAGTCTTCAAGAGGGTTATAAAGAGTCCAAGTGAATACATGAAGTAACTTGAAGAATGAAGGGTCTTGAAGGTTGATTCTATGTATTAAGTGTGCCTTGATAAGAGTAAGAGCTCTCATAGCTCTGAGGAAGACATACAAGCTTGAGTTTGTAGACCACAAAAAACTAGTAATCATGAAGAAAAATGAAGCTTGATCTAAGGAGCATGTTTTAAGGTAAGAAAACAAGTTATATATTTGTTGTAAATAGTGGTTTGTGGTTTCAAATGACATGATCTAGGTGGAGCATGGAGTTAGGGGGAGCTAACTCAGGTGGTTTGAAAATCTTGGAGAGAAGTATGAATGAACAAAGGGGGAACTTGCTTATTCAAGTGAAATGATCAAGTCCAAGGATCAATGGATTGTGTATAGATAACCTTGTGAGAGTATATACAACATTTGTCATCAATGTCAAAGAGGGAAAGAGATCAAATTGATGGAAAAGTTGTTTGGTTTATTTCATTTATGGTTTTCCATTAATGACAAAGGGGGAGATTTTTGCAAGTTATCATTGATGTCATGTGTCTATTCACTATCATTAATGTTAAAGTAAGTGCGAGATATCGTGTGTTCAAGAAGGCATGCCTAGTGAAGTCTGATAAAGTGAGTGAGTTGAGACTTGTGAGTGATATGTGGCATTAGTTGAAGCATAATATGACATGAGAATGTGTCTAAAATGGTAGGAAGATCTTCAAGAAGCGTGGAACCTAGTAGGTTTGTGTGTTTAGACTAGTTCCTAAGCATGAACAAAGTTTGTAGAGGCATGATGGTGATAAGATGAAGGTATTTGAGCTTACTAGTATGCAAAGAAGTGGTATAACATGTTAGAGGATGTTGGACACTATGTCAAACATGTGAAAAAGGTGGAAAGTGCATCTATAATGGTAATAAAATAAGGTATTGAGGCTAAATCCTTGCATGAGAGACCTAGTGTGATGGAACAGGCCAAATAACATGTTAAAACGAGAAGTGTAATACCTATGTGAACATGGATGGTAGCTTGAGAGCATGGTATGACTGAATTTGAAATGTGGATGAGTTGTTAAGGGCAGAGCAAGAATTTTTCAAAGTGTTTAAGCACATGTGAGCATGGATCAAGGTTTGACAGGTTATTTCAAACATATAGACCAAGTTTGAGGTCATAGATTGCAGGACAAAGCTCAAAAAGGTGTTTGAAGGTCTCCTATGCTTATAAAATGAAGAGATGAGAACTCGAGAAGGAAGTTTAGATGTTCATTAGCATGTGAAAAGTTTGCATGGTGTCCTGAGCCTTTTGGGAGAGATGGCAGAGCATCCCAAGAAAGATTTACAAGCATTAGTTCGGAATTTGAAGGGCAATATTGTATGAACAAACATTAAGAGTGTAAACTAGTTCAAAACCCTCTCTAAACCCTCATATTGACCAGATGGTGAAGATATTATTAGAAAGTGCCCATAATGGTTTGTTTGATCAATTTTTATGATTGTATATGGTATAGGAGTCATCCAGGCATCTCTAGGTGGTAGTGGTGTGTCAGAACTATGAGCGGAAGCTACAAAAAAGGCTCATTTTAAAAGAATTTGATGCTTCAAGCAGGGTTGACTAGGTCAATGCATAAAAATCAATGGAGTTTGAAGGCCAATATTCATTATTGATGTTCATGGTGTTTGTTTGGCTAGTTATATCTTCTATGTCAATAATTTTGGTCACCCAAGATGATGTATCACTAAAATGGTTAACAATGAAAATAGTGAGAAAAACTAGGCAAGCATGAGAATGTGTTTAGGGATGAGTTTCAGGTAATTAGGGATGAATATAATTATTTTGGGTCTTTGTTTAAGACCTATACCTCTTGTTCCCTTGGTTTAGAAGTGGTGATGATGCTCACATATAAGCTAGAAGGTGCTCTCAAGATGGCTTGTTTGAGTGGAGATAGACAGTGAAAGAGTGGCGTTCAAAGTTTGATCTGTTTGTTCTATATTTGACATGTGACCTATGTACTTATGTACCTGAATATGTGCTAAGGATTTTTTAGGACCATCCAATGGAATTGGAAGTTCAAAAATGTGTCCATACAGGTGTAAGTAGTCATGATCATCATGATTATGTCTTAAGCCAAAATGACAGTTCCAAGTTTGCAAAGTGAAATGAAGTATTTGAATCCCTATAATAGGAGTTGATGAATCAAATGAATATAATGTTATTGTTTGGAATGCATTTGACTTAATAATGATTTTTGAAAGGTGGAGAGATAGGTTTAGTGGTTGAGATGTGGAAGCCACAATGGCTTAGTAAACTGTGTATGCACAGTGTAAGAGAGAGCTGAGAGATTGGTCTGTAAGACCAATGATTATTATTAAAACACGTGATCTATCCATTTTGGAGTAATCTAGAAGACTTAGATAAAATATTAATGATCTCTAGATATCATGAATGTGTCCTTACAAGTGCTAAATAAGAACTTCTACATGAACTATGTTTTTGGAGTCTACATGCAGTTTTAGTAGTCATCTGGGACTGATGAGTTGGAGATCCTCTGACCTGAGTTGAAGAATCCAAATTATACAAAGATGTTCTTAAGATCCCTCAGGTTCATGAGAAGGATTTGATATTCATAGTTTATCCTCATTCAAGTTTGGAGAGTCAAGATTTATTGATTGTACTTTAATTGTGTTTGACTAGTCTAAGTGGTGATATTGCAAGAATTGGTTTAAGGCTCTTTGGCCTATTTGATGATGTCCAATGGACATGGAAAGGTTGTTGAAGTCCTGAATGATATATTCATATGTTTTTTTGAGTGGATTGTTTGATAAAGTTAACTATATGCTTTAGTTTTGTAAGGCATATTTTCTAGGTGTGTGAAGGGCTAATGGCAAGTAGGCCTAATAGCTTGGTTCAAGGTGTGAGATGAAGAAAATGGTGTTGGGGTCCCAAGGAGAGATTAGGGTGGATCTATTCGAGTGGCATGTGAGTGCAAATGATTATAAGAGCACCTTGAGGAGCAAAATAAAGTCATGAAGACCTTCAAAAGGAAGTAGAGGACCATACATAAACATCTAATAGGAGGTCTGAGTGTGTTGATTAAAGTCATATGACCTAATCAAGCCATATGAGGGTTATTTTGATCAAGGAAGCTGAGAATGTTGTTTAGAAGGAGTTGAGAGTATGTGAATATAAGAGAATAAAAGAGATCAATAGAGGAGCAGAGGTAGGCTATGTAGACCTTCAGAAAGAGGCAAAGGATCAGTCATGAACATCCATCAGAGATTCTGCAAGTAGATGATAAGGTCAATTGACCTAATGAGTCTAGAAGAGGCATGTTGAGAAAGAGAGCCTAGAAGGCTATTTGAGAGGGGTAGAAGGTTGAAGTGAGTTGAATGTTATTGAGAGACCATCAAGCTACATCAGAGGTGTGTTTCAGGTGTATGACAAAGAGTGGAATCTAGGTAGAGAAGATAGAAATGCTGAAGAAGAGATCACCATCCATTGATAAAGGCAAAAGGTGGTCCAAGAGGGTTTCCCACATATCTCTTGTGTTCTCTTATGATACGTTTGTGTGGTTGTTTGTGTATGCATTGATCTTTATGTGAATGAATGCTTTGTGGAATGATGAATGGAATTAAATGGTTATTGTTAAGCAATTGATTCACCCCCCCCTCTGTAGCTACTTCCAACAAACTAAACCCAAGTGAGTCAAAACTAAATCTAGTTGAGTTAATAGTTGTCAAGTAATTATGATTTGTAATTACTAGGCATGGTTATCAAATTAGATATTTTAATATATTTTAAAAGAGCTTGACAACTCATAAAGGCAATGATGAAAGGCTGAAATATTTTGAATTTTGGAATTTCTATTTTTAAATATTCATTAATTTCAAATGGATAATTCAACTAGGCATTTAATCTTGTTTAGTTTGTTAATTTATTTAGATTAGCCTTTTAGCTCTTTCAAGATTTTTTCAAGTGTGCAAGTACCCCTCTTAATAGGTCTATAGGCCAAATTGACAATTGTTATGCCACAAAGTGATTAAAGATGAATCCGTGAGAGATTATTATTGTATATGGTAGAATACCCCAATTAGGGATGTCTTAACATGATTATGAGTTTTGATGAATGATGACAAGCAAATTTGGGATGTTCATGATTCTTAGGCTTAATTTGCAACGGTTGATAGGAATTGATATGAAGTCCAGTTGAAAGCCAATTGTGGCCAGATTTAGGTGTTTATAGGTAGACATAGGTAGAAGTGTTTGAATGCTTATTTGATATTTTGTGATTTGGTGGTGTATTAATAAAGAAAGTGACTAATTCAGTCATTTAACCTTCCTAGTTATACTATGTGCATTACTCTAAGCAAGTAAGTAGATAAATGAAAGGTGAATTAATTACTACTAATGTGAGTTAATTTCTTTTGCTTGAAGAAAATACAGTACTAGGTCGATTATAACGACCTAATAACAAAAAATACTTAATAGATTCAATCAAGTTGACTCTATTTATTATAAGACAGTCTAGAGAAATGCAATCAAGTAAGTTGACTAAGGTTCCTGTAAAAAAAGTGGTTACAACATTAAGTCGAGCCAGTCGACTTAGTCTACTATAAGGTGACAATTTTTACAGGATTGAAAAATTAGGAAAACATAATTATAATTTAAATGAAAATGAAATGACTAAGCTGATTATAATGAGCTTGAAGTCATTTTTATCAATTTGCTTTTTGATGGATTTTAACAAGGTACTAAATTTATTGATTTGCTATTTTTGAGTAGTGTCACCTAGATGAGATCTTGAACTTATAAAATAAAATGTTAAAATAAGGTCGAACTAGTCGATTGAGTTTGCATATATTGAATAATTAAAATAACTATGTTGACAACATTGATATACTATTCTACACAAGGGGTTACAAATTTTGAAAAAAAAAAAGGATGAAGAACTAAATCGATAGGATCGATTTAGTGTGTAAGGGAAAGATCTAATCACAAAGAGTCGAACAAGATTGACAAGTTCGCCTCAATTAAAAAATTTGTAAGCTGATGCCTTTACTAGGTTGATCAAATCAAAGAAGTAAAAGATGACATGTAAAGAATAAAGAATTGAGTCGATCAGATCAATCTAGTTGTCTGTAAGAAAGAAAGACCTACACATAGAATTGAACTAAGTCAATTGGATAGACAAAGTCTTGAAACCTATGCAAAAACTATTGTATTGAGTCGACACAGTTGAGCCAATAGTCTAAAGATGAACGCTGAAACCATGCAAGGGTTAGTTCACATCATGTTCACTAGAATGTATGCAAATGAAAGTGAAGTTGATTAATAAATCAATCCTAGCTCAGAGAAGATAAATCAACGAATTATATCGCTAATAATATATTGATAATCGAGGTCTTGACCAATATGGATCCGCTAAACCTACCTAAGGGATCTCTTATCATATGACATGGCTAGAGAGGGTTCCAAAGCCTCTAGTCAAGCAACACAACACGATGATCATAACTAGGCCTTGATATTTTAAAGCAATAACAAAGTTAATTAAATATAATCTTGTGCTCACCAAAGCTTGTAGCATAAAATGAAGGATAAACATAGACAATAAATATGTAAAGAAGAGCTCTACTCAAGTCAATGTAGAAGTAATCCTAAGCAAGGAGAAATAATACATTCATTAGCTATTATACGTGCAAATCTATCTACTAACAAAAGAAGAGTAAGAGTTAGGAATACTTACCTTGAAGATGTACCCGTCAAGTCTCAATCTCTCCCTTGGTCAATGGTGCTTTGCAAAAGATTGATGTGATTCATAAGTATCACAAAGATAGGTCAACTATAGGCTACAAAACTTCTCCTATGCATCCAAGACATTTCCACAAGACAAGATTCTTCTCCAGGTAGTATGAAACCCTAAGTAATGACTCTTCAAGTAGAATGGGAAATAAGTAAATAAAGAAATGTAAATGAATGATTCTCTATTAAAAATGGGGTGAAAGATGTGTATATATACCCAGACCTGATCTTAAATCCTTATGGGATTTTAACTGATGCAGTCGGCCCTATTGACTTAGTTAGTTAGGAAAATAAAATAGTTAAGTCCCAGATTAAGTTGGTTGGGCCAACTTAGTCCCTTAACATGCTCAATTCCCAGAACTAGGCCAACCCAATTGATTGGATTCGATAAGGTGGCAAATTGGGATTTGATTTAGGCAGGCGCTATTTGAGGTGGTGAATTGTTTGGAGAGGAGTGTAAAGGAGGTGTCAAAGCTTAGAGAAATGTAGAGGAAAAGTTTGTACTAGTTTTAGGTGGAGGTATAGGGAACAACAAACTTGCAAAGCACTAAATTGGTGCACCCTTTAAAACGTGCATTAAAGAGGTTGAAACTTGATAAATTCGACAAAAAAAAGGTATCACTAATTGATAAAGTATAAAAATATTATGTGCATACAGAAAATAATCTTACATATATTATATCTTGAAAGTGATGAAAATCAAAACTTCAATAAATATATATATATATATATATATATAAAATAGTAATCTAAAAACTAAGATAAAATAAAAGATTAGAGAATAACGCTATAAAAAATATTCTTAAATTTATATATAATGAGCTTTATAAGTATCAAAATAATGTTAAGTGAAAAACAAATTATTTAAGGATGCTTATTCCTATAATCCTTGGTGTGGGAGTGGGAGTGGGAGTGGGAGTGGCAGTGGCAGGTACAATAACGTAAGGTGAAAGGTGAAAAGCATGAAGTGATGAAAGAAAGGGCCATCTTACCGAAAACAGCAAGCGTTTTCGTGCAACGTGGGCCCGCCCCGGCTCGAGACCCAGACCCAGACCTAGACCCAGACCCAGACCCTAATGGTTCCCGAAGAAAAGAAAAGGGGCAAATAATTGGAAACCCCGGCCCCCAATGTCAACCAGCTCACAAACTCCAAATCCAACTTCTATCCGGATTCCTGACCAAATTTCCTTCCGGACCAAATTTTAATGTAATGATTCGCCAAACATTTTGATAGCATATGCTGTGTAAACGGAGACAATCCAGGGTCCGTGTCATAGGGGATGATGCTCTCATTCAAAGACCCAAAATCATACCCCGGGAAAATCCATGCCCTTGTCAGATGAGTAGATCCAAACGCGGTTATCAAAGATTTCTTCGTATTTGGGATCATTTTGTATCAAAAACCAACTCCCACATGGAATAATATGCTCTTCCCACCATATAAGCATTGATGGGAAACTGTTTAGGTGTAGATGAGTCCCTTGGAAGCAAAGTCTCCTCACACAGACAAGGTAAGCTCAATCACTTTTCACCATTTAATTGGGGCAAAAAAAACGAATACTCCTGGGTTTATGCTGTTTGTCAGAGTATTTTTTTATCTTCTACGCAAGTTGGATTCTTGAATAGGCATTCAATGTTGGAGGATTAGATTCATAGCGTCGTGTTAAAGTAAGCCGCAAGAGGTTTTCTTTACACGGATGGATTCTTAGAGCTTCTTATGTAATTTAAAACTAAATTTTGAATGGAGATTAATATATTAAGGTAATTTTTAAATTTTTGGCTGGAGGGATGATCCATCTCCTTCCTTAGTGTCTCTGAGGGGTATTGCCAAATTTACACGGGGCTCCCTACCCTCAGTGCCAGATACTGAGAGTATCTATTCTTCCAAATATGCCAGGGCACGGGCCAGGGCTTATCCCTTATTTGGTAGTTCCACAGTTCCAGTGACTCAAACCTTGGCGGGCTCCTTGCCAGGAAGCATTCTCCACCAGTTGGACTTCTCCCCATTCAATATAAATTTCAATTTTCATTAAAATTACTATTTGTGGGTCGGTTGCAGAAAAGAAGCATAATTGCTCATATGGTGTATTGGTTCTGAAATTTAGTTTATCATGATGGTCTCTGCGCTATAAGTTTCAAATTTGTGATATGAACACTGCTGACACGGTGGTGGGTATTCAACTATGCTTATATTAAATAAATTTCATGATTTGGAGCAAAATGAACTGAGTGCTCTGTATTCTTAGTGACCCTTTGATCTGACTATTCGTGAGAGTCCCCTCTGATCAAGAGCAGTTTCAGTACTCTTTAACAGCAAATTATAAGTTCCTAAGTAATTGGTTTTCGATGGTATGCCATCTTGGTAGATTTCAGTAGAGGGAGAACAAACTGTAGACTGACGCATGATTTGTAGCATTAGGTCAAATGTGTTTAGAAAGGACATCTATGTGAACGTATTCTGTGCCACTCTTGATCTGAGGGTAGATTTCCACAAATGGTTTTATTTTGATGATTTTCAGCAACAAGGAACACGGATGAATAGGCTGCATTATTGCTGATCAATAAAAGCTGCTATAGCTCAACTATATATATACATCTAATATTTGATGACTCTTGTTGCAACTGACATTACATTTGACTTTCACACAGTTTGTATTTTTTATCTCTGGTTCTTTTACAGGCAGAAAGGAACAAAAGGATTGGATGAGGATAATTAAGCACTAGGGAATAAAGATAGTTTTCTGTAGTTATTATCAGATTGTATTTGGCACAGAAGCCATAAAAGAGCTATCAGGAGAAACCAAAAACATCAAAACCCTGACTGTGACAGGCTAAAAAAGTCTGACAACAATCATGTGGACTCTGAAAACATAAAATTTCCAGGATTTAAAGCCAATGGTTTGCTGGTACCTGTAAAATTGTCCGTAAGTGATCAAAGAAATTAGCTTGCTCTTATTGGATGCCATTCTGGTATTGGTGAAGTTGCTCCACAGTTTGGGCATTGGAATCATGCCTTTTCTTCCACTCATTGCAGATGTAGCTCCCCATAAAGCATAAAAATATCTTCCAGCCTTGTTCTCAGCCAACCGCAATGCAAGAGTCGGATCTTGTAAGAATTTTGGAGGTTGCCACAGATTTACCTACCACTTGTCTCCCTTGTTGAATGATCTATTTTCCAGTCATATTCACCTTTATTTTCTGAATTTTAGATTTGGAGGCATTCTTAGTTTGGATCTGTCCATACTCACAGATCTCACCATTCAATAATTAGCCATTTGTGACCATCTTTGGAGGTCTTCTTCTATGTCTGGTATTCAATATGCCCCACCTCAGGAACAGAGCATGGGCCAGTGGATATCTGTGGGCATCTTCTTCTGAGATAACCATGCCTGTCCAAGTAAAGTTTATCGTCATTCCTCTGAATGATTGGAACATGCATCTCAACAGCACGAGTAATGACATTAATAGCACCTTCCAGCTTTGGCTACAATTTCTACCACTATAGTGGCATAGTTGTTGGCTGGAAAACTACCTTAACGACTTCCATACCGACATTTGGGTTCTCTCATTAAGTAGATATGATACGAAAGTATACCCTTGGATCTTAACCCAAAGCTGTTAAACATTTAAGAAGTAAACATCATTACTCTGCAGTGCATCTCACATTGTCATTTATTTGCAAAGTATATTCTAATACTAGTTAACACTTCTGGTTATAACTCTGGTGCTCCTACTACAGGTTAATATAATTCATAACAGTGACACATTTATGCACATGTCAATACAAGAGGTGCAAGAACATAATAGAATCTGGGAATACTTCTTATGTTACTCTTAACTTGATTATCTTACAAATATTCCTTGAATTATGTTTATATCTCTTAATTTATCTTATTTCTATTTCTGACATATCCTAGAGCTTTTGTATATGTAAGCTTCAAGGGTTACAACACCACATACATTAAAACCTTGGATAATTTTGTGATAAATAGAATAATCAGATAGTAACATATCTTCTACCACATTTATGCTGGTGCTTTAAGCTCTAAGTTGTTACCTTGCTCTGGTGCCAGTGTTGCTCTGCTTCTTGCTGATGGCACCATTCTTTCTCAATTTTTTTTCTTTTTTGATTGAAATCTTGCTTTTACACAGATTATGTGTACATAATGCTTCTTCGGCTTAGTGCCAAGGACTGAGGGGTATCCATTCTGCCAATTTCACCCGGGGCATGATCCCGGCCTCATCCCATTTTGGTATCTCCTGGGATGTGTACCTTGGTGGATGGCTAGCCAACACCTTTTACACCATCATCCTCACCGCTGGACGGTAACCCACTTGATTGTTCTCAGGTTTTGAAGTTGGCGCTAAATTTGTACTCTGATCTGGTGCTGGCATTCCTTCTGTATCTATCCAAAACAATGAAGAAGTCACCTGCCAACAATAACATTATGCAAAATTGGAACAGTAGCTGTTCAATTGCATACAAAGAACAAATTCCACATGAGGGGACAAGGATAAGAGCTAGGGACATTGAATTAAATGGGCCTTTGAGCTCATATATAAATTCCCACGCTGGAAACTCAGTGTTGATGGGATCTGGGACTGCCAATCTGACCATCATCATGCATTTGGCCATGGTCCTTGTCCATCATGCAATAGTAAAGAGATAATCATATCTTTTAAGGTATTTGTTGAGCTTCAAAATGTCCTTGGGCATTTTGATGGCCTTGTACGACAATATTGTTTAAAACTGACAATTATGTCTCTATTGGGAGAGCTATACTGGTTAATTTTGAGAAGCTTCAAATTTATCATGAAAATGCCTCTTCAACTAGGTCTTGTACATGCAAGGAAAGTAGGATTGTCATAGTGGTCTAATGGTACAAAAGTATTGCATTTTGAATCATTAAGGGGGAGCACTTAAAATGGGAAACACCTATAAAATGATACCTTCTTTGCATTGGTATAATTTTGGACACGTGAACAAAATTTTTCATGTAGTGGAACATAGAGGTGGTGAATTGTACTCTAAGTAAGAAGTTCCAATTTTATCATTAAAATGCCTCTTCAACTAGGTCTTGTATATGCAAGGAAAGTAGGATTGTCACAGTGGTCTAACGGTACAAAAATATTGCATTTTGAATCATTAAAGGGGAGCATTTAAGATGGGAAACACCTATAAAATGATACCTACTTTGCATTGGTATAATTTTGGATATGTGAAGAGTTTCACATCTGTGCAAATTTTTTTGTGTAGTGGAACCAAAGAGGTGTTGAATTGTACTCTAAGTAAGAAGTTCCAATTGAGAGATCACCCGATGTGCAAAGTGTATGCACAGGCTAGGATGACTTACAATTATCCGCTTTCTTTCAATAGACTAGGACTTGATTAAGGTCAATCAAATAAAGCCTGTGTATACTTGGACGAGCAGATAAGGACCTAGGATATGTGTAAACCTAGCAGAGGGTAATCTACACTCAAATGTCAAGAGGAAAGAGCTCCAAAGCCTAAGCCTACGACATGGGTTATAGCTCTCACTAGGGCTCAATGAGATAAATGATTGTAAAGATGCAAGTAAAGTAAATGACGGGCAAGTGATTGTTAAAGTAGGTAAGGTTCAATGGTCAACCAAATGGGGGTCTATGCAACCTAACACAGGATGAGCAGATAAGGACCTATGATTTCTGTAGACCTAGTAGAGGGTAATCTACACTCAAATGTCAAGAGGAAAGAGCTCCAAAGCCTAAGCCTACGACATAGGGTATAGCTCTCACTAGGGCTCAATGAGATAAATGATTGTAAAGATGCAAGTAAATGATGGGCAAGTGATTGTAAAGTAGGTAAGGTTCAGTGGTCAAATAATGGGGGTCTATGCAACCTAAAGTGATAACTGGCAAGCCTAAACAATCCTATGTCTATAGCGGTTTATTTGGAATAAGGAAGAATATAAGCAAGGATACACACATACATCCACAAAGCAATAAACCAAGCAATATCTAATCTACTAAGTAAATAAAGCAAATAATACAGGGATAGAATTACTTACATTTGGGTTGCTCGTTGACCCATCGATCTCTGCGTTTGGCTCAAGTGGCCGTTTGCATGAGATGTTGTAGGTTGAAGACCTTGAATGGTAAGATGAAGACTTAGGTATTCTTAGTTAGGAGCTCCAAAGACCTCTCCTATTGAGCTTTAATGACACCATAAAACAAGATCTCCATGATAGGGTTCTAAACCTCTAACTTTCTCAAAAGTACTTGGGGGTAGAAATGTGAGCACAAGCAAAGTGTATGATTGTAACATATCTGTTTTAGGAATGAAATATGACCCCTATATATATGGCTCCAATACCCAAAATTAATCCTAAACTCTAGGCCGATATCGGCTAAGCTGATATAGTTGGAAATGTCCGTTGGCACAGTACGGTATCGGCCACCCGGATATAGTACAAATAACAGAAGATAGACTCAAAATTGTATCGGGTTAGTCGATATAGTGCAGGGAAGACTTAAGCATGAAACAAACTATATCAGCTTGGCCGATACAATAGGATATAGGGAAGCTAGCAAATCTGGACATAAAGTAGACAACGATGTAAGACAAAAAGAGACACAGAGGAGGTTAGATTGATGGTAATGATGGTATGACTGAATAGTATGCAAACATCTCTCACAAAGTACCACGAGCCGATTCCACCCCATTCTCGGTGCACCCTCTAAGGCATGCACTCAAGGAGATTGATGTGCCGACAAGCGCATGCAAAAGAAAGCATTAATAAAGTGATAAATATTAAGGGTATACACAAATAAACTAGAGGGATGCTTAATTGAATTCCAAGTAAGAAGTTCCAATTGAGAGATCATCCAATTCACAGAGGTGACAATGACACGAATATTGACTCATTATTTCTATGCATGAGAAGCCCATTTTGGGTTTCTCGGGGATGAGGTATATTAATTAAGGAGCAAAAGTGCAAATGTTTTGTGCGTATGGTTCATTGGTAAGGATCATATTCATTACTCATAGGCTTGAGTGTGTTTCAAATTGTGATTGACATATTGGCACACATTAAAAAGGTAAAATCATGCATTGGATATGCTATTATCTTTTGAGCATCATCCTATGCTTGGATTACCTCCGTATACCAATGACAAGGGTGACTATGGAAAATGAAAATAACTTCAATGCCCATAGGCCGTTCCTTGGGCTTTTCATGACCAGTATATAAAGTCTTGAGTTATGTTATGTCCCTTTTCTAGATTAAAATAATTAATAATATTATTCAAGCTGGGCCTGGTCATTTCTAATCTTTTGGACAACTTAATAATATTATTATTGTTGAAATGAAAAGTATTTTTAAATACTTAAACTAATAATATGACTAAGTTAGCCAAAAATTAACTTTACGTTATATTAGAAACAACCTACGTTTTATTATTATTTAATTAAAAAGGTGAATTTTAATGTAAAATAAAGTCAACGCTAAAATAGAAATATAAGCGTTACTTTATTAAAAATAAAGAAAAGGCCCAAAATGGAGTGCCCCACTTGGGAAAGGCAAATGAAAAATAATAGAAGGTAGCCTGGGGGTTTCTTTTGGGGATCATCTTGAAAATTCATATTACTCTCTCATGAATGTTTGATGCAAACACTTCAGCTACAACAATAAAGGACAAAAATCCTCTTTTGCAGACATAATTGAGGATGAAAACCCTCTCATCTCCCAGGGTAACTCCATCCAAGGGTTGTAGTTGTGTTTCAATTAGAGATATTCAATTTCCAATTCACTTAGGGCACGTTTTAGACATGATTTTCAGTCTAGAACTTCGATTACAACAAAAGCATCATCAGTTCTAGCTTTTGGAGCGCATTTAGGCCCTGATTAAGGGTTGACGTCACCATTTGGAAACACATTTCATTACCAGCATCATTTCGGTGGGCAAATCTTCGTGGTTCTAGGTTGCATGATTGTTTTTTGGCCCCAACTTCCCATCTGAAACATCATTTGTGGAGGAACTGTGGTAATCAGTCTTCGGCTATTTCTCTGTGGTTTTGATGTGGAAAATAAATAAATAAAATCTATTTTGAGTTGTATTTGATTCCATCTTGTATATTTGACCTTTGAAATCAATTCTAAGTATTTAGAGGGTTTATCAGTGATTTCCAAACCATTTGGGTATTTTTTTCAAGGGTTTGTTGTCATAAATAATATAAAATCAGATTATTGTGTTTTTCCACAAGGGTTTGTTGCGATAAAATTTAGATCTTATTATTGCGGCCTTAGGGATTTCCGGTAAATCTGAAATTGTTTAAAAATGTTCGATTAGGGACATGACAATAGTATCAGAGCCATTTCCTTGCTAGTTGTGGGAAAGAATTAATATTTTGCAAATACTATCTAATGCATAGCTTGTGAATCATGGAGTTAATGAGTAAAGATTATTTGGGACTTAAGCTTTGTAGGGCAGGGAGGAAACTTGAGCAGTCGCCTCATTGAAAAAATATTCTACTCAGGGTTTTGGAGGAAGTGACAAATTGTTTGTCCATGATAAGACAATCAGATATGGAGTCTATGTTATGAGCAGTGAATCCATCGATGACTTATTTGGCTAAGCTCAAGATTTTGAGACACTCAGATCCAGATTGTAAGACTTGTAGTTATTATTTGTATTAGTGAAATTACTAGAATAATAGCTCCTGAAAGGCCATACAACAACACCATGAGGGAAATATTTTAGTTGATTGTGGAGAGTTTCTAAGGTTTTAGATGAAATCAAAAGCCCTTCTTTTGCTAAGAGGGTTACAATTTTAGAAATCGCTACAAAAGTTCGATCATGTGTTGTAATGAAAGATCTTAAATGTGATGATCTTATTCTTAAAATGTTCCAATATTTCTTTGCTACTGTTAGGGAGAATCATGCAGAAAATGTTGTTACCTCAATGCAAACAATTATGTTTTTAATTATGAATGAGAGATGATATTTTCCTGCCACTCCTATCAGTTATATTGGCTAATATGAGAAATGATGAGTAGGGAGTCTCACTAATTGCACATGCATTGGCTCAAAAAATAGTTAATCAATGTGAAGAAAAGTTGAAGCTGTACTTAACAGTAGAAATGACAGCGGAATACAAGGAACCCAACATATAGATTGAAGGTAAAAATTCTTTGATAGTAGAGATGTTTTATTGACTTCTAATGATTGCATGTATCAACAAAATGATGAGGAAGTCAAGGGGGAAAAAACATCACTTGAGGACTGCACGAGTGAGGAAGATGTTCTGGTTCAATACACACTCATCAATCCACCAGGGATTGAGTCCATGCTACAGAAGAATGTGTCAAGTCAAGAAGCATATGGGGCCGAGTTTCCAGATGACTGTGTTGAAATGCATGCACATGAGAAAGGTGCCTCATTGAATATTGATTTTCAGCTTGCTAAAATGTTCAAATCAGCAACTATTGATAAACATCGTGATTACAGCCCAAGGTATGATGATCATATCCCAAATGTATTGCTCCATACTGTGTCCTCACAAGAATCTTGTCATCATGGACAACATGCTAAAAAGGGTGATAGGGTGAAGGATACTACTTGCATATGGGATCCAAGTGATTTTTTGAGGCACAAAATGGATAAAGGCTTTAATAAGATTATTATTACTATTTCTAGTGAATTATTTATCCCATGCATTTGGATAAAAAAGAAGATCATGAGGGATCATATAGAATATGATGTGCATTCTATCGAAGTTGTGAAGGATCAATGCGCACGATTCATAGATCACTCCTTTGGAGCTAAGTCCCACATTTGGAGACAAGCTTGAAGAAGGGTATATTGGAACATTTGCAGCATGTTGTCAGCCTAAGGTATGTAATGATTCTTATATTATGGGTTTAGGTGAGACATGGATTAGTATGGGAATTGTCTCCAATTTTAGAACTGCTGTCCCCCTCATTTCTAGTTTGCCCAACATTTTATTTGCAGCCATACATGACTGTTATATCTTAATGAAGATGCATTTCTCACATATTGTCATTTGTGAAATATTTGCAGCTGATAGAAGATGGTTTCTAGCCACTACAATTCCGATACGGGCAATCATAAAGTCTGATCTGAACCAATTGTTGAAGAGAATAGCTTGGGGCAGCATGGAAGCAACAATTGGAGTCCAAGGTAATCAATGTAACAACAAACTAGGAGAGGTGTGCATAGTATTGGGCATGCCATGGTTATATTGTATTGGAAAGTTCACTATGGAGTTGAAATCCAAGGGAAAAGTGGTAGTGCTTCGAGGCATCGATGGAGCTCCCAGAGTTGTCATCTCTAAATGGATGGAATATCAATTGGTGACAACCACTATTTCATCCATAGGTGAGACATTTGATCATGATGGCATTTGGTCTACTTTGGATCAACATGGTATGGCGTTGTTGGATCTAGCTACATATGGGTTTGCTACCCTTGGATGTGTGAAGGAGCATTCATAAAAGTTGGGATACTACAAGATGGCTCGCCATTCCTTGCATCATGAAGTTGTTACATGATGTTTGATTTTGCACTTTCAATGTTGCCATTAATTAAAGAGCACCAACAAAAGTTAGAGAAGAGCTGTGTTGGATTTATCATCCCTATTGAAGAAGTTTTGAGCACTACAAGGTCTCCAGGGGAAGTTTGTATGAATATCAAAGTAGCTCAACATAAGCTTGGTAGAACGGTTTCACATTCAGATATGCTTACAAATGATTACAAACAAGGCATAAAGGGGAAGAGTAGTGATAGCATATTGCAATTATGTTGCAAAGGAAACATGTCAGAGATTGCTGTCATCATAATTTCCAGCCTCAGGGCTAATGCCATCACCATTTCCAGCTGCTACATTACATCATTTGTAGCCATACAAGTGGTTTCAGTCATTTAATTGAGTGATTTTCAGTTCGTTGCTGCTACTGAAGTATTTTCAGTCATTGTATGGTTGTTTTCAGCCTCAATATTACTGACAGTGCTGAATTTATGGGAAGGATTTTTAGTATTGCAGCAATTGTACCATTCTTATACTGCTGTTTTTCAGGGTTATTGATTTTGGACTACGGTTATCAGTTACATTCAGTACCTACTTTACAAACTTTAAGGAATTTTTCTTGTATCATGCTATTTGTGAAGGGTTTCAGCCATTGGAGGTTGCTGAAAGCAATTACTCCAGCTTTCATACTGCTGTTTTGGGGAAGGTTTTGAATGAACCATGACTGCTGCAACTTTGTTCCAGCTTCCATATAAGCTGAGTGGTACAAATTCATGAGGGTTTCTGCGTACGATACAATTGTACGATTTATTGGATATCAAGGAAGTTATTATGTGGTTCAGTGGGAGGTTCCAAATTCATAGTGTTAACATAGTGGCACAATGAAAACATGGTGACAAGTTCATAAGGCAGCCCTAGGCCTTATGGGAATTTGAGGACGTTCTCAAGCTCTAGGAAAAAGGCATCATTGGTCGCCACATCAAAGAGGAGCATATTGTGAGTTGCCTGCATCCCTTGCTTAATCCAAGTCAACGATGGGAAGCCAAATTGTTTCTCAAAGAAGTGATCAAGTTACATGGATTGCATAAAAATAGGGACGATGGAGATAGTGAATCCTATGGTGCTTTTTGGCAGGTGTTGCTTCATTTGACAGGTACGATATCCAGGCTCTATGGACATTACAACTTGATTTATCATATTGGCATGGTGATATTGGAGCATTTGGGTTTGCATTTGCTTGGGGGCAAGCAAATTATGGGAAAGGTGGACTGTCATGCCCCCTTTTTTTAGATTAAAATAATTAATAATATTATTCAAGTTGGGCACAGTCATTTCTAATCTTTTGGGTAACTTAATAATATTATTATTATTAAAATGAAAAGTATTTTTAAATATTTAAAATAATAATATGATTAAGTTAGCCAAAAAACAACTTTACGTTATACTAAAGGCAACTTACGTTTTATTATTATTTAATTAAAAAGATGATTTTTAATGTAAAATAAAGTCAATGCTAAAATAGAGATATAAGCGCTACTTTTATTAAAAATAAAGAAAAGGCCCAAAGTGGAGCGCCCCACTTGTGAAAGGCAAATGGAAAATAATAAAAGACAGCTTGTGTTTTTTCTTGGCGATCATCTTGAAAATTCATATTACTCTCCCTTGTATGTTTGATGCAAACGCTTTAGCTACAACAATAAATGACGAAAACCCTCCTTTGCAAATGGATTTGAGGATGAAAACCCTCTCATCTCCTAGGGTAACTCCATCCAGGGGTTGCAGTTGTGTTTTAGTTAGAGATATTCAGTTTCCAGTTCACGTAGGGCATGTTTCAGACCTGATTTTCAGTCCAAAACTGCACTTACAGCTAGGGCACCTTCAGTTCCAGCTTTTAGAGCCCATTTAGGGCCTGATTAAGGGCTGATGTCACCCTTTGGAAACACATTTCATTGCCAACATCATTTCGGTGGGCAAATCTTTGTGGTTCCAGTTTGCATGATCATTTTTTGGCCCCAACATCCCATCTGAAGCGTCATTTGTGGTGGAACTGTGGTTTGAGGGCAATATTAAGCATTCTCTTACATTGAGTATGGCCGTTAGAAATAAAAATAATAGCAGGGCTTTGGTATATTACGATGACAGGAATCCTGGTGGAGCAGTCAAGCATGCAAAATATAACAAATGGGCACTGACCTGATAGGGGCATTACACAGAAAGAAAATCAGTGCATTCCTCTACTGATCCTGTGAATGTAATTGAATACTGGAAACCTGCTTGTTCTGATGACCACACTAATCGATGCTCAGGCTCAAAATCCATCTCAGTCACCATGAGAGGATAAGGGGAGTTAAGAAAGTGTTGATTCCAAAAGAGGACCTGGTAGTTCAATGGTTACTCTATTGTGGACGAAGCTGCAGCCAGAATTTATGACCTCGCTATTCATGTATATATTGGGCCTTGAGCTATAAGGGCACGGACTTCACAAAACCAGAAGATCATGATGCATCTGATGATTACTTATTGAGAGTATAATTACACTATTTATAAATGGCATCTGATTGATGTGTTGTTTCATATGTTGAAGAATTGCATTGAGAATGCGTTGTGTCTTTGTGTGATGGAGGTCAATTCAGAAGGGAAGTTGGTAATTGCATTTGAATTGTTAAATACACCCCTGAGGTAATTATTAGAATTGTCAAGAAACTTCGGGCATGTGTCGACTGTCACACTAAAGCCGAGTTTGCCTCTAAGATTGTTGCAAGATGAACAATCACAGTTGTGGAGTGCCAAGACAATACAACTGGCCATGTCGATAAATACAGTGCAGGTGTTTGATTATGTGTTGTGAAATGCAGGTTAATCCTGTCTGCAAATGATCGCAAGCCGGATGATATTGCACAGCATGATTTGTCTTCTGTGGCTGTCAAAGAATTGTGATGTGCAAATGGAAAAGCAATAAAATTTGCTGCACAGGTATTTGCGCAATGGCTAGGAACGTCATCTTAAAGGACAGGACGTTGGTCACCGCCTGTGGTGCAAACAGTCTCAAAGGCAAATGCAAGAGTGTGGACAAGTCTCCAAAGAGTGAGGTGCTTCACAAGCTTCCAGAGGAGTTTATGCATGGTGCTAGCATAACTAAAATGTCCAATACAGCCATATGCAGGCTCTACAGAGTGGTCATCAAATTATTTAACTTGCAGTACTCAGATCATAAGAATAGATGTTGGAGCGCAGCAGGACAAGTCCTCATTATTCACTTGGCATTCATACTTCAGGGGTGGTCAAAGAATATAACCATCGATATTGTAGTACGAGTTCTTGGCTCTTTCTCCATGGAAAGTTGTGCATCATTATTGACAAGTGAGTGTTCCATTTGGAATATGCTCAGATTAGGAGGCTGTGACCACGTGTACAAAGTGATGCCAGGTATTGGCAGACCAGTGGTGGCCATGAAAGGGGCGGCAAACAAGTCTAGGCAGGAGCATGAAATGGCACACTGATGATAACGATGAGAAGATTGTGGGCTATGTATTTTGAAGAAATACAGAGAGCACAGAGGTCAATAGATTGAATCGACATTGCATGGGCCTTTGAATTGTAAAGAAATGTGATGATATTAGAATATGACATTCGTTCAGCTCAGGACGCTATGTATTTTCAATAACTTGGAAATAATTTGTCTTCCTCATTGTCTTAGCCACAAATACATCCGCGATTAATCTCAATCTCACTGGAGCAAAGACTCATTCGCAAGACCATATCACAAAGGCACACTTTTTAAGTCTGGCACATGTGATGCAATTTCTCTTAGTTCAAAATTGGGAGGTTCAAATAGCCTTAAAAATGGCAGAGAGTGTATAAAGAGGCAAATGCTCAAAAGGATTCCGTCAATGCTCTGCTGCATATTCAATGCTGCCATTTTGGGCATACATGCATACAAGGAAGTCGATGGAGGGTATAGAGCATTCAAAGATTCATTGAGGTTTGTTCCAATGGTTGTAGCGGAAACCTTAATGGTTTATAATTGGAAACATTTTCTGGTAATGTGAAGCAAAAGTAGAAAGCCGTGCACGGGCTCAAATGGTAGCATCAAGGCATTATAAGTTTTAAGACGATTGTGCATTATGTGAAGATTTAAAAAAAGTTACAAAAGTTTATCCTACATCTATCCGGTATAGAGTAGTTTATGGATTTATTTGAGGATGCATAACATGTAACATGAAGATGAGGGGAAAGAGCTATGCAAGCGTTTGTGGTGTTGAAAGATATATGTATTGGATAGAAATGGTTTTAGGAATCATTAAACTTAAAAAATTCTTAGAAACACTATCCCAAATTCACCATGGCAAACACATTTAAAATTTTCATAAGTAAAATGAAAAACATAAGTAGTGTGAAGGCAAGGTAGAGGCTATGCCCAACAATGTGGAGCTTGACTCGGTTAACGACGTGGCAAATACTTGGGCAAGCACAAGGCTAATTTTGATTGGCATCATACTTGTGGTGTACATTGTTGGTTGTTTGCGGGTCAAAGAAGATTGATCGAGGTGCTTGACATGATCAGGGGACAAAGGGCTGCTTATTCGGGCCTCGCCCAGAGCTTTGCATGACAAGGCGACCTTCATTTTATGAGGTGATGAAGAAGAAATGCAATGTTGGGCCCTCAACCATAGACCCGTTTGGAGGAGAAGCCTAAGATTGATGAGGCGATGAAGGAAAAATGCTTGGTGAGGGGTGCACTGGTCAGTGATGGCTGACCATCGAGACAGAGGCAATAGTGCGACAAACACATCGTCATTCGGGCTTACGCCCATAGCATTTGAGGTTCCCACATGGCTAAGACTGATAAACTGATGACGTGCCATGCGACATTGAAGGATGAAAGAAATTCGATGGCCATCAAATTTGAAATCATTAAAATTTTACAAAAAAATTAAAATTTCCATATGGTTGTGCATCGCTGATATGTGATATGGAGGGAAATTAGTTTTTTGGTTATATCTTTCAAACTGGGGCTCCATTTTTTATGTCGCTCGATAAGTTAGAAAGCTTGTTTTGAGGGCAAACTTGGAAGACATTGATGGGAATTTGCGAACCTGTTCACATCTGAGTCTTGGTGCTTTGATGGCATGTTTCTTGCAATTGACAAAACTTTATAAATGGGGTTCTCTTCCATGTGTTTCTGGGTGGTTCTAGAATGACTTTATGCCCAATTGCGAAGATGTAATGATTCTCCTGCCTTCCATGATTCATCTTGTGCTATGGGCCCATGGATCTCTTGTCTTGAATGTTGATATTCATTCCCAACAAAGACACTTTATTCCATGATACATACATGCTGCGTTGTCCATGCTAATGAGATATTTTAGATGGTGTGTTGGGGTTGTTTAATCTGCTGCCAGATGTCTTGAGGTCTCTCCATTGATCAAAGATGCATTTTGATTGGATACATTGCTAAGAGGTTCCAATCTATTGCCACATATTGATGGATCTTGAATTGCTCAAAGATGCTCTTTCTTATTTCTCTAGGATTCTTTTCTTCACCCTCAAGCAGTCTTTGCAGCTAGTTCTATATATTAATGAAACTTACCTTCATTTGGACCTTTTTGCCAAACTGGATGTGCTTTTGTTCTGGGGAATTCACCATTATATCATCTGCCCTATATTTTTGTGATAAATCATGCATTGCTGATTAGTTTAATTGTTGGTCTAGGTCATGAATAATACTGCTGAAACAGAGTAGAGCTCATGGAGGTGTGAGGTCTCACGAGACTAGGAAATTGTCATTGATCTGCAGCCCAACGTGTAGTGGTCCTTGTGGAGATATTGTAAAAAGTCTCTGTACTACGGCTTGTGGAGAGATTGTAAAATATCCTTGTACTAAGTCTTGTGATTTGATTTTAGATACATTTCATGTTGCACAATTGTTTGTTTAAATTCTGCTGTTCTATCAGTTGCTTCTGATGATCATTGGAACAATTGTCTTAGATGATTAGTGGAAGTTCTGCGTAAGAACTGAAATTATTCATGTGTATCAGTCATATTGTCTATTGCAGTTCGTGTGGGATATTTCTTAGACATTGCTTAGCAAAATATTTCATGAGTATCGTGAGTAGATGCTGAATGTTGCCCAATGGATAGCAAGGCACTGGTCTTGGTAATCTGATAAAATTTTAATTGATTCTTTTCCTTTTGTTTGTTAAAATTCTGTTCTTCATGGCAGCATATCATCCATGAGTACTCTGCCTTTTACGAGCCCTGCCTTTCCTTTCCAAATCTGATGTGGGTTCTTATTATTGATATAATTATAATGCACATTGTGAAACCGTAACTTTATTGAGAGCATTGTGCATTGCACAGGTGAAGTGTTCATTGCATTAAATCAACCATTCGCTTGAGCAGATCTGAATTATTTGTTCTAATGGGCATTTAGTGCATTAGTAGGGGATACATTTCATAAAAAAATGTGAGAGAGGCCATTGAGGTCCAGATTGGGGTGGGTTTGTGAAGTGGGTGCAGCTGTGTATCTGCTTTAATTTCATTCAAATCTCACTGCTGCCCCTTTGTGAATGTTGTATCAAAAATTGTGGGTATCCTTGTTTAATGCAAGTCATGTTGCAGTAGAATTCCCTATGAGGTTCATGAGATTATCACGGGCCTGAAATTATTTCATTCACATGGTTTGAATGTGTGTTATATGTCATCAGAGAGTGAATGCGAGTGCAGGTCTGTAATCTTATCTTTATTCATCTATTTTCAATTCTGATTTGGTTTGTTGTGTGAGTGTCTATGGCGCTAGTGACAAATAATATGGCACATAGGCATAGTGGGTTTTGATCTATTTTCCAGATCTGATGGATTTAGAAATTGTATAAAGTAAGAGCATATTGAAATTGTATAGGAAAGCCCCCATTGGTGTTGTAGAGTTAGAAGCGAGGAGTGTAATCCTCTCCTTACAAGTCGTTGCTCGAGTCCAAATCCTGTTAGGAAGAAGAGTGAGTGTGAGGAGCATTGCTGAAGGATTTATTCCATTCCCTTCTTCATCAGAATGCCAGGGTGCATATTTGAGCCCCAACATTCTGGCATCATTGTTGGGGACTATTGATTCACTGCTTCATTTATAATATTCCCCTTATACTTTGCTGATTCCTAAGATTGTATTGTATCATTTTGATTTATATTTGCATTAGTCCTGTTGGGGAACAATATAGTGATATTAACGTGATCAGATTTGCTTTTTCATAGCATTTCTGATTTTATTGTCATTGTTGAAGTGGCGACTCTGATTGGTCTGAACTTGTGCTTTAGGCTTATTTTTATCAGACATTATATTACTGATCTTGTATGGTGGGCTGTATATAGCTCAAATGCCTGATATATATTTTATTGGCATCTTGATATGCCTATTGAGGGTTTTTAAGTAATATATGTGTTCTGAAATTGTTGGCAAAAGAATTCAGAAATCTGAAACTGAAGGTTATCCTGCAACAGGCTTATCTTATTTTGTATTTTGTCTGGCGACTCTGTTAAAAATATTTCTTTGAAATATTTGTGTTCAGTATAGCTTGTTCAGCTCATGAATATGCAGACCAAAGGTGCCTGGAAAATTATTATTTTAAATGTGAAGCTGAACATTCACCATATGATTGCAAATGGGCATATTGTAGAGCTTGCAATTCTTTGCATTCTGAAATGCAGTGTCAATATGTGATGGAATTTATGGAAACTGAGGAAGTAATATATGATCAGTTATTTAAAATGAAAACCTTTTATGTAAATGATCTTCTCAAAAGAGCACTAAATAGAGTGTATGAATTAGAAGAGGAGAGGCGCAATAACATGGCAAAGGATGATATACTGTATTGCTTGCTGTACTTTGTAACATATTCTGCCAAGATGGCTGAAATAGGATTGTAGTTGATGATCATCTTCAAGACTTCATTGTTCAACAACATTTAGAAGATTCGAGAAAACCAAATTGTTGTGCATTCCCATCTGCAGATGAAAGGTATTCTCATTCAACATCTCCATGTTGCATTGAAAAATCTCACCATATTTTAAATGATGAAATCCCTGAAGTAGTAATTGAAAATAGATTTCCTCTATTTTACGAAAATAACGAGTGAGAATTTCCAAATGCATATCATGTTTATTCTTCTATGATAGATCAAACTAGGACTGTTAATATTCATTCAAATAATTCAAAATTGTGCTATTTGCTTGACAAAGAAATTAAGGTTAGAAGAAGCTTCATGCAGCCCATGTATTCCTTATTGTCCCTTTGCTGAATCAGAATTGAAATATGAAAGCCTCTATGATTTGGATGGGTTGGAGAATGCAGGTTCAGTGAAAACTCCAACTCTCTGGCTGCTTTTTCAGCCTTATTCTTGTTTAGTAGAACCTATGTCAAATTATGTGTTAAGAATGGAGGATATGATGTAGAATTAGGTGCCCCATGTTTTGATATGGAACGTGAGCCTGTGCATGAACACCACCAATTTCTTGAAGAAGTGTTGGAACAAGAAAATATGGGTGTTAAAACAAAGTTTGACTAATTTAAAAATCTCAGGATTCCAACAACCCGCACATTTTCTCTTCACTGTCTGTTGAGTCTCATTGTGACAATTTCCATTTGTGATGTTGGGATGTGTAGTAATGCTTTAGTGGTAAACCCAAACAATTGCCCTCTTTTTGATTGTGCAAGGGAAATGGGGGAAATAAAATGAGAAGCTATGGATTCCTCATGTTGGCATATTGAGCTTGAGTGTTTGCATGAAAAGTTTCAGGTTGATGATGGCATTGTATTAGAAGAAATCCACAGCAGCCTGTGTTTTCCTTGTTGCCCTTGTGCTATACCTGAATGTGAAAATTTTAGATTCTTTGAGAGGGTGGGGAATGTTTGGTATGGTAACAGATTCAGTTGGAGGCACTTTGGCGACATCCGTTTGTCTCTCAACTGAAGATATGGTAAGTTGTGAGTTGGAGATGAACAGGGAAGAACATGAGAGTTTATTCTGCTAATGAAGAAGTGAAATGCGAGATTAAGGGCTGCATATGCTGTGATATTGAATGCCTTCGTGAACGTGAGTCCTTTCAGTTTGTTGAGGATGTATTATTGCACAATGAAGACAATAGCTGGTCTGCATATGAAGTTTCTAATATACTGAAAAGCAAGGGAATGTGATTTGTTCTGATTTGCCCACAAATTCTTTGCTGCTCTTAAATGTTAATTCTAGTTGTGGTAATTATTTATTTCTTCCTATTTTGATGAGTTCAAATGGTGTATGCAAACCAATTGTGTGAGGTACCGATGTTCCTTCAGCTCTTCCATTGATTGTGAGATTGATTTTTAAGCTGACTGTGAATATGCATTGCGGGATAAAACATGGGATTATATCTGTGTATGGTTGCCAGGCGGAAAGGAAGTAATGGGTGGTTCTGTTGGATCCTATCCAGCCTGGGTTTTCCACTCTTGATGTGTGCTATCAAAGGATTGACAATGTCTTGCATTCTTCATTTTGGTCCTTGTGGATCAGCATTGCCACTCAGTGAAAAGAGTGAACTTGAATTTTAGTGCCCAGGTTTGCAGCAATAGTGAATATTTTACTCGGAAAGCTGATTTATTTAAAGTATTTACTTTGTTCAGCATTCCGGGATGTCGTAGTGCCATTGAAATGTCTAAAATTACCAAAATGTTCTGCTGAGCTAGTGTTGCATTCTGATAATAGTTCTAATCATGATGTAAAGGGTGGAAAGCTGGTGAGTCCAATTGCTGATTTTCATTTTCCCAATTTTTCAAATTCAAGTGTTATGTGCAAATTGCGTATGCATTCCAGTGCTGTTTTATTTTGCCTATTCATCTATTGCAAATCTGAATTAAGTGCTTGGAATGATTGTGCAATTGAATACAAAATGTGGTATTGCACATGGGTAAAGAATAACGAGGAAGAAGTGTGCTTATGGGTGGTTGTATTTGTTCATGTTCTGCCTGGACATCTTGTTACAGCAGTGAGTTATTAGCGAACCGGTGCTGATGTACATTTGTTATTTTGGCTTTTGGGTAATCGGTGTTATTACTTGTATCAAAAGTCAAATTGGGGCTTCGATGTTAAGTTTCACAGCAGCAATAAAAATCCCAATCAAAAGTCCAATTCAGTTCGGAAGTTCTATTTCTCAGCATAGCATGATGTGTTGCTGCCTTCAATTTGTTTCAAATTATTGAGATGCCCTGTGGGATTGACAAGAAGCGGAAGTTACTTTTTGGCTCCTATAAATGGATTTATTGAATGCGGAAGTGAAATGCTTTCAGCTTTGTAAATATTTTACGTTTCTTAGATTTTGCTTTTTGCTGTTTTTATTTCCAATAATTGGCATTGCTTTACGCATGCTTGTGGTGCTTTGTTTATGTGGTTGAGTTTCCTTGATCACCTGCTATGGGATCAAGTGGTGGTGTTTTTTGGTGAAATACACAATGGAGCTTTTAGCCATAGTTACCAGGAAACTCCAATTTAGGGACAAGGATCGTGTACCAGTCCCCGTACCCACATTTTTTGATGACAAAATTTACATACAATTTAGCTGTACCCTTATTCATTTACTCAAATACCCTGATTTGAATGGCATCTTGGTCCACGTACCAGTACCCGTACTTCCATGTCTCCTGGTAACTATGCTTTTAGCTATATTTTCAGTATCCCTACTTGAAAAAATATTATGGGTTTGGATCAATGGCAGAATTATTGGGTCATATGTATGTGATTCTGCTAGCTTGTTGTGTGTGTATTCAAAGAAATATTATATATGGCCTGTGGTCCTTGTGCTTCAGTGGGTATAATTATTTAGAGTTCTGGGATTGTTTGAGGCCCTGGTATTTTGATTCTGGTTTGCTTCACAGAAAGGGTTACTGGGCTCAGGGGATACTTGTCCCTGATCTAGAGCCATTGTTGGGCCTCAAAATGTCCTTGGGCATTTTGACGACCTTGTGTGACAACATTGATTAAAATTGACAATTATGTCTCTATTGGCAGAGCTATACAGGTTTTCTTTTAGAAGCCTCAAATTTAATTATCAAAATGCCTCTTCAACAAGGTTTGGTGTATGCAAGTAAAGGAGGATTGTTACAGTGGTCCAACAACACGAAAATATTGCAATTTGAATCATTAAAGGAGAGCACTTAAAGTTGGAAATGCCTTTAAAACATTACCTTCTTTTGTAGTTGTATAATTTTGGACACGTGAAGAGTTTCATATCTACGTGAAATAATTCGTGCAAAGGGATCGGAGGTGTCAAATTGTACTCTTAAGTAAGAAGTTCCAATTGAGAGAGCACCCAATTCATGAAGGTGACAATGACACGGGTATTTACTCCCATTATTGCTATGAACGAGAAGGCCCATTTTGGGATTCTCAGGGACGAGAGGTGTATTAATTAAGCAGCAAAAGTGCAAATGTTTTGTGCATATGGCTTGTCAGTAAGGATCATATACATTACTCATAGATTTGAGCGTAGTTCAAATTGTGATTTACATATTGGCACACATTAAAAAGGTAAAAAGTATGCATAGGATGTGCTATTATCTTCAAAATTTATTTATGAGCATCATCCTATGCATAGATTATCCCCGGATGCCAATGAAAAGGGTGACCATGGAAAATGAAAATAACTTCGACGCCCATAGGCCGTTCCTTAGGCATTCCATGACTAGTATATAAAGTGTTGGGTTATGATGGGACCCCCACAAATGTTACTTTTGGTGTGGTTCGAGGGAAAATATTATAATTACAATATAAATCAATCCTTTGCTCTAGTCATATCATGAGAAATTACTATCATTATTATAAATCATGGTTTCAAACTTTGAGTGTAGACAGGGTCTCTTTTGATGAGAATAACTTTAACGAAGACAAGTTTATCAAGCATCCTCTTCCATTGAGTACCACCGTTAGAAATAACCATAATAACAGGGCTTTGCTATATTATGATGACAGCAATCCTGGTGGGGCAGTTGAGCACATAAAATTTAACAAATGGGGCACTGCCGTCAGATACGGGCTTTACACAGAAAATCTTTGCATTCCTCTGCAGACCCTGTGAATCTAATTTATTACTGGAAACTTGCTTATGCAGAAGACCACGCTAATCGATGCACAGGTTCAAAATTCATCCGAGTCACTATGAGAGGATAAGGAAAGTTAAGAAACTAGAAAGCAATGATTTTAAAAGAGGATGAGTGTAGTTCAATGGCTACTCTACTGCGGATGAAGCTGCAGCCAGAAATTATGATCTTGCCATTCATGAATATATTGGGCCTTGGACTAGAAAGATACGGACTTAACAAAACCAGAAGAACATGATGCATCTGATTGTTACTGAAAATCTAATGACACTATTTATAACTGGCATCTGATCAGTGTGTTGCGTCTTTTGTTGAAGAATTGCATTGAGAATGCATTGTGTTTGTTGTGTGATGGAGATTGAATTTAGAAGGGAAGTTAGTAATTTCATTTGAATTGTTAATACACCCCAAAGATAATTATTAGAATTGTCAAGAAACTTTGGGTATGTGTCGACTGTCACACTACATTCAAGTTTGCCTCCAAGATTGTTTAAAGATGAAGAGGCATGGTGGTGGAGTGCCAAGACAATACAAATGGCTGTGTCAATTATGTATTTGTGAAATGCAGGTTCATCCAGTCTGAAAATGATCCCAAGCTAGAAAAGAATTGTGAAGTGCAAATGGAACAAGCAATAAACTTTGCTGCACAGGTATTTGCTCGGTGGCTATGAACACCATCTTAAAGGACAGGACCGCTGGTCACCACTCGTGGTGCAAACAGAAGGCAAATGCAAGGGTGAGGGAAAGTCTCCAAAGAGTGAGGTACTTCAGGGGCTTCCAGAGGACTTCAAGCATAACTAAAATGTCCAATACAGCCATATGCAGGCTCTGCAGAATGGTCATCAAATTGTTTAACTTGCAGTACTCAGACCATAAGAATAGATGTTGGAATGCAGCAGGACAAGTCTTCATTATTTGCTTGGCATTCATACTTCAGGGGTGGTCAAAGAATATAACAGTTGATATAGTAGTAGTAATTCTTGCCACTTTTGCCATGGAAAGTTATGCATCATTATTGACAAGTGAGTTGCATTTGGAATATACTCAGATTGGGAGGCTATGACTGCGTGCACAAAGTTATCGGTTATTGGCAGACAAGTGGTAACCATAAAAGGGGCAATGGACAAGTCTACACGGGAGCTTGAAATGGCATTGATGACAATGATGAGAAGATTGTGGGCTGTGTTCTGAAGAAAGGCTGAGAGCACAAAGGTCAATAGAGAATGAATCAACATTGCAAGGCCATTCGTTCAGCTCAGGATGCTATGTATTTTTAATAACTTGGAAAGAATTTGTCTTCCTCATTGTGTCTTAGACACAAATACATTTGCTATCAATTTCAATCTCATCCGAGCAAAGACTCATGCACAAGACCATATCTCAAAGGCACACTATTTAATTCTGGCACACGTGATGCGATTCCTCTTAGTTCAAAACAGTGAGGTTCAAATAGCCTCAAAAATGGTGAAGAGTGTATAAAGAGGCAAATGTTCAAAGGGATTCTGTCAATGATTTGCCGCCTTGTCAATGCTGCCATTTTGGGCATAGATGCATACAAGGAAGTCAATGCAGGGTATAGAGCTTTCAATGATTCATCGAGGTTTAGCCCAATGGTTGTAGTGGGAAAACATTATGGTTTATAATTGGGAACATTTACTAGGTAACGAAGCAAAGGTAGAAAGCCATGCAAGGGCTCAAATGGTAGTATTGAGGCATTATAAGTTTTAAGATGGCTGTGCAATATGTGTGGATTTAGAAAAACTTGCAAAAGTTTATCCCATACCTATCCGGTATAGAGCAATTTTTGGGACACATAATATATAACATGAAGGTGAGAGGAAGAGCTATACAAGAGCTCATGGCGTTGAAAGTTGTGTTTTGGATATAAGTGGCTGTAGCAAGCTTAAAACTTTAAAAATGCTTAGAAACATTATCCCACATTCACTTTGGAAAACACATTTTGAGGTGTTTATAAATAATATGAAAAACATAAGTAGTGATAAGGCAAGGCAGAGGCTACACTTGACAGTGTAGAGCTTGACTTGGCTAATGACGTGGTAAATGACTTGGGCAAGCACAAGGCTAATTTTGATGGGCGTCACAGTTGTGGTATATGTTGTCGGGTGTTTGCGGGTTAAATAAGATTGAACGGGGTGCTTGACCTGATCAAGCAACAAAAGGCTGCTTATTCAGGCCTTCACCCATAGCTTTGCATGACTTGGTGACCTTTTGCCTATGAGGCGGTGAAGAAGAAATGCAATGTCAGGTCTTTGCCCATAGACCTGCTCGGAGGAGAAGCCTAAGGCCGATGAGGTGATGAAGAAAAAATGCTTGTCGGGTGTGCACTGTCAATGATGGTTGACCACCGAGATAGAGGCAATAGCGCAACAAAAGCATCATTTATGTAGGTTTACGCCCATAGCATATGCGGGTCCCACATGGCTAAGCCCGATAAGATGATGACATGCCATGTGGCATCGAAGGATGGAGGAAATTTGATGGCCATCAAATTTGAAATCATTAAAAATTATTAAAAATTTAAATTTTTCATATGGTCATGCATGGCTGATATGTGGCATGGGGGGCAATTAGTTTTTTGGTCGTATCTTTCAAACCAGGGCTCTGGCTTTTATGCCGTTTGATCCGTTGGAAAGCTTGATCCGAGGGATGCACAACAGTTGCAAACTTGGAAGACATTGATGGCAATCCGCAAACTTGTTCACATTTGAGTTTTGGTGCCTTGAGCGGCATATTTCATGCAATTGACAGAACTTTCTAAACGAAACTCTCATCTATGTGTTGCCATTTATTTCCAGGTGGTTCTAGAATGACTTCATACCCAATTGTGAAGATGTAATGATCCTCCTGCATTCCATGATTCATCTTGTGATATATGCCCATGAATCTCTTACCTTGAATGTCGATATTCATTCCCAACAAAGAGAATTTCCTCCATGATACATACATGTTGCATCTTCCATGCTGATGAGATATTTTAGATAGTGTGTTGGGTTCCTTTAATCTGCTGCCAGATGTCTTGATGTCTCTCCTTTGATCAAAGAGATGCATTTTGATTGAATACATCGCTAAGAGGTCCTGATCTTTGGCCACATGCTGACGGATCTTGAATTGCTCAAAGATGCTCTTTCTTATTCCTCTAGGATCCTTTTTTCCTCACCCTCGAGCAATTTCTGTTGGTAGTTCTATATATTAATGAAGCTTGACTTCATTTGGATCTTGTTTCCAAATTGGGAATGCTTTTGTTCTAGGGGATTTGCCATTGTATCATCTGCCCTATGTTTTTGTGATAAATTATGCATTGCCGAGTAGTTTGATTGCTGGTCCAAGTCTTGAATAATACTTCTGAAACAGAGCAGAGCTCATGGAGGTTTGAGGTCTCACAGGACTAGGAAATGGTCATTGATCTGCAGCCCTACGTGTAATTGGGCTTGTGGAGAGATTGTAAAAAATCCCTGTACTACTCCTTGTGATTTGATTTTAGATCCATTTCATACTGCACAATTGTTTGTTTAAATTCTGCTGTTGCATCAGTTGTTTCCTTATGATCATTGGAACAATTTTCTTAGATGATTAGGGATGTTCTGTATAGGAATTGAAATTATTCATGCGTATCAGTCATATTGTAGTTCATGTAGGATATGTTTTAGACATTGCTTTGCAAGATATTTCACGAGTGCTTTGAGTAGATGCTGAATGTTGCCCAATGGATATTGAGGTGCTGGTCTTTATAATCCAAACAAACTTTAATTGAATCTTACCTTGTGTTTGTGAGAGTTCTGTTCTTTATGGCAGCATCTATACATAAGGTCTCTGTTGTTTACAAACCCTGCATTTCCTTGTCAATTTTGATGTGGGTACTTATTATTAATATAATGCACATTGTGAAACTATAGCTGTATTGCAAGCATTGTGCATTGTCCAGGTCTGAATTATTTAGGCCAATGGGCATTTAGTGTGTTAGTGGGGGATACATGCAGGGGATACATTTTATAAATAAATGCGAGAGAGGCCATTGAGGTTTAGATCTGGGTGGGTTTGTGAAGTGGGTGCAACTGTGTACGTGCATTGATTTCATTTAAATCTCAGTGCTGCCCCTTTGTGAATGTTGTATTAAGTATAGTGGTTATCCTTGTTTAATGTGATTCATGTTGGAGTAGAATTCCCTATGAGCTTCATGAGATTATTATGGGCCTGAAATTATTTCCTTCAGATGGTTCAAATGTTTGTTATATGTCATTGGAAGAGTGAATGAGAGTGCAGGTCTGTAATGTTTTATTCATCTGTTTTCAGTTCTGCTCTGGTTTTGTTGTGTGAGCGTCTATGGTGCTAGTGACAATGCCTAGAGGGTTTTCTCATTTTTCCAGATCTGATGCATTTAGAAATTGTCTAAAGCAAGAGCATCTAGGAACTGTATAGGGAAGACCCCCTTGGTGTTGCAGAGCTAGAAGTGAGGAGAGTAAACCCTATCTTACAAGTTGATGCTTGAGTCCAAATCCTGCTAGGAAGAAGAGTGAGTGAAAAGCATTGCTGAAGGGTTTATTCCATCCCCTTCACAAGAAAGCTAAGGTGCAGAGTTGAGCCCCAAGAGTGTCATCGTTATTTTTCCCTATAGGATTATTTATTAAGGTCAACGAGGGTCTTTGAATAAGCCCCTATAGGATATACACTACACATAAAATCTTAATTAGTTCTGGAGTCCTTATCCCTTATGTTGATGACCTCCAAGAGATAAATTTTTTTCATAGAGAGCTCTCTACATAATGAATTAGGAACTTGTTGGGGCATTAACCCCCATATTGTCTAACCATTCTGCCACTCTGCTAGCCTTCTGCTAGCAGTGGGAAATGATTATAAAATCAAATTTGAAGCCTCTTATCTTTGAGAGCAGAAAGATGTCAATCAGTGCATGTCTCCTTGTTGACCAAATCTATTACAACCTTTTGCCACCTTCAGCCTCAAGTTCAAAATAGCCTTTCTTAGGGGCTACTTTAAAGCCATTATTAAGTGCTTCAACTTCAGCTATATTATTTGTGGTTCTTTTAGAGGAGACTTAGTAACAACACAGTATCTCATCATTTGGATCCCGGAAGATTCCTCCACAACCAACTAGGCATGGAATGCCATGGGAATCTTGGAAAATGTAAACCCATAGTTGCCAGAAGACTCCAGTATAGGGACACAGACCACATCCATGTTCCCGTACCAGCATCTTCTGGTGACTGTAATTATATATAATATAGGTGTATCCTTATTCATTTATTCCCAAATCCTGTGTCTCCAGGTAACTATGTGGAAATCTCATCAAAATTTAACTAGACACAACTTGGAGGAGTCTGCTTGGCTTTAGTTCCGTGTCCCTTTTTATTACATATCCTGTTAGCAGGAAAAATTTACTTAATTTTGTTATCATGTATGTTTAACATGAGTCTCTATTATAAAATATATAGCTAAATTAAAAGGTTAAGGTTTCCACTTCAAAATTTGTCAGTGTTATTTTTGTATGCTTGGCTTTAGATCTGACCCATTTTATTGCATTTCCCATTAGTGGGAAAAGTTGACTGAGTTTTGTTGTCAGTATGTTTAATGAAAGACCTGTTAATAAAATCTATAGCCAACTTGAAAGCTTAAGGTTTCCAGTTCAAAATTTGTTTGGCATTGCTGTTCTGCTTTAAGTTTTGATGTTTCGACTAAAAAAAGAAAAAATGGTTCTGTGGTTTAAACTTATAATTTAATAATTTATCATTACTACATCCGGGAACTTGCTTCCATTTTTCAACATATTACTCCATAGGATCTCCGCCTCAAACTTAAATTTTAATTCATGTGGATCTTTATCGTAGTTCAGTGCAAGTATTTATGGGAATCTGCCCTTGGTTTGCTACTTTTATGAAGTATACTATAATAATATTTTTCAGATTTCCACAGGTAAATATTATGCTTACTGTTTAGTATATATATATTGTAATTGATATCTCTATCAAGTATTGATTTTCTTCCTCTTTCAAGAATTTATCTGAGGTGTAAGTTTGTGGGTCTGGTGATACTGGGTTGTCTTCCATAGCAGAATTCGGAGCAATTCAACCAGAGTCACCAGCAAAAGTGAAAGATAGTGCTTCAATTGCATTAGAAACTAGCAATGGGGGAAGCATGCCTCCAACTCCCAGGGGTGTAGAAGACCTGAGGCAGAATTCTGGCTCAAATGTACTTGTATTTACATACAATGAATTAAAGCTTACTACAAAAAATTTTCGTTCCGACCATGTGCTTGGTCAGGGAGGATTTGGCATTGTCTACAAAGGGTACATAGATGAGAATGTCAGACCAGGTCTGAAAGCACTTTCAGTAGCAGTTAAGGTTCTCAATCAAGAGGGTCTACAGGGGCACAGAGAATGGCTGGTAACCACTTTAATCCTTGTTCTATTGTATATGCTTTTCAACTATACGATTTAAGGCTTTGGATGGCAACAAATGAAATTCTAGGAGAAAAAGGATTTAAGATTAGGGATTGGTAGATTGATGATAAAATAAATACAAGCTTAGGGATTGGGGAAAAGGATGTTGAGAACTGATACTGTATGAAATAGAAACAAACTTCATCTGATGCTTATATTTTGCGTCTTTCAGGCAGAGGTCATTTTTCTTGGGCAGTTAAGCCACCCACACTTGGTGAAACTTATAGGTTACTGCTGCGAGGATGAACACAGGTTGCTGGTTTATGAGTATATGTCTCGTGGCAGTCTGGAAAACCATCTATTCCGAAGTATTTATTTTTTCTTCTACTTCAATTTTATAGGATCTGTTTGAGCTACCAGAATAAAGGAATATAATTGACAAGCATGGCTTTCTGGGTTTTAACTTTGCAAGCCTCAGAAAAATATTTTAAATTTCGGCTGTAAAGAGAAATATCATGATGATGCATGTTGATCTTATTCTTACAGAAGTATGCGTTCCTGTACCTTGGTCAGTAAGAATGAAGATTGCGCTTGGGGCTGCTAAAGGGCTTGCTTTTCTTCATGGACTGGAAAAGCAAGTTATCTATCGTGATTTCAAGACATCCAACATTTTATTAGACTCGGTTAGTCTTTTAAAATCCGAAGTTGAGCTACATTTTAAGTCGGTACTACAAATGTTCTTATAACATCTGGGGTCAAGGTTTTGGTAGAAAATATTCTGAATGGCTGATGTTTGTTTATTCATCATTTGAGCAACTATAATGATACAAAAGCCCTTTTGGAACATGCCAGTCAAGTTCTTTGCTCATTCACTTTGTTTTTATGTAGGATTATACAGCAAAACTTTCTGATTTTGGACTTGCCAAAGATGGTCCAGAGGGAGACCAGACTCATGTTTCCACTCGTGTGATGGGTACATATGGTTATGCAGCTCCTGAGTATGTGATGACCGGTAAGCTCGAATGTTCTCATATTTAAGCTTTCATGGTCCAAATTTGCTTATGAAATTTCATCTTTTTCAAACAGCAATTACTTTCTGATGTAGATTTAAGTAACTAGTGACAGTATTAGAGCTTTTGAAAGCTGCAGGAACTAAATATTGTTCTGGCCACTCAGGATGAGGCACTTCAACATTCATACTTCTATGCTATTATCAATAATAAACAAACCATAAAAATTAGTCTTTTGGTTTTACAGGTCACCTAACAGCTAGAAGTGACGTCTATGGCTTTGGTGTTGTATTACTGGAGTTGCTCCTTGGCAGGCCATCCATGGATAAGACCAGACCAAGCAGAGAGTACAATCTAGTAGAGTGGGCTCGGCCACTTCTGAACAATAACAAGAAGCTGCTTAGAATTATAGATCCAAGGTTGGAAGGACAGTATTCTGTGAAAGGTGCCCAGAAAGCTGCTAGCTTGGCCTATCAATGCCTTAGTCAAAACCCTAAAGGTAGGCCCGCTATGAGTTTTGTTGTCGAGCAATTAGAATCTTTGCAAAACACATTGGGCTTGACAGATGCATCTTTCACGTACACTGTAAGCAGCGGGGTGACTATCTATGAGGTTCACAATCAGCCAGCAATGAACGGTGGCATGGCTAATGGTTCTCAGAGTGACAAAAAATCACCCTCTCAGAAAGCCATGCCCAAAAGGTCACCCAATGTTGATTCCGATTTGTATAGTCAATCTCCCTAGCATCATGGTAGACGAGTGTAAAGTTTTGAAGTGGTTGGAACATTTTTGCTACTATTGCTGCCTTCATGTAGATTCATGTCTGCATCTTCCCTAACATCTGAAGATGCTTTCCATTTCGGAAGTATAACAGAATGGGACCAGTCATAGCGTCTTTTCTTGGTCACTTCTGCTCAATGTATTGAAGAAAGCCATGTTACTAGACTAGACTAGTGGGCAAATTCTCATGCTTGTTTGCTAGGAATTTTGGGTGGCATTTCAAATCTAGTGTTTAATATGAAAAATGTATTATTTCTTATTGGAAATTGTGTTATAGGTTATCTGGATATCTTACTTTTCTCGAAATAACTGCCATACATTCTGATTCTGCAAATAAGTTTTTGTTAAGTCTATTTAGAGTCTGGATTTTCTGTAAAAAATGTTGAGCAAGCTATCAGTTGTGCGGAGAAAAGCCTGTCATCTGTGCAGGCTTTCTAATTTTTTTTTCTAGGGGATCTCTTAGTTTTTCAATTACAAACATCATGGCTTCTATTTGAGTGGAGAGCATAGTTTATTCAGTACTTCCAATTTTGTAGCACTTATCCTATGAATGGTGATTTAATTAATGTATACAAAAGTCTTTGGTTGGGAGTCATTATGAAGGACCTTTATTATTGCAAAACAAAGTCAGAGAAATTCCAGGCTTTAAAGAATTTTCTTTCTTTTGCCAAGTTGGTCATTTTTGGTGAATTTTGATGATTTTGTTTGTAGCATTTAGAGAAGGCCTTTCAATATGCATATATTTAAGAGTGCTCAGAGTCCAATGTTTCTCACAAGGTGATGATTTTAAGTAATAATATGTTCTATATTTTTTTTTAAGGAAGCTGAGGGCAGGGTCCTATGGAGGGGGCTACTCTTATTTTCCCTGGGCAGGGGATGCCATGAAAGCTATATGGTGGGGGCTTCTAAGCAGCCATATTTTTAGGCGAGTTCGAGTGGGCACCAGAAAGGTGGGGCTGAGGGTTTGCAACCCCTGCTTGAAAGAGTTTTGGAAGTTTTATTGACAAATGACAACTGTATATGATTTTCAGATTTTTTATTTCTGAAGTTATTCAGTAGCAGTTTTTCACACAAATTCCCGAGTTTCTGTAACACAACAGTAAATTACCCCCGTTTCCCTTTATATTTGAGTGTATGTGGAATCATCACCCAAGCTTTAGAGATCTTTTCGTTGAATGGTGGAATACTTCAGTCCAAGGTTCCACCATGTTCAGGGTGGCTTTCCAAATTTTAGTTAAAAACAAAGTCAAATGCTGGAACAGATAATTTTTGAAAACAAAAAACGGATCTCTTCTGATCTTGGTGACATTCAGCTGCAAATGGCCAACGGAGAAGTCACTGAAAATATGTCACAACTAGAGGATTCTCTGAGGAAGGAATGGAGGGAGTTACTTCAAAAGGAGGAAGTTTTCTGGAAGCAGAAATCCAGAGTGCAATGGCTTAGAGAAGGGGACAAGAATACAACCTTCTTCCATCAAACTACTATGAAGCACAGGGAAATGAACAATATAAATGAGTTAAAAGATGAAAATGGATCTTTGGTCCAATCGGATAATCAGATAGGGCAGGGGGTGGTAAATTATTTTCAGAGGTACCTGGGTATTTAGAATGGAAGGGAAAATTCAGTGATATTATACCCACCTCCATTAATGATGAAGATAATAAATTCTTAACGAACCCTGTCACTGAAGAGGAAGTTAAAACTTGCCTATTCATGATGAGTGCTCTCAAGGCCTTAGGGCCGGATGGTTTCCCACTGGGCTTTTTCCAAGTTTACTGGGAAATCGTGGGACAAGATGTTACTAAGGCTGCCGCTGATTTTTTCAAATCAAGAAAACTCTTGAAACAACTCAATTACACTTTTATAGCACTTGTCCCTAAGAAATTGGACCTTATAGAAATGGGAGATTTCAGGGCCATCAGTTTGTGTAACACGGTCTATAAATTTTTTTTCTAAGGTTTTGGTTTGCAGACTTCAGAGGATTTCGGATTGTCTTGTTAGTAATGGCCAAAAATGTTTTGTTCCGAGAAGACAAATATTAGATGCAGCGATATCCACCTATGAATACATTCATTATATGGAGAAAAAGAACTCCCCCGGAATGGCTTTCAAACTTGATATTTCCAAGGCTTACGACAGAGTGGATTGAAACTTCCTATTTAAAATCCTTGAGAAAATGGGATTACAGGGTAAAGTAATGCAGTGCATTAAATCTTGTCACTACCGTTAAGCACTCTGTGCTCGTTAATGGGGTCTCCAGGTTTTTTTTCTCTGTTGGTAGGGGTCTCAGGGAAGGTGACCCATTATCCCCTTATCTTTTCATTCTGATCGCCGAGGTTCTTAGCAGAAGTTTTATGAAATTGTTGGGGTCCCAGGAAATCAAGGGCATAAAACCTGTGTCTACAGCGGATCTAGCCACCATCCAACAATTTGTTGATGACACTACGTTTTGGAGCTACTTCGGTGGTGGAAGCCAAGATATGGATCAAAGTTCTGAAAATTACGAGGCCTCTGAACAATGTATCAATTATGAAAAAAACGTGGTCTATTTTTTCAACACCCCTTTAGACCTTCAACAAAAAATCACGAGGATTTTTGACTGTTCTTGTGGAGAACTCCCAGTTTCTTACCTTGCCTTGCATCTTACTATTAAAGATGTTCTCCCTACTTATTGGAATTCTATTCTTGAGAGAATCCAAAAGACGTTGGTTGGGTGTAAAGGAAAGATTTTGAGTCAAGGGGGAAAATTTCAACTTTTGAAGGCCTCCCTTCAGGGAATCCTTATTTACTTCCTCTTTCTCTTCAAAATCCCCAAATATGTTGCAGAGAAATTCAAAAAAATTCAGAGAAACTTCTTATGGGCAGGGGTGGAAGAGAGAAAAAGAATTGCACTTGTTAGCTAGGATAAGGTTTGTGGTTCCAAGTTACATGGAGGATTAGGAATAAAAAAAATCCACATGACAAACAAAGCTCTTATAGCAAAAATTGGTTGGAACTTCACGAGTATTAGCAAGGATTGGGGCAGGATCATGAAAGCCAAGTACTTACTGAACAATAATCTTGAAGCTTTCCTTTAGATAAATGGCATCCCTAGAGGATCTGTGATATGGAACAATGTCATTAAAAGTAGAACTCTTCTCCAGAAGGGCATAAAATGGAAATTGGGGGATGACTGAATTATAAAATTTTGGGAGGATAGTTGGCTAAAGGACATCCCTCTTTGTGAAATACAAAATTTCCATATACTTGCTAATAGAGCCATGGCTCACTTTGGAAGCTTGGCAATGGATTATATTCAGCTTGGCAATGGAGAATGGAAACAACGGTTTGATTGCTGTTAGAACCAGACTGATCTTATTCCAATCGTCGAGGAAGTTCAGCTCCTCAGAGAATGCAGAATACCTATATTCCCCACAAGGGATAAAACCCTGTGGACTTAGAGCAGAATGGGAGTTTTTACGGTTAGGACAGCTTTTAATCTGCGCCTTGATTCTAATGAGGATCCCAACTTTTGGAGAAGGGTATGGAATCATAATCTCATTCTCAAAATTAACCACTTTTGGTGGCTAGTCACCCATAATAAGATCCTTACTTTGGATAACCTCAGACCCAGAGGCTTTCAAATCCCCAACTGTTGTATACTTTGCAAGAAAGAGGAGGAATCGGTCTCCCTCCTCTTATTGCATTGTGAATACTCTTGGGAAGTTTGGAGTCTAGCTTTGCAGAAACTTGAAGTCTCTTGGAGCTTGAATCAAGATATCCCTGATATTATTATAGGGTGGGTATCCCCTTCCATCCACCCTGTTTGTAAAGAGATATGGGATCAAAGCCCCCCCAACCTGACTTGGGAAATCTGGAAGGAATGCAATAATAGAATATTCAGAGATAATGCTAAAGAACCTAAGGAGATATTTCGAAAGTTTGCAAAACTGATGCAGGAAAACATCTCTTGCAGCACTCTGAAAGTCACTAATTTCTCCCCTAACAAAAAGGAAGAAAGTATCATTAACTGGTGCATCTTGACCCATATCTGTAGGTCTGATAATTCTAAAAGGACTGCTCGAGCTTCTACCAAATGGGCTCCCCCCTCTATTGGTTGGGTGAAGCTTAATTTTGATGGCACTACCAAAGGCAACCCAAGCCTAGCAAGTGGGGGGGTGGGAGTGCTGAGATCAGATAAAGGAGAGCTTGTCGCGGCCTATGCTGGTGGGTTGGGAGAAAACTCCAGTAATGGTGCGAACGCTGGGGCCCTTCTTTGGGGAATCAAGTTGGCCATTTCCATTGGAATCAAAACCCTCTTAATAGAGGGAGACTCCAAACTTATCATTGATGTAGTCAGAAATAAAGCTAGAGTGGGATGGAGGTTGGAGGACATCATTCTAGACATAAAGCATCTCCTTCTTGGGTTTGAAAATTTTGAAGTCAAACATATATACAGAGAGGGAAATCAGGGGGCGGATGCAATGGCCAACTTGGGATTAAATATCTGCCCCCTAAGGTGCTGGAGGAATATAAATAGTCTACCCACTAATGTTAGAAATCTCCTTCTTTTGGAGGCCCAACCTTTCTCGAGATAATGGCCTACATCAACTATTATAGATTAGAGCACATCTTATTTTATATTCTTTTTGGTAGCTTTATGTTAGACATTGGCCACATTAGGGGCAGGGAAGGTGAAGTCATTAAAACTGGGAAGATGATGTATGAGCTCACTTTAAGATATGAGTATTTCCACCTCAACAAAAATCAATATCACACAACGCAGATTCATTTCCCGACGACGCTACCTCACACGGGAAATCCTTGCAAGCTTCCCTACATGTGCAATCATTACTTGATTAGCTTGTATAATATGAAGAAAGGGGTTTGGGATTCGAGTGGTCTTAAAGGATGGTTACCTAATGATAGCCATTCCATTGCTTCTAGACTATTCGTCACAATCCTGTTTAATCCTTGGTGGCTGATTTTGTTTTTGGTCTTGACCGAGTCTATTAACAATTATGAGAAGCTTTCTGTCATGGGTGGTGACAAGGTAAGAACGAAGCCCGTATCCTATGATGAGACCAAAGCAGATGCCATGCTTTGGAGTATCTGTTACGGAGGCATTTCAACTTTCTTGGAATGTCTAAACGGTTATGATGAGAATCTCTCAACTCAGTTTGCCTTGAGTTGGGACGAGGACTGCAAAGTTCAAGTTGGAGGTATTCAATTTGAAATAAGTGAATAATCTATTGTGAAGGCCAAAGGTTTGTGCTATGAGGGCAGAAGATTGAAGAGGCTCGCCAAGGTCCAAGCGCTGAAGGGGATGAAAAGATTATTTAGAGAAGGTGAGTCGGTGAAACTGCAAGGAGGTTTTGATAGGGAAACTCTGATTAATCCTTGGGATAAGGTATGCTTTACTATCATGAAGTATTTCACCCTTGAGGGTCATTTTAAGTGTTTTTATCATTACCATTTTGCTCTTCTAAATCTCTTTCACCATAAGGCGCTGGTCAACTTTCCTTTCTTCCTGTTGCCATCTCTGAAGACCTCTGCCAAATCTGTTTAAAATGCTATTGATAGCAACCCGGTTGCCTCCACCGTTCTGCTCCACCAAGGTCTTACTTTCAGGGTTTATCACTTTCACTTGGATTTGTGCCCGTCTAAACCTTTAAAGCCTCTTGTGATTAAAGATACACATGATAGTGATTTGGACGACCATATCCCCCTGAGAGTCAGATTTGGTTCTCTGGGTTCCCGTGGTTCCCTTCCCAAGTCCAAGGAAATTATCACCCCTTCTTTGATTTCCCCCCCTAAGAAAGACTGCTTTTCCCCTCCCTTGTTGGGGTCTGTTTGTCTGTCCCTTGATGTTGCTAAATCTAGACCCCCCGATCCTTCTCATTTTTTCGCTATGGAAGTGCTGTGTGAGCTTAAGACCAATTCTTCTATTTCTGGCAATAAGAAGAGGAAAGTTCCCCCTCGGTTTGTTTCTACGAAAAAAATTTTGGGCAAGAAAATGACTAAAAAAGTGGTGGGTGAAGAGCTTATGAATTTGGCTACGGACAAAGAGAACCTGGAGGCCTAGGTGCAAGGGGATGTGGATGAAGTGTATGGAATTAAACCTTAGAGTTTCACAGATAGAAAGCCGAATACTAGGAGGTCCATTAGACTGCCAGGTGGTAAAACCCCTTTGGTGAAAATTGTTGATTATCCGTCTACTTCGGATTCGGGGGAGGAAGCGAGTATTTTAAAAGTCAAGCCCAGTTTAGACCAGCAGATTGACAAGGAGGGGAACAATGATTTCAAGGAGCTGAATAACTCCATATATGACTTGGTTAAGGAGGATTCTGAGCACACTTGTGAAGACGGTAGTCAGATTAAAAGGGACTTGGAGGCAATAAAAAATAGTTTGCGTTCGCTCCAGAACAAAATGAAAGTGTTGACAACCGTCTCCCTAAAGGTTGGTCATTGCGCTGCTTCCTCTCAGATGATTCTGCAGGAGGCCCCAAAAAAAGATAAGGATATTGAAGGGAAAATTGCTAACAAGGAGGAGCTTCTTAGTTTCATTAAAGATGACTGGAAAGACTTGATTAACAAGTGGTGCTTATGCCATGGTTGTCTTCTAGTCTATTTCTGGTTTGTTGTTTGGCCGTCATCGATTTGCTGTTAGTGGCCTTTGCCCTGTCCTACTATCCCTTGGGCTTTTTGTACATGGGCTCTGCACCCTTTTTGCAGACTTATATTATAAAAAATAGTAAATTTAAATTACTGTAGGACCATTTTCCCTGTAGTAGTTTCTGAATCTCTCAACAACACCCACTGAACAAATATTGAATGCCCCCTCCTTTCCTTAGGACCACTAGGTAAGACCATAGTTTGGAATGTTTCAAGGGAGTCTAAGTCCTATGAACCTTGAAATTAGTGGGTTCTTAAGGGGTGAGTTGGTGGAGAAGGGTTGGGGAGGGGGCATGTTGAGTAATAATCACAAGGCAACTTGATTCACTCAGCACACAAACACTGTAAGCTTTTCTTAGTAGGGTGGGAGGAATGGTGACTGCAATCCATCACTTTGGGTTTTGTTGACACTGTGGATTGCACCCTTGACAGAACGCTGAGCTTATGTCTTCCACGCAGCACAATGGAGACTCCCCTCTTGTTGTGGGTCTGGCAAAACTGAGGGGAGAATCTCTAGATAAGGGCTAGCTCCCTTTAATGCATCTCTGAGGTTTTGGATTTTCTACTGCTAACAATGGGGAGGGAAAAAGAGATAAGGATTACTGAAAACAGAACCTAGATTGATACGGTGATGCACCAAAAAGTTTGATCTACTCAGCTTTGACATACACTTTACACCAAGAACAAGCTGATATACACTTCATTTGATACAAGAAACTCTTCTGCATCAGTGAGCTAGGGGTCCTCTAGAGATACAGGGAGGAAGAACTACCAGAGGTGTTCTAAGACACACTATGGAAGCCTATTCACATACGCCTATACTCTGCTGTGGACACTTCTGGCTGACCTGCAAGAGAAGAACTCACAATACACTAGACATGCTAGAATCATTCTGTGAAAGCATAAAAGAAAATGACTTAACACAAGACAAAACCATAGACATGCAAAAGTGTAAACTCAAAATGGAGGTAAAAATGCTATGTATTGATTCAAGGTAAAATCTTGCAGGGCTTCGCCATACAAGCTGAGAGATATTTTTCTCAAATGAGAGTTTACAATATATATATAGAGAAAGAGGAAGCAATGGTGCCCTTTTTTACAAGTGGCCCATGCTGCGTTGAAAATATTAGGAAGATGAAGTCGCTAAAAGAACATGCTGTGTCAGTTGCTAGTCTTGACTTTGGCGCTCAAACATTATTGTGAAAGCATGGGCCGCGCCCCTCTGTCTGTAAACAAGACCACTTCTTCAAGACATTCACGCGGTTTCTCTGCTCATCAATGCAAAATGGGGAAAACAGGTTGCGCCATTCAATGTTTGCACTCCTTGATGACCACTTGGCGGAGACTGTTTCAACTGCTAGAATAACTCCTCTGCTGACACTTCCCTTTTTGCCACCTGGGCTGTTTTGTCCATATCTGTGCTTGGCTCCTTGGGCTCCTTTCTCGGTGGGTTGCTGAGTTCGCTCTTCAACTTTTGTCTTTTCCCAGCTTTTGTCTTTTCCTGGCCCTTTCGGCCTTTGGGGCTGTCTTCTGTCAATCCTTGACTCTTCGGGCTTGTCAATTATTTTAAAGACAAACGGTTATTTCATTGCCGTGAAGTCGACATTCGCGCCCCCTCAACTCTTTAGCAACTCCTTCGGCTTCACTTTCCTTCAGACTTTTCTTTATTTGGGTCTCTGTTGTTGAACCCTTTGATTGAACTTGAACCATTTTTTTGGAGTTCAATGGTTCAACACTTTGTGTTCTGCAAGGCGTCGTGTCCATTCAATTCCCTTGTGAATTAGATGTATTGTTGAAACGACCCGTTGAACCAACTCGTTGAACCAAACCAATTGAACCAAACACTTTGAACCAAACCGATTTAACCAACTGATTGAACCAACAATGGTTCAAAGTTCAAAGTTCCTAGTTCCTGGAAAGATCATGCTGTTGAACCCCGACGTTGAACCACCTTTTCCAACTTTAAGGAAACGTGCCTTCAAGTTTTGTTCTCTTTCCTTGTGAATTTCTTCTGACAAAATGTTCGAAGAAGCTTTGTAAAAGCCTTGCATTCTTTGAATGGTCCATCTTTTTGTTGAAAGACTTGTGCAAACCAGATTTGAACTGGGTCAGAACAACAGGGGAAGAAGGAGACCGATTTTGGCCTGTAGGACCAAAATGGTCAACAAATTGGCGATTCCCAGGGGAAGCATGCCTGCTATGCTTAGAAATTAGTAGCCTCAAAGTCTATTGGGCACGGAGTCAGAACGCAACTTGAAAAAGTTAGCAACAGCCTCGAGAGATCCAAGAATCAATCATGAAGCTTTTACCCCAAACACAAAGGAAAATACACACAACAAAAGCTAAAAAACACTACCTGTGCAAACAACACTTAGAGAAAATAGGGAAAGAAAAATTGAAAATAAACTACTATGTACAACTAACCAGGTATATTTGCCTCCCTCCTAGATCAAAGGGAAAACTTTAAGTCTCCTTCATGGCAAGAAAACTTATGATGCTAGACAAGTGGCTGAATGGAATGGAGACTTGGTGACTTGCTCTTCTTGCCTGCCACCTTGATTGGCTTGTATCCAAATGAATCAGGGTCAAACATGCTTCCAACATATATGTATTCTTCTTGTTCTTGGAAGCTTGCCTCCTGCTGGTTCTTCATGCTGGTGTGTTTCACCAAGAAATCAATGGCTGCTAGCTTATCACCATAAGCCCTTTGATATGCATAGTGGACTGACTTGTCCCCTTCTGCTTCGTTGAAAACCCCATCAAACTGATCCTATGCTTCATCATGACTTTCTTGAAGAAGGGTGACTATTGTGATGTCTGAAATAAGATCAAAGATTGAGTGCTCATCCCACAGAAAATCAGCTTCTTGTTCAAGGTTCTCTTCTTCAAAGCTTTCCTCAAGATAGACATGCCTTTCCTTTCCCTGCTCAAAGACGAGAGTCTCTAGCTGTTCAAAGACATCCCCTTGATTCTCCTCCAACTCGGGTTCCTTGGCATGGTCATTTTCTTCATCAAAGTGACAAGGAAGTTCATCAAACAAGGGGGAAAATAGCTCACCATGCTTACTTTCCTCTTCATATTGCTGGAACATCCGCATGTATGCATGCCCTGTGTCCTCTCCGTTGTTGATGATGTCTTCAAAAGGAGCATCCATGATGATTTCATCTTCATTGTCGCTCATGATAGCCTCTTGGGCAGCTGCAAATTGGATCCTCTCTTCTTCACTTGCCTCCTGCAAAACAGGGTCCTCCTTGAGAAGGGATGAAGTGGAACGCTGATGGTTAAACTCATGTGGAAGAGGAGGCAATCCTTGAGTGAGAATCGAATGATTCTTTTCCTTCCATTTGGCCAGCACTTTATCTATATCAGATGTGGCCTGATAGTTGTCTTGAAGGAGTGTAGATGGGGTGTGTTCAGACATAGAATCTGCTGTTTGGTCTAAATCGTCCATCACACCTTCGCTGAGGAACCTCATTCTGGATTCTAACTCTACAATTTGCCTGGCTATATTCTCTTGGAAGAGCCTTTCTTGGAGATTATGAGGATTACCATGAGTAGGAGCAACTTCATCATTTCCAAGGCCTTGAGCTAGTTCATGGGATTCTCTCCTTCAACCTGGAATCTTGACATCATGTTGAAAGACTTGAGGAGGTTGAGGAAGACTAGGAAGAGACTACTGATGTACATGAAGAGTTTCTAGAAGAGAGATGTGCTGGTTCATGGTATTCTCTTCAAAGGAGGGTCCACAATCTAAAGAATTGAGAAGGTTAGTCTCCATGAGAGGTTGCTCTAATGCCCTTTGATGTTGGAAAGCTAGGTGCAATGGATTAAGAATAGAAGTGGTTATTGCATCAGATGAACTAGAGTGAGCAAGTGCTATTTGGTAGAAAGGATTTGGTGCACAAGAGGGGGTTTTCTTTAGAATATGAGGGGGCACACAAGGCTGACTGCCTTGAATGAATGGACTCTTCCATTTTGCTACCTCCTCCTTCATGGATTGCAATACCTGAGTTTGCCTGAACAAACACTCCTCTTTGTACAAAAGCTCTTGCTGATATCTACACTGCTCATCCAATCTATCTCCATCACTTGCTTCTCAAATTCTAGTGTTACTTCCTTTATTGTTGAAGGGCAACTAGGAGAGATGCTTGAGGTGATTCCATGAACAACCTGAGCTTGATCAAACTTATATGAAGGAAAATAAGGTCCATGATTATGAGCAATGGAATTATACATACAAAAATGTGATTTCTTGATGGCACCAAGACTGCTTAACCAGCTGATTCAACTCGGAGTTGCCATTGGTGTTGATGAAAAGCCTCCAAAGGCTAGTTGGTTGAAGAACACACCAAAATTCTTCAACTCTTTGGAATAAAAACTTGTCCCATCGGGCATGCCAAAAACTATTGACGCTGTGGATTGCACCCTTGACAGAGGGCTGAGCTTTTGTCTTCCACGCGGCACAATAGAGACTCCCCTCTTGCTGTGGGTCTGGCAAAACTGAGGGGAGAATCTCTAGATAAGGGCTAGCTCCCTTTGATGCATCTCTGAGGTCCTATATTTTCTACTGCTAACAATGGGGTGGGAGAAATATATAAGAATTATTAAAAATAGAGCCTAGATTAATACGGTGATGCACCAAAAAGTTTGATCTACTCAGCGTTGACATACACTTTACACCAAGAACAAGTTGATATACACTTCATTTGATACGAGAAACTCTTCTGCATCAGTGAGCTAGGGGTCCTCTGAAGATACAGGGAGGAAGAACTACCAGAGGTGTTCTAAGACACACTATGGCAACCTGTTCACATGTGCCTATACTCTGCTGTGGACACTTCTGGCTGACCTACAAGAGAAGAACTCATAATACACTAGACATGCTGGAATCATTCTGTGAAAGCATAAAATAAAATGACTTAACACAAGACAAAACCATAGACATATGCAAAAGTGTAAACTCAAAATGGAGGTAAAAATGCTATGTATTGATTCAAGGTAAAATCCTGCAGGGCTTTGCCATACAAGCTGAGAGATATTTTTCTCAAATGAGAGTTTAAGATATATATAGAGAAAGAGGAAGCAATGGTGCCCTTTTTTACAAGTGGCCCATGCTGCGTTGAAAATATTACGAAGAGGAAGTCGCTGAAAGAACATGTTGTGTTAGTTGCCAGTCTTGACTTTGGCATTCAAACATTATGTGAAAGCATGGGCCGCGCCCCTTTGTCTGCAAACAAGACTGCTTCTTCAAGACATTCACGCGATTTGTCTGCTCATCAATGCAAAATGGGGGAAAACAGGTCGCACCATTTAATGTTCACGCTCCTTGATGACCACTTGGAAGAGACTATTTCAACTGCTGGAATAACTCCTCTGTCGACGCTTCCCTTTTTGCCACCTGGGCTGTTTTGTCCATATCTGCACTTGGCTCCTTGGGCTCCTTTCTCGGTGGGTCGTTGAGTTCACTCTTTGACTTGTCTTTCCCCAGCTTTTGTCTTTTCCTGGCCCTTTCGGTCCTTGGGGCTATCTTTTATCAATCCTTGACTCTTCGGGTTTGTCAATTATTTTAAAGACCAACGGTTATTTCATTACCATGAAGTCGACGTTCGCGCCCCCTCACCTCTTTAGCAACTCCTTCGGCTTCGCTTTCCTTCAGACTTTTCTTTGTTTGGGTCTCTGTCGTTGAACCCTTTGATTGAACTTGAACCATTTTTTGGAGTTCAATGGTTCAACACTTTGTGTTCTGCAAGGAGTTGCATCTATTCAATTCCTTTGTGAATTAGATGTATCATTGAACCAACCCATTGAAGCAACTCGTTGAACCAAATTGATTGAACCAAACACTTTGAACCAAACTGATTGAACCAACCGATTGAACTAACCGATTGAACCAACAATGGTTCAAAGTTCAAAGTTCCTGGAAAGATCATGCTGTTGAACCCCGACGTTGAACCACCTTTTCCAACCTTAAGGAAACGTGCCTTCAAGTTTTGTTCTCTTTCCTTGTGAATTTCTTCCAAAAAAATGTCCGAAGAAGCTTTGTAAAAGCCTTGCATTCTGTGAATTGGTCCATCTTTTTGTCGAAAGACTTGTGCAAACCAAATTTGAATTGGCTCAAAACAATAGGGGAAGGAGACTGATTTTGCCCTGTAGGACCAAAATGGTCAACAGGTTTCTTACCCTATACTTATTAGGACCCATATAAATCTACAGTTGAAATTTTCATACACATTTGTATCCAAGTCATCCGTTGATCCCACATTATAAGGAAGGCATGTGGATACAAAAATTGGGAGTGGCACCTATTGGTCAACTTCAGTGTATATAAATTTGAGGTTATAACAACAATAATACATTTTTTTGATAAAATAGATAAATATATTACTATTTGGAAAGTGGAATAAACACAACATTTACACCGTCTGTAGCCAACAAAAAAAGGGACAACTATAAAACTTATCTTATAGACCTTATTACCACGCATGAAGATATACCAATAATAGACAAAACTATAATATGAAGAATTGCACTTATTTATCATTTTCTTTGGCATATTCCTCTTTGTAGATGCCCTCCTTGCTTCGTCATTGTTCCCACTACCATGCTGATTATGGTAAAGACAATTGGCGAAGAAGACTCACTTGTGCTTCTATTAACTTCTCAAATGTGCCAACTATAAAATTATTTACTCGCTTTTCATATTCTTAGTTATTGGAGGCAATCCCATCTAGCTAGTTGACAGGGGTTTGGTGGGAAGAAGTCATACCTTCCTCTGTGCTCTTGATTGCTCTACCACATCACAAAGGTTTGATTCTCCAATAATCTCTTTCCATTTATATTTTATATTTGAGGAAGCTCCCTTTAACTTGGTACCATGAGTGGATAGGTGGATAGAAAGCCCCAAACTTATTTTTTGGCACAAAACCTTACAGTTTTTAGCTTGTTAGTGAAAGACACCCACAAAGGAGATTGCAAGTCCATATCAAGGCCTCTTTTGCATGTACTAACTTGGGAGAGGTTCCTAATCCTCTTGTCATCCATTGATGTTCTCTTCTCATTCAAATTGACCTCTCAAATAGTGGTCTTCCTTAATTCCAAGTTCAATTGCATGATCACTTAGCTTCTTTTCTTGTCTTTCTCTACCAACTTACTTTGTAAGGGATAAAGCTCCCACATATTAATGATACTCCCATTCCTATCTTAGTTCATGACAAGCAATTGAATGTTTATTTCAAGCCTAGTTTGACTAATGTTGGGGGTCAAAAAGGTGACAATGTAATACTTTCATTTATAATGGATTTGTGGAAGACTAAGTGCAAATATATTTGCATTTATTTATAGGTTGATTGTTGGTAAACAATTATGTTATGTATATGGGTGAATTATGTGTAGTTAAACAAATGATCATGTAGTAACTACTTCACGATAGAGAGATACATAGTGTAGAACAAAAAACATGGATATGAAAGGAAACAATGTACCTAACCGGAGAATGGATTGTTACTACATATTTTTCCTTAAATTAATGAGAGTGCTTTTTTGTCCCTCTATGATTTATGTGAATGAATGTTTATGATGTCATTTCCTTCTTGATATTCATTCAAACACATTTGATTTTTAATACAAAACTTAATATAATTTACTTTTTGTCATGGGGTGAATTAATGAAACTTTTCTATTTAGAATGTAAATGGAGTATTCTACAACAGTTACAGGATGTCTTTGATATGAATTATCAAAGAATAACTAACTATGATTTTGTCGTTAGGTTCAATCACTCAAGTTAATCCTTAAATTAAGGTGGTTATAGGGTCAACATGAAGTTGAGAAATGGTTTGAGGAACAAATCTAAGAGTTTACAAAGCATGAAGGCCTTAAGTTGCAGTTGCTACAATTTGTCAACAACTACATATATGGTGACCTATAGCATATATTTTGTATGAATTTCCTATAAATTTAGTCTGAGTGGTTGGGACGACTAGAACATTATTGTTTCATACCAAGTGATAAAACTATTACTTGGAAGAAACACAAAGTGAAACAATTGTAGAAACTAGACAAATAATGGTCGACTTTTGGCTCAAATCAACACTAGATGGATATGTAATCGAGTTAATTTTAGAGAGCTATGAACCATTTGATTCCACTTTCTATAATTTTTTTGGAGGTCCATGAGAAATATTGTCGAGGAGACTTCCATTGCTAATGAAAATGCAAATTGTTGAGAAAGGTGATGCACCTTTTCCATATACAATGAAGTTTACCTGACATGACAGGGATGAGGTAGTGTTGATGAAAAGGTAGAAAGGGTCACCATGGAAGGAAAATGACTAGAAAGGGGACAAATTGCAAGGAAATAGAGAACCTTGCAAGCACAACGAAGGATGAACAAAGAGAATTGATATGAATATTTTTGTAACATATTAGAACAATATTACAAATACAAAAAAAAATACTAGAAATGAAATTGAGGATGATTCTATTGCATTAAAAAGAGAGTAAAATTTGTTCGCCTTTTTGAGGGGGAAACCTCCTTTGATCAGGCTCAATACAATATAAATTTTGGATACTTTGCCATCAATCTAAGCTCCTATTTATACTAATTTATACTAGCTAACTACTACTACTCATGAGTGTGGGATTATTACAATTAACTCAAGGGATGATTTACAAAGCATATATGTTCATAGTATTTATTAATAAAAACTAAAAATAAAAGTGTTAGGACAAAGGTATCCTAACATCCCCTCCCTCTCAAAAAGATTTGCCCTCAACGCTGAAGATGAGGAAACTACTACTGAAATTGAAGAAAGAGTTCCCACGTTGAATAAACTAGTTGCATCCCATGCCATTGGACCATAACCTCCATGATGGATTGATTGTGATGTTGATAGGAGTGCCTATCCAAGATAACTTCAAGTTCAAGAATGAGAGATCCTTTTGCATCAAGTTTAGGAAGTACAATATGAGCTGTGACATTATGGCCCCAAATTTCTTCAAACATGAAACATAAAACACATGATGGACACGTGAAGAAGGTGGAAGTTCCAGCTTGTAGACAACATGACTAATTTGTTGAAGAACCTTATAAGACCCATAAAACTTGGAGTAATTTTCTAGGGAACCTTCAATTTCAAAGAGGATTGTTTATAAGATTGCAATATGAGGAAAACCATATCTTCAGGTCGAGAAGCACACTTTAAATGGTGTTGATCAACATGCTGCTTCATGCAATTATGAGCCAAGTGGAGATTATCCTTGAGAAGTTGAAGAACATTTTATTGTGCACTGAGGGTAATATCCAATGCCTATATATGAGAGCTGCCTAGGAGGTAAGAGAGGAGAGATGGTGGATTCTGACCATAGAGTGATTTGTAAGGAGACATTTTTGTTGCTGTGTGATAAGTGGTGTTGTATCACCATTCAAGGAGTGGTAACCACTTAATGATGCTACTGATTAGAGGTGAAGCAGTGATGATATTTTTCTAGGCATTTATTGACAATTTTGGTTTGGTCATCTATCTATGGGTGATAGCCAGAGTTCATTTTTAGTCAGGGTCTTGTGCACTTGAAGAATTTTTGCTAGATATGATTGTTAAAATCTGAGCCATGATTAGATTCAATAAAAGCATGGATGATGTGAAGGTAGAAAATTTAGTTGAGAAATGTTTAGGTGATGGAATGTAAGGATGGGCCAAGGCACAAAAATGGTCATATTTAGAGAGGCAATCCACCACCATTAATATGACTGATTTATCGCTGGATTTAACAAGCCTTCAATCCATTGAGATATTTGTCTAGAGGCACTATAGAATGGGTAGTGTCTAGAGAAACCCTGACATTTCCATTGTTTCACCTTTGTGCCATTGATATGTATCACACTCTTTGATAAATTATCTTACTTAATTCCTTTCAAAAATAAATTGTGGCGAAATCACTCATAGGTTTCTAGGAAACTTGAATGCCCTGTTGAAGGTGATGCATGCAATTTGTGTAGATTATTACATCATGGCCTTACCCATGAATTAAGACAATGTGGCCTTTGTATCTTAAGGATTGGCCATCCCAAATTTAGTTAGGTTTGGATGCAGGGTTGATAAATAATTATTAGATGAGTTGTTGTGTGACTGTCTTGGGGCCATTCTTGCTATATATCATGCATCCATTCAGAATGGGTATAGATAATGAATAAAACTTTGCATTTTCCTCATATTGGTGAGATAGTGGATCGACGACCATATTCTCCTTTCCCTATTTATAAGTGATCTCATAATCATACCCCATTTATTTGGTGACCCATTTTTTTTGATCTGGGGAGGAGACTCTTTGTTCCACAAAGTATTTGGGATCGTGATGCTTTGTTTTACTAAAAAAATGTCAATCTACCAAGTATGGATGCCACTTGTTGATTACATGGAGGATAGCCATCATTTCCTTTTCATATGTTGAATGCACCTGATTTATCCCAGTGAGGGCCTTATTGGTAAATGTGATGGTTTGTCTATCCTGCATGAGGATAGTGCTGAGTCCATTACCACAAACATTAGTTTTAATGAAGAAGGTCTGAGAAATCAAGGATTTCCAAAACAAGTGTAGTACACATAGCCTATTTCACTATATCAAATGCTTGATTGACATCAACAAAGCACAAAAAAGAGTATTTTTTAAACATCACTGTCAATGGGGTGGATTTTTTCATAATCTTTGACAAATTTATGATAATACTTGGTGAGGCCAAAAAATCCACAAAGGCTTCGGAGTGTCTTGGGTGGAAGCCAATTTTTCATGGCTTCAATTTTTGTAAGGTTGACTTGAACTCATGCTATTGAGACAATGTGGCCTAGGTATTCAACCTCGTGCTAACAAAAATTAAATATGGATCATTTTACACATAGTTGGTGGTTCGAGGAAGTTATAAGGTAGTGTCGAGGTGATGTAGATGGTTTTCCTAGGATTTGTTGTAAATGAGAATATCATTAAAGAAGATAGATGAATTTCCACAAAAAAGTAACAAAAGATTTTATTCATCAAGCCTTGAAATGTGGACCAGGTGTTGGTAAGCCAAAAGGGCATGACCAGGAATTCATAGTGGCCATCATGCACGTGGAAAGCAGTTTTAGAAATATATTTATCGCAAATGTAGATCTGGTGATAGCCAAACTGTAAATCTGATTTGGAAAAGAATATGGCACCATGAAGCTCATTGAGGAGTTTAGCGATCATTGGGAAATGGAATTTTTACTTAATAGTGAGTTTAATTGGTTTGGAAATTGATGTAGAGTCACCAAGATCCATCATTTTTTCAAATTAACAGAGCCAAAGAAGAGTAGGTGCATGTGCTGGGACAAATTACTCTTGCCTGGAATAGCTCTTGAACTAACTCTGCAATTTCTCCCTTCTAGAGAAAGGGATAATGATATGGCTGAATGTTTCGAGGTACACTACCTAAAAGGAGTTGAATGCGATGGTCCTTTGGTCATTGAGACAACAAGCCTTTTGGCTCTTCAAATAACAATGCATGTTTGACCAGAACATTGTTCATGTTAGTGGGCTAACTGGAATCATGAGATGGGATGATATGAACATAGTAGAGTTGAGCGATGATTCAATGTGAGCCCTTATTGAGGATCTTCTCCATGCGGTGGGAATTTATGATAGTAGTGAATCCTAGAAAGAGGGCATTCAATGTGTACTACTAGCCATTATTTGAGAATGACATCCATAGTTTTGAAGAGTCCCACAAAATAGAGTGTGCGACCATTGAACCCCCAAAGCCACATCACATCTTCCCAAGGGAAAAACAAACATGTATATTTTGAGCTTATAGTCACCCAAAAAAATACAAACATTGTGACATTTTCCTTTACAAGGCAATGTTCTTCCATTGACAATCATCACTTCAAAACTGGAACAAGGATGCATGACACTTATAGTCAGCTTGTTTGTCCAATCGAGGATCACTAAAATTATGAGTATTACTGTAGTCAATTATGATAGTGAAGGGTGTTTCTTGAAGTACCCCTTCACTCTCATAGTTTGAGGAGTGTTTACCCTTGCCAAGGCATACATATAAATTTATGGGTGTGACTCCATGGTGCAGGGTTGTTTGACTTCTAGTTCTTTAACATGGGAATATTAAACATCCTCCCAATCTTCAACATTTGGAAGTGACTTGACATCAAGCAAATACTACTTATATTCAATGCATTTATGGTCTTGGGTGAATTTTTCATCACAATTTTAACACAACCCTTTTTCTTGATCATTGTACATTTTTGCCTCTAAAATATGTTTAATAAGGGTCACTTTTGGAGGAGTATTTGTTATGGGCCATTGTGATTTCGATGGTATGGAGGAAATAAAAATTTAAAAGTGACACTGGGATGTGATATTATCTTTCATGAGCTTTGACAACCCTAAATCTTCCATCATGTTCTGAGGTTAAAACATCTTGACCTTAGCGTAAACCCTATCCTTAAGCCCACTGATGAAACAACTTTTGAAAAAAGAATTAGTTAACCCTTCAGTTTGGTTTTATAATTTCTCAAATTTAATTTGGTATTTGTGCACCATTCCAATTTTATAGAGTTTGATCAAGGCTCATGTTAAATCATTATAGGCATTAGGACCAAAACAAACCAACACAAGATTGATAAAATTGTTCCAAGCTGGTGCTTGATGAGATTTTTAACACCATTGGTACCACTGGACAACACCCATATCCATGTGGAAGGAGATGATGGGTAGTTTGTCTATCCCTAATGTATTATATAAGCTGAAATACTAATTGACATGATAAATCAAATTTGTAGGTTCAATACCATCAAATTTTGGAAAGTCTAATTTTGGGCCATGTGGCATGGTTCTTGATGAGAAACTACTTTCAAAATGTTTGTCACCATTGAATCTATTGGAGAGTTTTAAATTTTGTGCATTGAGGCCTCATAGTTGCTTATTAAAAATAGAGAGTTGGGATCAAAGTCCAATAAAGTCTTGTTTCATGGTCTTGGTTCCAAAATAGGTTATGGAAACAATTGCCTAGATGGGTCTCAAAATGTCAGAAAAGGCTTACTAAATTTATATGTTAAAACTATCAGCTCAATCAGAGGATCGCAATGGTATAAGTTTATCAAAGATATTTTTTTATTAGAATGTTTGCATCAATCACCATTTTAGAGATAACTAGCCCAAAATATTGTCTCTGCTCTATGACTCCCTGGTCTGATGTTATTGCAAATTATGTTGATTCTATAGATTTTGGAACTACTAGCATGTTCTCTTAATTATACTACTACATTTTTAATAGGGATCATCTAGTGGTGGTTTAACACCAACTCCAAATTACTAGGGTTTAACATAGGCAAAAGAAAATGGGAAGGGATTTTACAAGATGTGTCTAGTTTGTGGGTTCACATTCATACTTATCTCATTTATAAATAGTGTTGTCATAATGTTTCATATCACTAACTACAGAGGGTAGATTATCCCTGTAGCCAATGATCCCATCTCCAAGGTTGGTTTCAAGTAGATTTCTAGGATTAACCACTTACCGGTGCACCACAAGTAACATAGAATAAAAAACTTCCTATGGATAAGCTTCAAAAATAAGTAAAGGTTCATCAGATATAATCGAGGGTACATGAAAGCTATAGTTCATATACAATGCTATTTAATGGCTTGAGTATTGGGGCATAACCCATCAATTCATAAAATCATGTAAAATTGATAACCACTTAGCCTAGAATGATAACTTTGTGTGAGCTTTAAAACTGTCAGAACACGATTTGTAACCTAAAAAAAGAAAATAAAACTATGAAAGAGATTTTTTTGGGTAGATTTGGGAAAAATATTTGTGTCACTACTCATGTTACCACTTTTTGATCAGTGTGATCTCGAGTTGGGTAAGGTGAAAGCATACAATGGATAGTCGTAAAAAGCCAAAACCACTAAAACTATTATAAAAAATGGACTTAAAAGGAGATATGCTACCAGATGATATTAACCTTACCATAATAAATTAGATCAATACTAAAATACATAGAAATAATATTGTAAATGAAATGAAATATTATTATATTACATTAAAAAGAGGGCAAAATTGCATTACAATATCATTGGCCTCTTTGAAGGTAAAATCTTCTTTGAACAAGCTCAATACAATATAATTTGTGGATATATCTACACTAGTCTAAGCTCCTATTTATACTAATTATAAACTCCACGAATGTGGGATAATTACTGTAGAGAGGATTACAAAGCAAGTTTGCCAAACATTAGTCCATAAATCATGAAAAATGCATAAAGAACTAACTAACTAAGCCTATCTATTCCAATGGGAATTAAAAAGGATAGCAAAAAATAAATGAAAGAAATCAACAGCATATTACCTTCCCAAATGGATTCACCATACCCATGTGGCTCAAAAGCATTTTCCCCTTGATCAAACATCCTTATCTTTGTCAACAAAGGTGGCAAACTCCTCCAATGTCTCAAGAAAACTCCCTAAAACCTAGGCTCATGATTCCAACTCACTAAACTAGCCTATCAATGAAGCTTGGAACTAGTTTTAATGGTCTATTGAAAAATATTGTGAAGACAATTTTGCATAATAACTTTGCATAAATCAAGCTTTTTCATTCATGTCCATGACCTCTCTATTTATAGATTTTTGAGATTGGTTAGGATCAACCATGACTGTCCATCTCAAGATTGAGATGTGTGGCCATGGATAATCCTAATATTTGGAATTAAACTCATAAATATCTTCAAGATAAATAAGCATTAAAGAGGCATGGGAGGCATTAACTAGGCATGAGTGACCCATAATCCTGATATTTTATGCACATATGGCTTGATGGATGCCACCCCATAGATGATGTCACTAGGTGATGCAAATATTCAAAATCAATTTCTAATAATGAGATATTGAAAAATATCAATGGAATTATTACTTAAGATCTTAAATTGGATTAATTAGCTTAAGTAAGTTTAATCAAGTTTAGTGCAATTCTTTGGAAATTGGTGCACAATTAATCAAAATGGTTAGAAAGTCATATTACTGGGTCATAATTTGACTAGAGAGGAACTGGAAGGTGATGTTAGATGTGTTGGAGCTATATTCCCATTTAAGATGTTGTCAACACTAAATAATAAAAGTACATAATGTGTACCAATGAAGTGGAAAAAAAGATGATCCAAAGCACTAAATGACAAAATTATCATTTTGACTCAAAATGATCAGATCAAAGTTAGCTGGCCCATAAAATGCATTGCCCTATTTAGGGATACTTTGACCTAAATTGGCACTTGTAAGTGACAAGTTTGAACCATTTAGGGTGTTTTATGGATTTTGACCTAAAATGTGTATTTGAGTGCAATTCGAGTAAGATTGACAATTTCAACACAAATGATGTTAGGAATTGAATGTCTACATTTTCCCCCTATTTGAGAAGGCGTAGTGAGACATTTAGGTGAAGCAACATATTTTTAAATAAAAGAGTTATCAAGAATAAATTGGAATAGACCCATGATGCCCCCTCGAGAGGACATACTAGGATGGAAGAAAAGGATGGACTCTCAAAAAGAGAGAGAAAGTGAGAGATTAACTCATGGAATAGATCACATCCAGATGAGCTAATGCTTGAACATGTGATTACCATCAATGATTAAAATACAATTAGGATTATAATAGCCCCCCCTAAAAATAGGGGGAATGGAAAAGATACAATCCATAAATGTAAGGGACACACTTTAAACGTACCCAATTTGAGAGTACAAGTTGCACACTTATGGCATTGATCAATCCTGAGACAAGTTGTACACTAAAATATTGCCATCATGGGCTTTAATGTGGAGAGCTTGGAATTAGAGAAAAAGAGAGAACATTCTACTTCAAAAAGGGAATCACCACTAGAATGGGGTCTCTAAAGAGAATATAATAAGTACTCTAGTAGAGCAGATTTGATCATGATAAGATAATTTTACTCTGGTAGGGCAAATTTTGATCATTGATAAAGAATAAATAATGATATTTCCCCTATAGAGTTGATTTGATTTAGATGTGGTTCAGATGTTGTGCCCCAACATGGGTAATTGGCAAGCAAAATAGCTCAAGGATATAACCCAAAAGATAGGTTAAAGTGAGCGAGAGTAAACGTACATGCGATGGTGTAATAATTTAGAAAGCCATACAAAACCAAGCATATGAGAATGCACAAAGTGATGAAAGAAAATAAAATAAGAATGAAAGATAGCTGAGCTGACCTCAATAGAAATTTAACATTGCCTACATAGTTCCATGGACTCATGTTCCAACATGAACTTCAGGCCAATGTAGTTCACCCTTGTTTGGGAGAGAATGGAATGAGAAATGATGAAAATGGACCAAGATTTGATTAAAATCACAATGTATGTGAAGAGATGAACATCTAAGCATAGATGAAGAAGCTTGAAATGCATGCTACCTAGAAGCCTAATTCCATATCATGAGCCTAGGTTTTACAAAGTGTTCTTGAAAATCGTTCATCGAAGTTGATGTTGACGTTCATGGGTCTATTCTAATTTATTATTGACAACTCTTTTCTTTGAAAAGATGTTGCTTCACCTGAATGTCTTGCTACACCTTCTCAAATAGGGGTAAAATGTAGACATCCAATTCCTAACACCATTTGTGTTGAAATTGTCAATCTTACTCGAATTGCACTCAAATGCACATTTTAGGTCAAAATCCATAAAACACCCTAAATGGCTTGAACTTGTCACTTACAAGTGCCAATTTAGGTCAAAGTATCCCTAAATAGGGTAATGCATTTTATGGGTTAGCTAACTTTGATCAGATCATTTCAAGTCAAAATGATAATTTCACCATTTAGTGCTTTAGATCATTCTTTTCTTCTAATTCATTGGTACACATCACGTACCTTTGTTATTTAGTGTTGATAACATCCTAAATGAAAATATAGCTCCAATGCATCAAACATCACCTTCCAGTTCCTCTTTAGTCAAATTATGACCAGGTAATATGACTTTCTAACCATTTTGATTAATTGTGCACCAATTTCCAAAGAATTGCACTAAACTTGATTAAACTTACTTAAGCTAATTAATCCGATTTAAGAGCTCAAGTAAGAATTCCATATATGTTTTTGAATATTTCATTATTGGGAATTGATTTTGAATATCTGCATCACCTAGTGACATCATCTATGGGGTGGCATCCATCAAGCCATAAGTGCATAAAATATCAAGATTATGGGTTAACCATGCCTAGTTAATGCCTCCCATGCCTCTTTAATGCTTATTTATCTTGAGGATATTTACAAGTTTAATTCCAAAAATTAGGATTATCCATGGCCACACATCTCAATCTTTAGATGGATGGTCATGGTTGATCTTGACCAATCTCAAAAATCTATAAATAGAGAGGCCATGGACATGAATAAAAAAACTTGATTTATGCAAAGTTATTATGTAAAATTGTCTCCACAATCCTTTGTAATAGACCATTAAAATTAGTTACAAGATTCATTGATAGGCTAGTTTAGTGATTTGGAATCATGATCTTAGGTTTTAGGGAGTTTTCTTGAGACATTGGAGGAGTTTGCCACCTTTGTTGACAAAGACAAGGATGCTTGATCAAGGGAGAACATGATTTTGAGCCACATAGATATGGTGAATCCATTTGGGAAGGTAATATGATGTTGCTTTCTTTCATTTGTGTCTTGCTATCCTTTGAAATTCCCATAGGAATAGATAGACTTAGTTAGTTCTTTATACATTTTTCATGATTTATGGACTAATGTTTGACTAACTTGTTTTGTAATCCTCTTTACATCTTGGCATGCCCGGTGGGACTAAATGCATCCCACACATGAAGAAGATCATTATGAAACTTTAAAATCTTCATTTGGATCATTAAAACTCTTGTAATTTGATTTTCTAACTTTGTTTTGCCATTTTTCTTTGTCATGGGTTTACACAGTAACCGACATCAGTTGGCATAGCCATCATCGGTCACTACTGGTATAACTGATTTTAGTTAGATAACCATCATCGGTTAGTAAGTTTAACCGACATCGGTCACTATGTTTTTCTTAAAAACACAAACCCTAGAGCTAAATAGGCCATTTTAAAATGCTTGGTTTGGGGTCATACAGACTCCATTTTAGATGATTTTTAAAAAAAAAAAACCACATGTTTTCTCTTAAATTTTTAGAATTTGACATTAGTTTAGCTTCAAGTTTCATATATTTTTTTAAAATTTTGAAAAATCTATTTTAAATGTTTCTAATCTAGCATATTTGCTTTTGGGGTGATGCCTTAAGGGTAGACAGGTAACTAACAAATTTCAAGGTTGATAAATCATATTTTAGAACATATTTTGCATGTTTTAAAATGAATTAGAAACATTAATTTGGTGCTTAAAGTAACATTTAAGATGCTGAAATAAGTATTTTTAACATTAGTTTTCAAAGTTACCACTAAGACCAAGGGGTCAAATGAACACCACCTCATTTTTATTTTGGGCTTAAAAATGAACTCACCTTTCCAACTTTTTTGTATTTACTTAGTTGTTTAAGTTAGATTTTGTTTGACAAAAAGAGGGATGCCACATGTATGCTCTTTTATTTGTCTCCTTTAGGGAACCCTTGGAATCAAAAGTGCCATTCCTATTGCAAAAATCCAAGTCCAAGGCTTAAAAATAATGTCATCTAAAGCGCTCCCCAAAAACTCATTAAAGTTTGGGTGATCTTGAAAATGACCCTAAAGTCTTTCTATTTTATGCTTTCTTTATTTTTATGCAAACTTGGCTTGCTAGGGAGACGTCATTACCTCCTGTGAGTTCTTTAGGGAAGCTTTGACTTGGGGTTTCACCTCTCAACATTGACTTCATTTGGCTCCTAATTAGAGTTGCACATGTGATGTATATGTATTTGAACATTGCACTATACTGAGCGAACAATAGGATGTAGTGGTTATAAAAATGACTAGACCTTTTTACAACTAGCTAATGCCACGATCACCCAATTTCCATTCTTGTCTTTTGCATCGTTTGAAATGAAAGTAATTATGTAATTGATCCCCCTAGAATGATAAAAAACCAATTAGTTTTAGTTAACCCCATTTTTCCATACCCTTGCTAGGATTTGGACAATTATACTTAGTTTATTTTGGTCATTATTTTCTTGGTATGATTTTAGGCTAAAAATTATTTATTTTTTCATAAGCCATGTCAAAATCATGTATTTGAGTTAAGAAGGGTAGCGTTATGCTGCCCAAATCATATCAAATATTTTTTGCCTTTAAGTCTTTGAAACATAACAATTGACCACATCATTTGAGCATGCTTACACTGTTAGGCTACTCAATTTGTTTCAAGAACTTATTTACCATTGTATCAAAAAATATTTATTTCAAACCATGTCATGTATACTATTTGGATCTTGTTTATGCTTCGTTATGCTATTTGCTCTTATCTAGATTTTCTTGTCTAGCTTGTTTGGTCCAATCCTCGTCTTCAACATTATATTTTCAATTAACCTTGTCAAGTTTAAATCTAAACACTGATTGATTTTTGTTTAAGCCTCAATTCGTGGGGTTGGTACATAGATCTTTTTATTTTGGGTTGCATAGCTTTGGTTAAATGATTACCCAATTTTGAACACTATTGATTGTTTGTTTGTTCGAGTGCTTATCCTCATCATTTTTTTTGACTTTGTTTTGGAAAACACAACCTTTATTCAAAAACCTTTGATGTTAGACATTTGACATTAGGTTGTTTTATGCTAGATCTTGGCACAAACTACTTTTGAGATGCAGCTTCACCCTTTTAACCAATGTCAAACCTTTTGTCTTTTAAACATCACTTTTAAGAGTTTGTAGAACTTTAAATCTTTCTATTTTTTGAGATTTCTTCATTAAATGCAGATATATCTAGCTACACTTATGGTATAGTCATGGATAATCCAACTTATGATAAAATGGCTGCACAAAATGACTTTTATGACTTTAGTCAATATCCTTATGGTGACAATATGGTTTGTGAGATAGTTTTCTATCCACCTCACAAAAATCTATCATGGGAACACAGTCAAGATCAAACTTATGATCCAACTCATGATTGGAATGATTGGGTTTATCAAGAAGACTTAGATGCTTTGGCTTGTGTAAGTAATCAAACTCCACAACGTACTAAGATCACCATTTTAGGACCTCCTCTTTTAGTTTGCATGAGCGACCAAACTAAGAAGCATCTAATCATCACCATTTTAAGATATCCTCCTTTGGTTTTCACAAGCAACCAAACTAAGAAGTGTCTAGTCATTACCATTTTAGGACCTCCTCCTTTGGTTTGCACAAGCAACCAAACTAAGAAGTGTCTAGTTGTTACCATTCTCAGCCTATCACCAGTTTTTGATGAACATATTATTGAAGAACCTCCATTTGATGAACCAATTATTTTTGATACCTTCTTCAATATTCTAATCTTTGGAGAGTCCATTATTGAACCACATACCATTATTCCTGCTAAACCAAATGTTCGCCACTTTATAAATTTTGTGCTGATATTCAAGCTTAAACAAGAACCATTACCTCTTCAAAAGCCATCTGATGAGAATCAAAATGTGTTCAAAATTGATCTTTTGTAACCAATTGTGTACCAAAACCAACATGTTATTATTGAAACACCCATTTGTGATAAGATAAACTGTGATAAGTTACCTATTCATATGCTACCTATTTTTAAAGAGCCTCATCTCCTTGACAAGCCAGTCTTGGTAGAGTTGTCTCTTGATCTTTTCCCACTCATTGAGGAGTCTCACTTTGATAGACATGATTTTGTCGAGATGTCCCTTGAGCGGTTCCCTCTTTTTGAGGAGCTTCACTTAGACAAGTCAGTTTATGTTGAACCCTTCCAAGATGAATCGGTTTTTATTGAGTCTATTATCAACATTCAACATAACATTATCAAAACAACCATATCAGATGAAGAATCAATATTAGAGTCAGGTTCCATTTTTGAACCAACATTGGATTTAACATCAGAAATGAAATCAACATCAGTTGTGACATTAGATTTAGAGTTCCTTGCTTCAGAATCAGAGTCAAAAATAGATTATAGTATTAGTTGTTACAACATTGGTTATAAATACCTTGTAGATCAATTTGAATATATTTGTGATCCTTTTACAGTTTTTAAGGATGATTAATTCAACATTGACATAAATTCTCATAGTATCTCCTACGAGGATTGTCCTGCTTTTAACCATCCCATTATTACCACCCAACATAGCCATTATATTGACATTCCACCTCCCATAAGTGTTGATCAAGACTGGTAGAATCACACTTTGTTGAACTGCATCCATGGTGACATATCATAAGTAGAATATTAGGGGGACCAAGATCACATTCATTCAGAAGAATAATCTCCTAGTGAAACCTTTTTAGAGGCACTATGGGATAAACAAAGATCAAACTCAACATCTTTTAGTGACACCTTTTTGAAGGTGATAGAAAACAATCAAAGTCAAATGTTAACGTCTCTTTGTGAAACCTTATCAGAGGCTCTATGGGATGATCAAAACAAATTCATTGGTGAAAGCCTCATTGAGGCACCAATAGTTGAGCACAAAAGTTCTTCATTGTTTACTAAAGATAATATCAAAGATCAAATCAAAATAACTTCTAATCTACAACATAATCAGATGGTAACTACTCTCGAGATCAAGAAACAAAACAATCTAATGGTTCTATCGAGAGCATCTTCAAAGCTCTTTAGCCCTGCCACAACCAAAATAATGTCAAATCCAACATCAACAACATTATGTGTGACTGAAATTCTAGATCTTCATTTATTTCTCATTCATTATACATTCCATTATCACCCACCTATTTATTACCCACTTATCTCATTTATCTTACCATTATTTACCATCACTAGTAGCACTTTCCTTTATCAAGGTTATAATGATATCTTATCTTGACATTTGAAGGAATAAGAATCAATAATCTATGAAGATCATGAACACATTATTGAGATCTAGATCAACAACAAGTTCTTAATAAAGCAATTTTTTTGAAAAGGTGTTGTACAAAAACTTATATAGCTGATCATTTTTGTTATCTCACATACTAACTAGGACATGCATCTCCCTGTTAGCAAGAGCAACACAACCATTTTTCATCTACCATTCACCCATTTTCCATTACCATGCCTCATATTTTGGGGACAACCTTATATACCCTTTTTAGGCATTATTATACCATTGAGATTTATCAACCATGCCATTTGAAATACATTGACTTGAGGTCATTTGAGACTATGTAGGCAGTGCTTAATTTTTATTGAGGTCAGCTCGGTCACCCCTTTCCCATGTTCTCACCATTTTGTGAGCAACCTAAGCCAACACTCTCATAGTTTTGTGAGCAATCTAATCCAGTCATTACTTGGGGGCAACTTTGTTGCCACTGTATCCAATTTCTTCTAATCATTTCATTATACCATTTTTATTATACCATTTATTTACTATTAACCAAAGCTTGTTTTTAGTCATCCTGTTTATCCCATTTTGATCTTGGTTCCTTTGGTTCATCTTGCACCTTTTGTGGGGGGATTCTGATCTAGTTTCAATAGTTTTTGAATTCAGTGTTGAAGGACAGTCTATGAACATAGTTTGACATTTGATATGGGAAGTTATCTTTCATCTATAATCTTATTTGGTATCATTGATTATAACTGCCTATGGGCAAATCAATATTGTTTTGGTACCCTAATTATAACCACCTTTGGGAAAATCAATATTATGATATTATTTCATAATTATAACCATCTATGGGCAAATTAGGTACAATGCCTTGTTATCATGCATTGTCGCATCATTTGGTTAGTACTATTATCATTTGTCTTGTCATTCACCTTCGTTTGTGAGCTTGCTGTGACATAGTCAATTTTTCATCACCTTTTGTGTGGAAAAAATTACTATGACTTGGGATTATCTTGGGGTTATATAGGCCATGCTCAATTCAAGTCAAGGTCAACTTAGTCCCTCTTATCATACACTCTCTCATATTATGAGCATTTTAAGTTGGTGCGCTCTCATCATTTCATGAGTTGGACTGTTCTGTATCTCTTAATCCTCAATCGAGTTGAGATGCTTAAAAAATTCCAAAAACATTCATAAAACCATTCAAAAACTCAAAATTTTTTGGTGTGTTTATTTGATTGCTATTTATTGTCTGGTCTTTTATTTTCCTATTTGGTCTTGCTTCTTTGTTTTATTTTTCCAAGTACATCTTGATGGTCCACATGGATCTTGATTATTTATATCTTGGTCTCATATCATTAAGATGTTATTGCATTTTATTTTTAAACATTTTGTTCCTAATTAAGATCATATGTTGATTTCAAGCTAGGTTCATTTATGTTGATCTTTTTCTTTGTCTTTACTTTTTTTATTGTTGTTTAAATGTAAATTGCTGTAACTCTAGTTTTGGTCATTGTTTTACCATTATCTTTAGTTATAGGTATTCACATTTGAACTGGCTCAGTGTAATTGGAATCTCATGTCATTCTAAGTTATTCATACTTATGATGCCTAATTTATTTTGCTATAACAAGCACTTTGTGCTTAGGTCTCCAAGTCTTAAACATCTACAATTACAACTAGATCAAGGGACAACTTATAAAGCATATGCATTCATAGCTTTTATTCATAAAAATAATTATAAATAAAAGTGTTAGGATGAAGGGGTTCTAACAATAATTAAAATGATTTTGAAGAGGATACAAATTATTTTCACAAAATATTATAATCCATGCAAGAAAAGAAGATTCATGCTAAGCACAAAAATATAGGTAAAATATATATAAATAGAGAGGATACATATAGAAAAGGTACAAATTGTGAAGAGGTAATGCACATAAATACAAGTATTCAAAGATAAAAGTAGTGGAAATAGGAATGCTAGAAGGGATGAAGAGGATAGTAGAACACCAAGAAGGAAAGAGTGTGAACTTGATGCAAAATTATATTGATGAAGATTCAATAGTAGCTAGAAATTCATGATCAAGTTCACCAACAAGTTATAATGAAGAAGTGAAAAACCCAAAAAATGATGTAGAGGGAAATATTAGATTCCCATCAATGGATTTTTTTGACCATTATTGCATTTCCATATAGAAGAAGACATGGAGAGATATTTACTAGGTCATTAAAATAATAAATATTATTAGTTTCAAGTTATAAATGGGGTAATTAGAGTTATATGAATATTTAAGAGTGAAATCTACACTGATAGATCCCTTGGAGAAAGTTTAAATATTATTTATATAGAATATGAATTGACTATAGGTGCTAGATCCACCAAAGCATGAGAATCCATCACAAGAAGTAGAACCAAGTAAGGAGAGTTCAACTGAGGCTAGTTCAAAACGAAAAATAATAATGTTGTAACAAAAGTTATGATCCCATATGATAACTCAATTGATCCATAAGATTACCTAGCTTATAGTTCAAAATGGCATGGGAATCAAAGGATATTTGGACATAGAAAAACAAATATGAGTGAAAATTTGTGGAGTATTGTTGGTCCATAAAAAGTGAAAAATTGGTAGGCAATTGAATAAGTAGAGGATCAAATAATATTTGGGTTCATGAAAAGGATATTTCACAAAGAGTAGGTGAATCAATATAATATATTTTGACAACAATTAGAAAACAAATTGGTTCTTTAAGGGTTTGAAGTCTCAAATTCAATAAGAGTAGAGTGAATTGGGAACTAGGGAGAAGAATCCTCATCAATCAAAACTAAACATATAGTCCTGTTTAGGATGAATGGTTAAAATTCTTTAATGTAACACCAACACAATAAAAATATGGTGCTCATAGTGCGATAGCCAAGGAAAGTTTCACAATGAATGTCTAAGGATAAATGGAATATTGTGTATGTTAATTTTGGTTGTTGGCTTTAACTATCATATAACATTTTGATGATGATTATCAATTTAATATTTCCCTTTGCATGCTAAGACTTAATAGTACTAGAACAAATATCTTAAATATATCTATATGAGATATTGAGATGTATTAATCTTGAGACATTGTATATGATATTTATGGAATATATGTCACCTCAATCTTGTACACTTGGAAAAACTCAGACCTTATATGTTCCTCTTTGTTCTAGACCTTTCCTACTTCCACAAGTCTCACATCTACTCTATCTTGTGCCCATTGGCCTATATTTTAGTCTGACTAGTCTTATGTTGATTACCCAAGTCTTATATCTTTACCAAAATTCTTAAAATGTACTTATCTTCCACCTTTGAAAGTTATATGCTTGTACTTACTTTCTTGCTCCTTGGACACTAGTGTCTGGGATAGACATTAGCATTAATGCTAGTGTCCTGGCCTGATGCAAGTGTCCAATGCCCTAAAGTCATCCAATTTGTAAATGAAATTTATCCTAATGGTTTTCTTAAGTGATTTGATGCAATTTACTTATCCAAAGAGATTGATACAAATACAATATCAACCCTCATTCATTACTCACCTAGCATACATGGGAAAATACCTAGTATTCATACCAAAGAGAATTCAATTGAGCAAAGCTTCCCTATTTTTTCCTATTCTCATATCTATGATAAGGATAACACATACATATGTTTTAAGTACTAATAGATCAACCTAAGAGCCTAATTTTCTAAGTTACAAGTTATGGCATTGTTGTATTTGCTTTCCACATATTGCATGATTCACACATAAGCCAACACATAGGGGATAACTACATAAGTCTAAGGCCATATTTGGAGTATTGGATATCTAGGTAGTTTTCAATGATCTCAGGGTCTTTGGGGTAAATCGACACCATGTTCCCACTAATCCATTTTACCCTAAGGTCACTATAAAGATGAGGAACTAGTGTTTTGTAATTTCATGAGGAGAGACAGTCCATGGCCCAGGTCTGAATGCACTAGAGTGAAGGTGAAGTCAAACCTAGAATCATCCACATGGTCACATCATACCTACATCAAACCCATATAATATCATCGATGTAACTATCCTAGGCTGATGTTAATGTCTAGAGCTTTAGAGGCACTCAATATAGAATCTAACAACTATTCTAGAATCATCTTCCAATCTAATTTCTAACTATTATATATCCAACAATGTGTTATCATAAAAAAAAACTAATTATATTACTTATTTTTCATTTCCATACATAACTTATTTGTACTTTTATATTTAGCCTATTCTCAACATAAGAAATTTAGTGTATGTTTATATCTGAGTTTAGCACCCAATTGGCCTGCTGTAGATTTGATTATCACCTTTGTGCATTGTCATTTATATATAATTATTTATAATATATAAGGCTCACTCTAAGAAATTAGATTCATTTTAGGTTAAAATATTTTATGAACTCGATTCATATGAATGCAATTTTTTTTCATTTCTAGGGTGTTTAGCTAGCTAGGGTTTCAGATTACTATATATTTTTTAATTTTCTACTTCTATTATTTTTCATGCAACCTAGGTTTATCAATAGATTGAGAGGTGTGCCTATTTAACACGTTTATCTTCCCCTCCCACCATCTAAGATGTCTCAAACTAATGAGGGATCTCATACTATGGATCATGATGATACCCATATTGACAATGGAAAACATATTGATAAGGTTATCATAGAAAAAGATTCTAAAAATCAAAACCATAAAACAAATGAAGATGAGAAAATAAACCATTATCAAGTGTAATCAATTTCGTTATTTTTTAAGCGTATTCATAAAAACCCTGAAGATCTTGATCAGATCCTAAAAACTATACTAGAAATAAAAAGTATAGTTGAAACATCCCTCCCCTTGAACACATTACAACATAATACATCTAGTGGGGACATGGGTTATGTGTTTAAAAATTTGTTTCTAACAAATACTATTGATACATCTACCATGGAATTACCAATTATTTAAATACAAATACTAGTTTTAATACCTATTACTACTTAAGCCATGTTTACGTCCCCTTTGGTAACTACTCAACTTGCTAATCTAAATCCTAATGGGTCTACAATTCAATCACTCCTTCAAGTTATAAAGACCTTGGAGGAAAATGTTAAAAACATTGAACAAAATGCTTTAAAGTCTCCTCATGTTATTGATTCATAATATTTATTGCACAACTGTCTTGCAGTTGAGATATCTTTGCACCCTTTACCAACTAATTTTTTTGCACCTAAATTTCCATGTTATGATGGCAAGGGTGATCCTAAATAAAATCTTTGATCCTTTTATGTGGAATGTCTTGATTATGCCTCCAATGATAAATTTTTTGCCAAATTATTTCCAAAATTATCAAGGACTATGATTTGGGGTGGTTATATAATTTACCTCTCCATCCTGTGAAAACATTCAAACCTCTTACAGACCATTTTTAGGCACACTTCATTAATATTTCCAAAAAGGCTTCCTATGCTTAAATTAAAAAAATAAAACAAGGGACCAATGAACCTATCAATGACTATGTCTTGAGATATAAGACAATGTTGGCTAAAATGACCAATCATATGGTAGACAAAGAGTTGCAATATATATTCAAACAAAGTTTGCTTGCTCCTTTACATGAGCCCATAGTTTTTAAGAAGTTCAAATATTTTGATAACTTATACCATGTTGTACGGGACCATGAAATGAATATTATTTCACTAAATAAGCTCAAGTATGTAGCAAACTCACCAGCTACATCTACATCTAGTAAAAAAATAATAATTAAACCAATTAATAAGATAAAATCTCTTGAGCTTAAAAAAGAAACAACCATCACAGTTAACACAATTTCATAATAACCTAATTGACTTGTTTTATCTAATGTACCAAGGAGATAGTTATCCTATTTATTCAAGTCCTTGGATTCATTACTCTCACAATTACTAGAGTATCAACATATCTCTCTCTCTCTCATCCTATAGAGGTTGATATGAGTTGACCTTTACCCAAAGGATATGATGAGAATGCTTATTATGATTATCATTAGGGACTAGCGCATTCAAAAAATAGATGATTTATCTTGAAGCACAAGATCCAGGATCTTAGTAATGACTAAAATATTGCATTTGATGATCCTCAAAAGGAATCAGGTTCACAACTTGGTGTTTACTAGAAATAAAAAGTATTTAACAATCTTTTGCAAGACCATTCTAAGAAGAAACTGAAAGTAAAAATGGCATATAATGCACATCCTCTTCCGTAACATTATGGGCACCCACTAGATGGGATTATTGATACTTACATGTGACATCTACCTCCTATAGTTCAAAGACCCTCTATTACTTTTGATGATATTGAGATTAAGGATGATGAGTTTGATCTTCATTATTTATTCATTCAAACATACCTTGATAAACATCCTATATGCAATGCTATGATTGATAATGGTCTAAATGAGAATGTTTGCACCATGACAATACTTATGCACTTGGGTTATACTCATTGTGATTTGCATCCTTTTACTAGATCAATTAGAGCATTCGATGGGACCCCCAAAAAAGTTTTAGGTGAGATTGACCTACTTTTATAGGTTAGTCTTGCACTTGTGGTTACTACCTTTTTAGTTATACATTCCATTGGAATCTTTGATATATTATTAGGAATACCTTGGATCCATACACTTAGAGAAGTACCTTCTATAGTGCATGGATGTGTTAAATACATTCATGCCAATCTGATAGTTATAATTTTTGGCATTCCATATGAGCACCCTCTTGAACAAGATAAACTTATACCCAAACAGTTAATTACCAAGCCTACTAAGGATAAATCACCACAAAAAGGTGAGCAATAGGAAATCCCCTTTACTAGGTAACTAATACTTGAGAGACCATTATATCAGAGATATACAGTGAATTCCATGGAATCCCCATCTACTATGTAGCATGTTCAAATATTTAGAGCACCTACACATTTTCATATTACATTTATTCTAAAGAAACCACAAATCACTCAATGATGGGTTCCACAAACCCTTAATCCTATTACTCTCACTCCTCCTCCATGACCACATAATCCTATTTTACATATGCAGAGCATCATCGATACTATAGTGACATATATTAAACCTATACATGCTCCTCGACAACATCACAAGATTATTACACTAGGTTCATAGTGGGGAGATATCTATGACCATCCATTGGATGGAATCATAAGATGATTTTTCCTTTTCAAACATTCTAAAATACCAAAATAAAATAAATAAACATTGAAAAATAAAAAATATTTTTGGCATCTACATGTTCTATTGGATCCTTGGCATCTATGTTTTAGTTCCATGTTGATGGATATCATACTTGTTACTTATACATACACACATGTGTGTCAAAATTATATTTGAGTGTGACAAAGGCATACATACATACATGATCTATTCCTATCTTGGATGTTGGACCTTTCCTCTACTCATGTCATGTGAATATTAGGGGCATTTGCTTCTCTTATCTTGACACACACAATTTATATATTTTGATGATCACATTTAATTATCATGTTTGAGCTTACATATGTACTTACACATGCCTTTATCCATGATTATATCTTACATAGAGCACTTGATATGCTATACACTTGACATTTTTGCTTAACACATTTGATCTATGGGATATTATCCCATGTTTATGTTGGTTGCTTATGATTTTATTTTTTCACTTCTTTGAGTGTCATACCTTGATATTGTCTTACTTGTTCAAGAATTTGAATATACTCCTTTTATTGCATCCCCCATGCATACATGTGATTTATTTAAAATTTCAATATGTCATTGTTTGATGTATAGACATTTGAATATTTCATTCTTGATTTTATATATATTTGAATAAGTCATGTCCCTTTGATTGTGAGGCATTTGAACATGACTCTTGTTCAAGATCTCTTTGGATCATTACATTTTGACTTGATTTTGAGTGATCTTATGTGTGTGCTTGTTTACTTGTTGAGATTATATTATTACTATCTAGACATCGCCATGAAATTTATCATGCATCTTATGCATTCATGTGATCACATTGGTTCTATGTGCTTTAATGTTATATCTACCTAGACATGTTCCTTCTATATGATACATGGTTACATTCATAGATTATACAATTGCCTTATCCTTTTGAGGTGGGAAATATTGTTATAGGTACAATCATTGAGGGGTGGGGGGGGGGTGAATTAGTGATGCAAGATAATCTAAAATTTAGTTCCAATCCTTACAATACTTAATCAATCATCATCAACATTCATAAAGAATACAAGTCATTCATAATAGTGAACTAGAAAGAAGATGCAATATCAAACACACAACATATGAATTACATGGGAAACCATCATGGGGAATAAAACCCACTCTTAATCCTAAAAACACATTGAATATTTGTCCTATAAAATGATAGAAAACATGAGACCTTTTAGTGAAGCACCCACTTCACAAGGAGCACCCACCTCTAAGCATGAACAAACACCAACTTATTCTAGATGTTGAGCACTCACACAACACCTATGAAACCAATAGATCTAGAAATCCGATTGAATTTAAATCTAATGGAGAAATAATGTATAAAACTTCTCAATTAATCATTCACACTCTCTCAAAATTTCACACATAAGTAATGCATCCAAAACACCCTTTTGGATCACTCTATACCTCTTCGCTCATATTCAATATTCAATCCTAAAAGTACACTATTCTAACATTATAATTATGAATTACGGGTCATACAAATAGTCCTCAACTTGATCTACTCTTCAATCCATCCACTCAACACACTCTCTCCTCCTTTCTTTGCTACTCAACACTCTCTTGTGCTGTACTCTCTCAACCCTTCAAAAACTCTTAAAACCATCTCCTTTGATTTCACTCTTTATAGAAACTTCATGAATATTACGTTATTGGTCAGACATAAGACTTTACTTAACCCTTAAGTATTCTTATCACATTAAGACATTGACAACAACATCCATGGGTCACCCTGAAGCAACTACACCTTTCAAATAGGCCTTGGTAGCCCTTATAGGTCTCATGGAGACCTATTCACTCTTTTAGCACTTCATCGATAAAATTAGAAACATAAAACCACTTAAAAATATATAGGTACACTCTACATGACCCTTAATATGCCTTTAAGTGATTACATCCATCACTACACTCTTTTATATATACATAAACTGCTCAAATAATAGTCTTGTACACAAGAACACCATGAATAGACAAACAATCAACTTATAAGCATTTGTTCATAATAAATATGGATTGGTAAAAAATCCAAAATCCATACAAATGATTGTCATGGAGTTTAAAACACTCTCCAATATATAATTAATCATGAAACATCAAAATGCCATCAAAACAAATTCAAACATTCTTCTTGGGTCATTTGCAGAAGATGGTTAAACACACAGTCAACTTTGGAGATCAATATATAAAATTATACAAATAGTGAAACCTTATAAACAATTTTTGTATCTATCCTTGGAGTTATTTACAACTTTTCTTTTTATACCACTATCAAATTTGCTATACAATAAAATTTATATCTCAAACAATACAAACTAGATTTTTTCTTTCTTAATTTAAATTCCAATGATCACTATGTAATGCAAAAGATTCAGACACATGTCTTCATCTCATGACCCCTATAAATTTGATTAAATGCAATTTTGTGATATCCTTAAGAGTCTCTTGGTATTTACCTTTAATCATTGACTGTTGATCTTTGATCCATGCTACTGATATTGAGACACTTGGTAGCCCCTTATGCTTTCTATGGACCCTTTTGTCAGACTCTATGTGCTTATGCCACTTGGTAGTCCTACATGTCTTCTATGGAAATTTCTTGTTAGTATTCAAATGTGCTTACACCATTTGGCAATCCCATGTGAAATCTTAGGATCCTTTGACTTATTGACCTCGTGCTCGCTGTTGGATCTCCATCTATGATTTAAACATGAATTGTTAGATCCTTGATCCAAATAATCTAGATTTCAAAACTTGGTAGGCTTGAATTTACCTTAAATAATATCTATTTATTGAGGCTTAAACTTGATGGTCTTTCTCATGTCACAGTATGCTAGAGCAACTTTGGCTAAGTATGGGAAACATTGTAATATGCTTGGAAAGCCAAATTTACACCTTGGTATATTTTGATAGACACCATATCAAGACCTAAAATTTGAACCATATGATCTAGGAACAAATATAAACAAATCCATTTTACCACTTTTTTTTAACATATTCACACATGTGAAAAATGATGTCATCAATATGATCACTTAGCCTAATTTTCTAAGATGACTAGGAGAACCTAGACCTTTATATGACTACTTTGATGAATTATTTTCACTTTTAGAAGCACTAAAAGCTCTCATAATACCTCATATGACCTCTACAATAAACCATACCATCAATAACATCCATCATCTAACTCATCAATTCAAACACTGAGTAACTATGCAAGAACAATGAAGCACACTTTGTCATTATCATTCTAACACACATGACACCTCATGAACACTGTTTGCCACCTCATGGACACATCATTGACAATAAATCAATAAAAATATTATTGGGGGCATGTCATAGAGGCACATTATCCATATTTGGCATATTTTTTAGATTCAATTAGGACATGCTTTAGAAGCATGTTATTTTTAGTCAGGACATGCTTTTGAAGCATGTTCTTCCACAATTTTTAGATTCAGTCAGGACATGCTTTGAAAGCATGTTCTTCACACTGATTCAATATTTAACATATCCAAATTATAGTGAGGGGCATGTTTTGGAAACATTCACTCCACATTGGTACTTATATCAATTTTAAGATTTCTCTATATATAGTATGGCCTGATTTTGAAGCATGTTCTCTACACTTACACACTTTTTAAATTGGCCAAAACACATAATTATATGATTCAGATTCATAATTGTGATAGAAATCTATACATTAGTATCATTATTATACACAATTTCAATATGAGACATATCTAAGATGCATATACTATGTAATTTATACCTAATATTACAAAAACTAAATTAGTTTCAGATTCCAAAAACTCTTTTATGGATTGGTACCACATCATGGACTTTTACATAATGATAACCCTGTCAGACTTTTACGAATTTTATTGAGCCAATCTATTGTAGTAGTTGGTTTGATTTTTGGTGTGGTTGAGGTGATTAAATCACTTAATATTTATAATTTTTTAGGTTGGACTTGATTATATCATCCAACCTCACCAAGTTATAATTATCATTAGGTTGCATGGTTGAGCTAATCTCAACTGCCAGGTGGCAAGTCATCTTTGCTCCAATGTTGGGGGCATGGGCTTTTCAATCTCTCTCTCTCTCTCTATCTCCTTGGATACAATAAATTTAAAGATTTATTTATATTTATCCTAATCTTAGTTTCATATCCTTATAATGATACATATTTTTCAAATCAACTTGCCAATAGGCAAGGTGGTTACATCAACACACATGTGTACTCCTAAACCTTACTCTTTCAATTTTAATATTTTCAAGTAATTTCAATTATATATTATATACACCAATTATATACTATACAATACTCTTATTTTAGGTTAGATTCCAACAAAGCTCTCAATTTGGGCACATGAAAAGACAAACCTTTCTCGCTTTCACAAGTATCACATCCACTCTATCTTATGTCCCTTAGCCTATATCTTAGTCTAACCAATCTTATATTGATGACCCAGGACTTCTATCTTGCCCAAAATGCTTAAAATACAATTATCTTCCATATATACAAGTTTTGAGCTTGTACTTACTTTCTTGATCCTTAGACACTAACATCTGAGATAGACACTAGCATAGATGCTAGTGTCTATTGCCCTGAAGTCATCTAATTTTCAAATGAAATGTAACCTAATTGTTAGCCTAAGTGCTTTAATTTTAGTTACTTTTCCAAAGGGATTGATATAAATATAAGATCAAACCTCATTCATTCCTCACCTAACATATATGGGAAAATGCTTAGTATTCATACGAAAGAGCATTCAATTGAGAAAAACTTCCCTAATTTATAATATTCTCATAACAATCATAAGAAAAACACATACATAGGTCTGAATTATTGAAGGAATAACCCAAGAGATTGATTTTATAAGTTACAAGCTAGGTCATTATTGTACTTGCTTTCCATATATTACATGATTCAAACACAAGCTAACACATAGGGAAAAAATGCATAAGTCTAAGGCCCTATTCAAAGTATTAGCTATGTAGGAAATTACCACTCATAATAGGGTCTTTGGGGTAGCTTTACACCTATTCCCACTAACCCATTTTCCACCAAGGTCACTATGAAGATGAAGAACTAAGGTTTTACAATTTTATGAGGGACGATAGTCCATGACCCAGATATGAATGCATTAAATCAAAGGCAAATTCGAACCTAGAAGCATCCATGTGGTCACATCTTTTTCTAGTAGGTATTCTATACATGACACTTACATCACACCTAGAGAGTAATGTTGACATAACCATCTTAGGCTAATGTTGATGTCTAGAGTTCCAAAGACACTCAATCCAAAATATGACGACTGTTCCAAAACCATCTTCTAGTCTAATTTCTACCTATTCTAGATACAACACTATGTTAGCATTAGAAATAGATACCTATATTACTTACTTGTAATTTATATACATATCTTAGTTATTCTTTCTATATTTAACCTATTCTCAACATAAGAAATTTAGTGTATGTTTATATCTGAGTTTAGCACCCAATTGGCTTGTTGTAAATCTAATTATCACCCTTGTATATTGCATTTATATATACCCATTTAATAGGATTTAAAGATAAATCCAAGTATTTATATTCATTTTAGGTTTAAACAAACATCTATCTTTATTTTTTCACATAATTTCACCTATTAAAGGATTCTACATTGATTAACGACTCCATCAACTTTTCCATAAATTTATCATTGACTTGTGACAAATGGATTTAATCTAGATTCACTATTATTTCAATCTCAAAAAAATATTTTCGAGAATAAAAGGGTTCCAAAATCCACTTTATCCCCAAGACATCCTAAGTTTTTTATTGCCTTCTATAAGCAAGAAGAAAAACTACCCTATGACAGTCAAATCGACATCAAATTTAAGTTTGACCATTTTTATTGACATTTCAAACTATTACATTATCTCTTCTCAACCCACTTATCTATAAAATTAGTTATGCATTTTGACATTAAAAATGAACATTAAAAATTAAATTTATATTTATATAATATTTTAAGAATTTTTGATAGTCTACCCAAAATTTACATTTGCATTAAGGAAAAAAACATAAATATGGTCATAATGCCATTAAATTAAGCCTAAGTGAATTTTTAAATATAAATTAACACTTAAAACATTAAATCTAACATGAAATCCAAATTTATGAGTATGAGACACTCATCAAGGGGTTTAGGAAAAAATTGCTCTCCTAGGGTTTCTCTTATGCACACTACCATTGTACTTTCTTTATCTATAACTTTTATTCCATAGTAATTATTGGAGCCTATGGGATAGTCACATTTATTATCACTTAGGGATCCTTGACTTAGGGTGAGCTTAACCTATTTAATAGCCTCCTCTCCATCTTATTTGACTATTGAAGCGATCATAGAAGAAGGTGGAGCTCCAAGCTATAGTGCCCCCACTCAAGCAACCAAGGAAATTTATCCCCAAGGTCTACCATGAGGTAATTAATCTCAACCAAGTGTTGTATTGCCTATGACAAAATTTAAATTTTATTGTCAATGGTTGGAATGGTTTTACTTAATAGGGTATTTTGTGGGTCATATACCCTCTAAAATCATGCTTAAAACTTGGGTGCAAATAACCTGGACTGCTCATGACATCAATCTAAAGAGCATCCAAAACATGATTAATGGATTATTCCTAATGAATTTCACATAACCTATCCATGCAAGTGTGATAATTAATAAATCCACCACTTGGTACATTTATAACTCCTTGATGGTGCTTTCACCTTGGATCTGATATATATTTTTGTCTCAGAGCATGCTACTCTAAAAGTCCTTATCTGGGTTGAGTTCCCTAGGTTTCTTATACCTTATTATAATTTCATAAATCAAATCACAAATTCTATTGGAGATGTTGTTTATTATGAGCATGCAAGATTTTATTTAGCTTACCCTTAGAAGAGGGTAAGTGTTGAAGTGGATTTGTCTAAATATCTCAAAGAGTTTGTTGATATTCAAGTTGGTGACTGAAACCATTCCTAATGGGTTATATACATTAAATTTACAAACACACATTTCTATTGTCAAGCCATAAATTATAAGATAAAAAACCACCCACTTTACTTTCCTCATAACATGCCAACTCCAAAACCCACTTCTAATAACGCTAAAAATACTTAGGAGGACAGGTGGAATTACTCAACATTTAAAGGAGTGTGTTTAAACTGAATTTGAAGTGATAAAGATAAGATTCTACAACACTCCCATGGCCATTAATGTTCTGGCCAATTCACAAGTTTCCTTAGATATTTATTTCAATGCCTTTTCTATCCATTCACATATTTCCCCCCGTTTAGGAGCGAGCAAACACTCACACAATCCTTCCCAAGAATATTAGGCTCACTCTCATAGCACCCTATTCAATAAACTATGGAGGATGAAGAGTGTGTGGTAGAGTTGGAAAAAAAAATGATCATTTTAACTTTAGGATTTCATGCATTCTAACAATGCAAAATTATTGAAAAATTGATATGAAGCCTTAGAGGGCATATATTCTAAGAATAAGTCTCTAGACACCCATAATTTATGAATTTTTATTCATGGAATGTTTGGGGTCTAATAAAATGAATGCATAAATATGTTGTACAAGACTTATGAAAAAGGTTTTTAGATATGGACATTATTTGCCTTCAAGTGGTTAAGGTGGCATAATTCCTTCTATGTGTTTTTAGTAAAATGATTTACCCTGATAGCATAATTTTAAATAGAAATCATGACCTAGGTCATATGACATTATTAAATTTATTTATTTTAAATGGCATCCTCATTTTGTGGATTTTGGATTTAACCCCTCACATCATGTCATTTAGGTGCTTTTCAACATTGATAACCATTATTTTTGTATCATTGATGTTATGCCTCAAATGATGCCCATGAAAGAAATGATCTCTAGCAGTGGATCACCAATGAATTGCCACACACCCACTAGGTAATTCATGGTGAATTAAATATTGTGGAATAACTTATTGGCAAGATTGGCCATTTTTTGATGTGAAGGTTAGCTGGTGAAAGGGAAGTTTGGATTTCCATGTAAAATAAATATGGGTTTTGTGACCCCAACATTGATCACCATCCCAAATTTGAAGTTTGATACACTTGGACCAATATTCAAAGTGGATTTGATCACATGCCCAAATGGATTTATTGAGATATGCTCTCCACACAATTATACTTTTTTTCTATAATTTTTTATTTGTCGATTAAATCCATGTCAAATTTTATCCTTTCAAAGTGTTCACCTATCTGATTTTACATCACTTGGTAGTTCAAAAGGACTAAAATCCCAAACTTAGTTTTTTTTAATATAGATTTATTAGAGCATGGTCTTATCATGGCCCAAATTCATTAAATTTGGACCCCAATTAAATAATTATCCAAGATAGATCTAGTGGTGGGTTGATGAACTCAATAACAAATATATTTCTCCATATTTATGGTCATTAATTGGAAAAATATGGTGGGTCTCCTATTCATCCACCTCCTTAGAAATGAGTCATGTGGTGGATGTGCTTGAGTAACACACATTTTTCAATCCATTAAAAATTTAGGTGGCTATATTGAGAAAACATATCCAAATTATAGATAATTACAATGCTTGGGGGCTCAAATCTGAGCAAGTTCGCATTGGCTTAGAGTGGGGGATAGAGTTTCTATTTTTTATCAAATGCTTAAAGCCAAACAGTATTCTTAGTAGATTAAATTTATTTAGGATACTATAAAACACCTCAATGAAGTGCCAAACATGGTCAAAGATTTTGTAAGGCATTATCAGAAAGTGTTAATTTCTTAGAAACCTTCCTTAGAGCATCAATAAACTCTTGACCAATGTCTCTTAGCTTTCCATTATAAGCTAACTCTATCATAATGGGTTGCATGTCATAGAAAACTCTCCAATGAGGATTTGTATGAAGTAGTTATGAAAATGGCGAATGAAAAATATCCTATTTGTGATGTCTTCCCTTGTAAATTTTACAAAAAATGTGGGACACTGTATGGCCATACTTATATCAAGTATATCTTGAAGCCTTCCACAGCTAGTCCTTGGGATCAGGTATTACAATAGGGCATATAAAATTCATCCCTAAGAAAGGAGACCCTAATTTAATATAAAATTGACACCCTATCACTTTAATCAATGTCTCTTATAAGATAATTTCCAAAGTGTTAGTGCTTCAGATTCACCGCATGTTGCCTTTGATTATTCAACATGAGCATACTAGATTCATTCATGACAGATACATTTTGGATAATGTCAATGATGTGTGGGAGGGCATAGAATGGGATTGAAATTCATATAAAAAGGCTATGTTTATTAAAATTGACTTCAAAAAAGGCCATAACTATATTGAATGGCCATTTATTCTCAGTATGCTACAAACCTTAGGATTTGGCCCAACTTTATTGCAATTAGTTCGAATGATTTTTGATGATGCCTTTGCCTTTATTTCCATTAATGGTGTTAAATTTGAGAAATTTGATCTTTTTAGATCCATTAGGTAGGTTTTCTCATTAAGACCTACTCTGTATGTTATCCTTATAATTTTTTTTGGTTATCTATTAACCAATGCTCAATCTCAAGAACTTATCAATGGTATTTATTTTTCCTTTTGAGGAACCTTTACAAATTTTCAATGGGCATTTTTTAGATGACTCTTTTCTCACCCTCATTGAGGGTGAAGTCAGTGTTACTAATGCCATGCTTTATCTTGATATTTATAGTCTTGCATCTAACCCAACCATTCAATGGAAGAAAAATTAGTATTACTGATAATCCTTCCTCCCTTCAACTCCCTGGGTGAACCATATGAGTGGAAATGGCTCCAACACATTAAAAATTTAAAGTTATTGGGTATTCCCTTTACATTTTAGGCCTCCCCATCTAGCCTATGGTAGTATGTGGTGGATAGGGTTGAGAAAAAGCTTTTGTATTAGATCATCAAAGCTTTATCAGTGGCTGGTAAGTTTCAAATATACTCCAAAGTAATTGTGTCCACCCATGTGTATTACTCTTCATGTTGGGTACCATCTAAAAATTGGTCCAAAATCTTGAAAATTTGTTCAAAGATTTCATTTGGGCTAAGCCCTCCACTAGAAAAGGGTTCTATAGGGTGGCTTAGGAGTTATTTTATCTTCCCTAAGAGGTGAGAAGTATGGGTTTGATTGGAATTTCTTGTCAAGTCTTGGCTCTCCATGTCAAATGTATTTTTCATGCCATTGAAGGAAATGAAGCCTAGAAAGTCTTAATTAATCATTATATTTCTCAAGGCACCCATCATGGGAATTCAACATGGAAAGGACTAGGTTTTTATAACCTCATTACTCTTACAACCCCTATGAAAATTTTGAGGTATTTTATGATTAAAAGCAATTAGAAAGCCTGGGAAAAAGTTAAACCTTTTTTGTTGTGGAATGGATCAGGTTTTATAGATGTCCTTTATATCAACCAACATTATATTTGGTCATCTCATATTATTAATTATCATGCCATCCTTATTACATAGGTGCCATGGATATATTCTCTTAAGTTCCTTCAAAGAGTTATTTGTACTATGCAATATTTATTTTGCAAGAATTCTCAGTTATAACTTTCCTAGGATGAATTCAAAGTTAAATATAAGCTTTCATCTATGGATAAGGAATCTTATAAGGAGATTATCGAGGTTGCTCTAGTTGATTTGATTCAAAAAATCATTGTCTCCTCTTCTCACCCTTGGTGGAAGGATTAGAAATGGTATGTTGATACCCATTTCCAAAATTACACTACTCATAAAGGGTATGAATGTATCTTTACACATTTGCCTATGGTGGATAAGCTCAATTATAAAAGGGATATTCACATCACCCCTTTCACTCTAGGGGAGATACTTTCAAAATGTTTGATCTGCATGTATTGAACCTGAACTTACTCACTTTTCTTGGTGTTTGCTTAATCAAGGGATTCTTATTGGTATAAGACTGGTTCATTTATGGGTAATACAACCCTAATTTCCATTCTATGGGCAACTAGAGACTCTCATTAATTTATTATGGTTTTTTATAAGGCCCAAAGCACATGGTCTCAAATCCATGATTTTTCACCCATAATCCTTCAGTTGGTTTCATAGTATATTTGGTGATAACTCTATGATACCCTCTCAACTCACCAAAGTTTGGCATGCTTTCAAAGTGGAATCCTATTCTGGTTATGGAAATAAAGGAACTCAATTTTATTTTCTAATGTTTATGCTGACATTCACTTTTCTATCTATAATAAGTCTATGGTTATTTCTAACATGTTTTTTTAGATTGAAGATTAAACTAACATAGTAGTTAGGGAACTTAATTACATGTAACATTTGATTTGTCATTTGGGTGATGAGCCATGTAATGTTGCTTCTATGGTACCTTCCTTACCTTATATCTCACCTCCAAGAGGCTATAGTGGTCCCCCATAGGGTGGCTATCATCACATCTGATCTTGTTTGATATATCATAACTAAGCTACTGGTTCTTCATAGTGACATCACACTCCTCCCTCAACCTTGCATGGAGGATGGGGATCTTTACCTCCTCATTCTCCATAGGGTCAAGGGTGAGGATCTCCACCCCTATAAAATAAAAAAAATGGTGATATATACATAGGAGTTATAAGGATAGATAAAAACCACCTATGAATAGAGGATTTACATATCTTATTTTATCTATTTCACCTTTTCACACAGACCAAGGCACAAAATCTCAAGAGGAAGCTGATCAAAATAATTTTGGTTATGGTTAAGATCTTATCACTGGAAGGAAATATCTTCTAGATTTTGGTTGGGGTGATCCACCTAATCAAGACCCATCTTTTGATGGCATGTTTACTAATACTTCTTAGGGTCCTCTTTTTTGATGTTATAAATATTTCATAGGCTTGGCCTAGTGGCTTATGTTCTTGATCCTAAGATTGGCCTAGTTGTTTATTATTTTTGTTCCTTGGCTTGGCTTAGTTTTTTGTCATGGCATGCTCTCTACTGTATTATTTTTTATGAATAGTCTTGTAAATGTTGATATTTATATTAATAGTATTATCTCTATTTTATAGAAAAAGTTACAAGTATCGAACATGATACTAGTTAGTAGGGGCCATTGCCTGTTACCCAAGATTAGGTATTTATGAACCCAAAACATTTTATTATTATTTATAATAACCCCATAAACACTTACCTTAGTGATTATAGAGGTGACTTTTTTATTATTTTGGTTCCATTGAGGGTTTTTAAAGCTGTAGCTTTGACGAGTCTAAAACAAAGAAAGTGTTATCCAATTTTAACCCCCAAGGTCAAAATAGGATCCCTATAGTCAAATTATTGAAACTTAGGTGATTTAGGAGGTCCTAGTTGAGTCTAAAATACCTTATTGGCATTTATTAAGGTAAATTTGGAAACATTGAGGTAAGTCTCTTTTATGTGTTTTGGTCTATTTGAGTTTCCTAGGTCAAAAGGGTTATTTGTGGTGCCTTAAATTTTTTTTCAAAGGTCAGATGAGGTCAATAATGGTCTTAAAATATGTCATGGTGTGGACCAAATACTTTCAAGTCATAAAGAGTCAATTATGATCAATAAAAGTTAGTTTTATAGGCTTCTCAAGCAAGTACAACATGGGAAGAGAGAGAATATGCAAAAAAATCAAGTTTTCATCATGTTCAAGTGTTTTCAATTCTAGTACAATGATTATCTAGCAGTTATAAGGTCATAAGAAGTCAAAAACATCATATCTCTCTTATCGACTCCATAAGCTCACAAAGGCAAAAATGTTTTGAATGGTACAACCAAAAGATAGAAGGTGGGAGTGTGAACTTTGGGAATTGATTTTAGTATTATCCAAATTAAATATTTGGGTATTGGTTCTTAGATTCATCTCCTGATCTCTATGAATAATCACTAAGAAGTTAGAGGTCTAAAATCTGCTAGTCAACCGTGATAGGGGTTTTTCTTGAGATTTTAAAGAAAAATAGTGGAATATTTTATAAAGAAGAAAGTTTATACAAGTCTTAAAAAATCATATCACACCTCATGAATTCCATTTCAATATTTCCATGAAGGTACAAGTCTAAAGAGATAGTCATATCTCTATTCACCACCTTGGATTATGTTATAAATGTTTCTACATACAAGCTGTGGAGTGTTTAAATGTACATTTCTAGGAGATTTTGAGGTTGCATTTTCATGTTACATATGTTGATGAAATGAAAGGAATAATGACCTTTTATTCTCATATTCATATCTTGTATTCCTTCAAAGCTTCGAGCACAAGGTTGTAGCCTCTATCATCCACAGGCCTGTAGGTCTATCATTCAGGGGAATTCAATGTTGTTAAGGTTTTAAATGTTATCCAAGCATAAATCAATGTGGTGGTATAGTTTGAAAAGGGTCATGATTGATAAGGATTTATAATCACCTAGGACAGAGAGTTGATGACAAGACTACTCTCATAGATGCATCTATATGAATATCTGTATGTCTTGAAAAGTGAATGAAGGTGAGTTTTAGAGCTTAGAGTCCTCAAGACATTAACGAGTTCTTAATAAATCACCACAACATGAATGAGTTATGAAAAATAATTGAGGATTAGTTTTGGAGGTTAATTCAAGGTAAACCATAGTCAAAGCTACCCTAAAATTGACACTTACAATCAATTTGAGAAATGGGTCTTGACAGCCACAGTGATAATGGAGCTTAGTTTCCAAGGGAGTAAGAAGTATAAAATGATAAAACCACTGATCAAAGTTAATGGTGAGGTTTTAGGATTGGAAGATAAGCTTAAATATCAAACTACACACCTAGACCTTCTTATGATTGTCACCTACAATCAGTTGAGAATGGGTGTTGAGACAATGAATGCTGATGAGTTTAGAAAGTCCAAGGACATTGAAAGTATGTATAATAACATAAATAACAATGAGGAAAATATTTTGAGAGGTTTAAGGATTGGATGTCAATAATACCTTCATAATCATACAAACTACATGAGTAGACCCCTAATTGAGACCTACAACTAGCCTAGCTGTAGGACTTGTCTTGATATAGTGAGTGATGGGTAAATAGAGAATATGTTTCCAAGACAGTAAAAGGTTTTGAGATATCATAAAAAATTGAGCATATTCATTGAGATACCTAAGGAGTATTCAAAAGTCATTAAAGGCCTATACATAGTTATACTCCTTAAAATGTAGACCTACAACCACGATGGAAAAACTGGCCTTGAATAATAGTAGGTTGGTGAAATACAATGTCTTAAAAGACTTGGAGAGATAGAGAATATAAAGAGGAGATACATATGGATTTTGAATTCTATTATGAGAATTCCCTAACTCCTCTTCTTATTATAACTTACATGACACTTGTCTATCTTCTCTCTCTTCCACACTTTTCTTCTCTCACACTTGTGCTATATATTGAGCCACTTTGGATTAGAAATGTATCCTCCACCTAGGTATGGTGAAGCCTTGCTCATTTTTTATACCTTTGATCAATAAAATAATTGATGTTTACCTCATTCTATGGCTATATACAGTGATTAAGATCTAAATGGTTGATCTTATCAAGTGTAGATGTATATCACCTTATTTTTGTCCTATTTATCTTACCTCATGTGGTTGTTTCTCTATTGTAGGTTGTAATTGGTGTCATCAAGGGTATCTTATGGGGTTTGAAGTGGAATTATTTTTCCCTCTTAGCCTTAAAATGACTTACCCTTATACAAAACATTGATGCAATAAGATTATTCTAGGATGTTTGTATGTTTATGTTGTATTGTAGGTCTTAGTCTATTGTGCAATGTGTGGTATTGGTTAACAAATTTTGGTGCATCACCATTGTAGTTAGGTTTATTTCATTTCTTTCTTCCCTTTTCCAAAAAAGAAAGTGATCGAGTAGTGAAAGTGATCCTAAGTGATTCATCAATGGGAGATATCCCTTCAATCTAGAGGTTTACCATTGTTATAGACAACCCATAGGTCTAGGGGTAATCTCATGTTTAACCAAATTTAGAGAGGTTTGAATAACCTTCTTCAAGGGTGTAAAATTTGGTTATAACAGAAAGCTTGCAAAGAGCTTTACACAGTTAAAGAAAGGTTTGAGTTGAAGTTTGTGATATTAGATTCAAGATTAGAATCAAGATCAATTATTATTATGAAACATGGAACTATTAAAGAATATGGGAGAGTAAAACATCAATAAGGATTGGGTGAAGTTGTTTTATTATACTGATATAATTAAGGTATTTCATTTTTTAATACAAATCAAACTCTCAAATTTCACTAAATGAGAAGGAAAGTGAGCATGATAAACAAGTAAATAAGTCCTCCTATTAGGGGAAACGTGGTCATGATACATAATACAATACAAGGATGATATTAACAAGATTAACTAATCTATGAAACCAAACTAATGTTCTTTCTGTTAGACATGATGGGTAATGGATTTTGGATGCCCCCATCATAAGGCAACTGATAAACCTATGTTTGATTATCTTGGGAAGAAAATGATACTAATATGTATGTTGAAATTAATACTTCTATACATGTTCTTGGTGTTGAAAATTTATTGTTTAAAATGGGGTAGTCAACAATGTTTATCATGTACCTAGATTGATCATAAATCTACTTTCATGTTTATCAAATAAGTCAAAATGAAAAAGGTTAGAGTTTTGGCTTAACAATTTTTTTGTGATGATATAAAAGATAAATTTAATATTATTTCTTGTAGACTCCTTAGCACTAATGAGATGCATAAGTTCACAATTTTTTGTGAATTATCATACAAGGATATATAAGTTCATAATTTTTTATTTTGATTTATCATAAAAGGATTTTAGTTGCACCAATTAAGATGAAATCTTTTACAATTATATTATCAAATAATTGGAGATAATGAAGGTGAAGCTTTAGGCACTTGAAGTAGTGGTTTATAGAAATTTAAATTATTCATCCAAAAGCTTATCAAAAGTAGGAGAATATTTTTTAGATGATGATTTGAGGACAACACATGGAGGCACCGCTATAAAGTGTGGTGATTATTCTTTAGATTTAAATGATGGGTTGTCTCATACTTCATCTAATGGTACTTTTTTTGATCAAGGTCATTATTTAAATTCAAATGATGTATTCCCATGGATCCAAGCAAGAAAATAAGTCTAGGATAGGTGTTGGTTTGAAGATACATGAGAGATTTGATTATTGAAAAGGAGGACTTGGAAAACGTGACCAATGTATTGTTTATCCCATTTATCCAATCTATTTGTTTTGAAGTATGCCTCAGATATCTTGAAATATTCCCATAGGAAAAACATGAGCTTCTTTATTATATAGATGAAATTGCACATAAACTAAACCTTTGGATGGACATAAATGAGGATGAGGATATTTTATTACAATAAATGAGTAGCTCTCTTGAGATAATTGAGCTTGAGGAAGTAGTAAACATGGAGCATTATTGAAGAATTTCATGTTCTGATGGGAAATTATTTATATTTTTTTATAAAATTCACTTACTCTCCTATTCTGATGCCTTTTTATATTATTATGGACCCCTTGTGCTTACTTTGATGGGTTTATGTACTCATTGATTTGATTAGTGTAGCTATAGTTGAGATAGAGAAACTTATGTTAGTGTGAAGTGCCTTTCATATGCTTTGGGATAAACTTTTAATATATATTTTTCCATTCATGATTTTATTTTATCTTATTTTGATTATGTGAACCTAAAAAATTATGAAATTTTGAATAAATTCAAATTATATAAAGTATAACAATGAAACACTAATTTGCATGTAAAAGACATAATATGATTTGAAAAATTATACTTTTTAATTACAAAAAGTAATAAGGGATTAATATACTTATCATCTTTATTATTATGTGCATGACTAAGACTGAATATAGGTGAAAAAAGGATTGAAAGTAGAATATGAGTTGCTTAGATCAGGAACTAGGTGTTTGGAACTGCCATGCCAATTCTTGTTAGAACCCCACTGGGTTTAAATTGAAAAATGGAAATTTATATAAAACAACTTAGGTTAATAATCAAACTCGATTATTCCCAATTAAGATAAGTCAATCGATCTTTAACTAAATTCATCTTACATAATAACTAATTATGATTCATTTAGATAATTATCAATTTAACATATTCAACATAATTACAATTTTATCCATCACATAAAGTATATCTACTAAATAATAACTCAACCAACTGTTGAAAGTTATACAATATTATTATAAAATAAGAACAACCAAACTGCTATTTATCAAGTACAATAATACAATATTTTTATATCAAAGTGAATATAAATAAATACAATGTTCCACAAAACTAACGAGTATCTACAAAATGCATCATATGTATAAAAAATGAAATCATGAGTAAAAGTCTCTATCAGCTGACTACTGGAGGAGAGGGAGAGCATCATCAGAGTGCTTTTCCACATCAACCATAGATCATAGATCTCTCACACAATTTACCAATTTGGGAATGGCCCTCCCTTCATGGATGAACAAATGATAATAGTGCAGGTATCAA